>CM051008.1:1794705-1819705 GCA_027704905.1 Muraenolepis orangiensis | reverse complement strand
CCATTCAGCCGCCAAATACAAAATTCAATAACGCTTCGAAATGAAGGCCCCCTGTGTGAAATTGCTTGGACCTTCTCATATGTATGAATCTCATCTCTCTCGCTCTCTCTCTCTCTCTCTCTCTCGCTCTCTCTCTCTCTCTCTCTCTCTCTCTCTCTCTCTCTCTCTCTCTCTCTCTCTCTCTCTCTCTCTCTCTCTCTCTTTTAAATGTCACACTTACACTTAAATGACTCCACCCCCATCCTCTACCCACCACCACCCACGTTTGTTATGCAAATCACCCGGACTTGCTCCAGCAACCCTGCCCTGTGTTTCTTGTGCCTATGGTTAATGGAGGCTGTCGTAAGGGGGCTAATTGTTATGAATTGGCTGGGGTCGTAATTAGCCTCCTTGATTAGCCTCACTTAATTGCTCAATTAAGGCCACGGCACAATTGCCACGCAAAGCAAAAACACACACACACACACAGGAAGGAGCGAGGGGCGAGGAGCGAGGGGCGAGGGGCGAGGAGCGAGGGGCGAGGGGCGAGGAGCGAGGGGCGAGGGCGGGGCGAGGGGCGAGGAGCGAGGGGCGAGGGGCGAGGGGCGAGGGGCGAGGGGCGAGGGGCGAGGGGCGAGGGGCGAGGGGCGAGGGGCGAGGAGCGAGGGGCACGGCCGATACACTCCGATAAAACTGAGATGAATCAAACACTGATTAGATGGGTTCTAAATGCTAGTGGGGGGGGGGCACACACACACACTAAACACACACTAACAAACACACACACTAAACACTAAACACTAAATACTAAACACACACACTAAACACTAAACACTAAACACTAAACACACACACTAAACACTAAACACTAAACACTAAACACACACACACTAAACACTAAGCACACACACATGCACAAAACATAAACACAGGCACACAGACGCACAAACACACAAAAGACTAAACATACATGCAAGCGCACACACACACACACACACACACACACACACACACACACACACACACACACACACACACACACACACACACACACTACAAAGGCACACACACACAAATCACTAAACACACACACACACCAGACACACACACACAAACACACACACTAAAAAAAGCTATCCAGTGCCGCATTGAAACTTCTATCTTCTATCTCACCACAGCGAATTCCCAGGTTTTTCAATTTGCAGCATCCCCATACACCCTCTAACAACCACCTCTACCCCACCCCTACAGAACCCCTCCACCCCTACAGAACCCCCCCCACCACCCCTACAGAACCCCCATACACCCTCTAACAACCACCTCTACCCCACCCCTACAGAACCTCCCCACCCCTACAGAACCCCCCCACCACCCCTACAGAACCCCCATACACCCTCTAACAACCACCTCTACCCCACCCCTACAGAACCCCCCCCACCCCTACAGAACCCCCCCCACCACCCCTACAGAACCCCCATACACCCTCTAACAACCACCTCTACCCCACCCCTACAGAACCCCCCCCACCACCCCTACAGAACCCCCATACACCCTCTAACAACCACCTCTACCCCACCCCTACAGAACCTCCCCACCCCTACAGAACCCCCCCACCACCCCTACAGAACCCCCATACACCCTCTAACAACCACCTCTACCCCACCCCTACAGAACCCCCCCCACCCCTACAGAACCCCCATACACCCTCTAACAACCACCTCTACCCCACCCCTACAGAACCCCCCCCCCCACCCCTACAGAACCCCCCCCACCACCCCTACAGAACCCCCATACACCCTCTAACAACCACCTCTACCCCACCCCTACAGACTCCCCCCACCCCTACAGAACCCCCATACACCCTCTAACAACCACCTCTATCTCACCCCTACAGAACCCCCCCACCCCTACAGAACCCCCATACACCCTCTAACAACCACCTCTACCCCACCCCTACAGAACCCCCCCCCACCCCTACAGAACCCCCATACACCCTCTAACAACCACCTCTACCCCACCCCTACAGAACCCCCCCACCCCTACAGAACCCCCCCCACCCCTACAGAACCCCCCCCACCACCCCTACAGAACCCCCATACACCCTCTAACAACCACCTCTACCCCACCCCTACAGAACCCCCCACCCCTACAGAACCCCCCCACCACCCCTACAGAACCCCCCCACCCCTACAGAACCCCCATACACCCTCTAACAACCACCTCTACCCCACCCCTACAGAACCCCCCCACCCCTACAGAACCCCCATACACCCTCTAACAACCACCTCTACCCCACCCCTACAGAACCCCCCCCCACCCCTACAGAACCCCCATACACCCTCTAACAACCACCTCTACCCCACCCCTACAGAACCCCCCCCACCCCTACAGAACCCCCCCCACCCTACAGAACCCCCATACACCCTACAGAACCCCCATACACCCTCTAACAACCACCTCTACCCCACCCCTACAGAACCCCCCCCACCCCTACAGAACCCCCATACACCCTCTAACAACCACCTCTACCCCACCCCTACAGAACCCCCATACACCCTCTAACAACCACCTCTACCCCACCCCTACAGAACCCCCCCCACCCCTACAGAACCCCCCCCACACCCCTACAGAACCCCCCCCACCACCCCTACAGAACCCCCCCACCCCTACAGAACCCCCCCCCCACCACCCCTACAGAACCCCCCCCCCCCACCCCTACAGAACCCCCCCCCACACCCCTACAGAACCCCCCCACCCCTACAGAACCCCCCCCCACCACCCCTACAGAACCCCCCCCACCCCTACAGAACCCCCTACAGAACCCCCCCCACCCCTACAGAACCCCCCCACCCCTACAGAACCCCCTACAGAAACCCCCCCCACCCCTACAGACCCCCCCCCCCCACCCCAACAGACCCCCCCCCTACAGAACCCCCCCCCACCCCAACAGACCCCCCCCCCTACAGACCCCCCCACCCCTACAGACCCCCCCCCACCCTACAGACCCCCCCCCACCCCAACAGACCCCCCCCCTACAGACCCCCCACCCCTACAGACCCCCACCCAAACAGACCCCCCCCCACCCCTACAGACCCCCCCACCCCAACAGACCCCTACAGACCCCCACCCAAACAGACCCCCCACCCCTACAGACAGCTGCACCCCCGCCCCCTCTTCCCCTCACCTGATTACCTGAGCACTGAGCCCCACACCTGAGCCAGATGGCTCTGGTCCCCCCCCCATGACACCCTGGGTGGGTGGTACAGGAAGCCGGCGTGCTGAGGGCTTGACATGCCCAGCGGGAGACACCTGAGTCGGGTCCCGTCGGAGTGACGGCTGCTGGGCTCCCAGTCGGAGAGCAGCGAGCAGAGAGAGACGCTTCTGTTCCTCCTCGCGTTGACAACAGACGGCCAAATCAAATAAGACAGGCTGTTTGGTTTACTGCCTTAGACATGCTCCTGCAGGGAGGAATACAACATGTACACCATATTTATTACATTCAGTACAGCGTACAGTACAGTACAGTACAGTACAGTACAGTACAGCGAAGAGGATTTGGCATCTAACCAGAGTGCAAATGTTACAGTATAGTGCTTAGTAATATATAATGTACAGAGGTTAAATAGGATGTAAAAACAGTCTACTAACGGGTATAAAATAACTTATAGAGTATGTATGACATATGCGCAAAATTATAGGTATATATATATATATACACACAGGTATACAAGTATACAAGTATCAACAGGTACTGAGCAGGGGTATGCAGTTATATCAACAAGATAAATATATATAAATGTATATACAGCAGGTAGTGCGCAGGGGTATGCAGAGTTTTGTTTCAGTTAAACAAAATAATACCTCTCAATTAGGAGAAAGTAGCTAAAAGTCGCTCTTTTAGGTAATCATTTTTCCCCAGGGGTTGATGGGTACCCCTTAGCGCCTTACAGCCCCTCAGTGTCTCTGCTGAATTCCTCCTTGCAGCGGGACACGAGAGGTCGTGTTCCCGTATTGAACTACACTGTATTGAGTGAGTCCAGACATGAAGTGATGGGTGGAATGAGGAGGGGGGATTAGGAACAGCGCATAACCCCGGACCCTGAAGCACTCGGGCTGCTTGGGTGTTGCTGCAATTGAAACAACAATTCCTTGATTCCTAGGGTGTTCCTAATATCAATATCTCCCTCTGCTCCTCCCATCCCTCCCCCTCCTCATCCCTCCCCTCCCTCGTCCTCCCCCTCCTCGTCTCTTTGACTTCCGCTGACCAGGTACTACTACAACAAGCGCATCCTGCACAAGACCAAGGGCAAGCGCTTCACCTACAAGTTCAACTTTAGCAAAGTGGTCCTGGTCAACTACCCCCTGCTGGACATGGCCAACTCTCCCTTCCTGCTGGCCCAGAACCATTTCACTAACGGGAGCTCCACCGCCCCAGACTGCAGCCCAGAGGTACGGAGGGGAGGGGAGACATGGGTGGGGGGAGGGAGGGAGGGAGGGAGGGGAGACATGGGTGGGGGGAGGGGAGACATGGGTGGGAGGGAGGGAGGGAGGGAGGGAGGGAGGGGAGGGGAGGGGAGACATGGGTGGGGGGAGGGAGGGAGGGGAGGGGAGATATAGGTGGGGGGAGGGAGGGAGGGGAGGGGAGATATGGGTGGGGGGAGGGACGGAGGGGAGGGAGGGATAGAGAGGTATCATGAACACACAACTGTCTAGTTGTGTGTTCCAACTGTCTAGTTGTGTGTTCCATTTATTATAATTGTTTAAAATATCAAACCCACTCGAAACCACAGTTTCAACACTAGTGCTTTTAATAGAAGCCGGGAATAGAAAGACACATGATTGGCCTGATTGCCCACCGATTCCCAGCTAAGTAGTTTATTAATGGTGATTTGATTCGGGGAAGTGAAATCCATTTCCATGGCAGTGATGCCCAGGTGTGGTTGAGCATCCCACCTGCTGAGGCCTTCACGCAGACCAGGATGCTTTGCATTCTCCATCCATTTCTCTCACCACAGTCTCCCCCACAGCCTGCTGATCAGGCCGGGTAAAGGGCCATCATTTACTGGTCATTCTCCCTGGGAGACGGATTCATTATTATTGAAAAACACAGACGGTCGGCTACCAAGAAAGCTCTTTTTCTTTCAGCATGATCTTATCATTTTACTTTATAGTTCATCTCGGTTTGCAATGACACACACTAAATAAACAATATAATTGTAATATACTAGACAGTATAGTATTTTAAGGAAGACCTACGTCATACAGGAATACGGTACACGGCAAACTGTGAGCGGCAGTAAGAGAAGCCTTCTTCCAACTTCTGTCTTTTCTCCATGTACGGAGGGAGGAGGGGAAGTGAAGGAGAAACAGCAGAGGAGGGGGGTCTTAACACTAACCCCCACCCCCCCTTCTCCCTCTCAAACCCCCGTCCTCCGATGGCCTATCCTTCTGCTATTGATCGGCAAATGAAAGAAATGGAAAGTGAGGAAGCGGGCGGCCCCCCCCATCAGATCAGATCAATGGCGGGTCATTAATGGCGTGTGTTAAGCATGGCAGCTCATCAGGGCTCTGAAGTTACAGTGCTGCCTTTCAAACCTCAGCGCTGATGGCTAGGACACGCCCCCATCGACCCCCCGCTGCCGCCCCGCCCTCTTGAGACTCAACACTTCCATTTGTTTTCCCCGCTTTTATTTTGAAAGGACTCTTTTTACAAGAGGAGTTAATACAAAGACAAACCCCTCACCATAAGCCCTCAGTAGAGGACACTTCAGGCCCGGGACGCCGGAAGAGGCAATTGGTTCTGCACACACACACACACACACACACACACACACACACACACACACACACACACACACACACACACACACACACACACACACACACATCCACAACCACACATCCACACACACACGCACATACACACACACATACACACACACACACACACACACACACACACACACACACACACACACAGCGCGTGCGGCAGTGATCTCATTGACTCCATTCCATCTCAGTCCTCAAGAGTCCTCAGATTGCCCTCAGAGTGTCCTCCCGGTCTCCCTCCTGTCTGTGGCCCATACCTGCATGTTTAACAGAGGGCCTCCGTGGCCTCGTCCTGCCTTTGAGCCTCTGAGCCCCCAGCTCCACCCCATCCTACTCACCCAACATCCCCTCCCCTGTTCCGGGGCCCCTGGGACCTGCCTTTATCCTGCCCTTGCCAGGGTACTCTGGCTGCTCTCAGATGGCTTCATCCAGAGTAGGATGGACGCCCTGGGAAGGAGTTGCTCTGTTGTCAGAGTCGCTCGTTTATCTTTTAATGACAGTCTTGTCTTTCTGTTCCCCTCCTCTCTGTCCTCTCGTCCCTCTGGGTCTGTCCCCACTCACCTCATCATCTCTTTGTCTCTCTTGTGCTTGTTGTTCTCTCTCTCTCTCTCTCTCTCTCTCTCTCTCTCTCTCTCTCTCTCTCTCTCTCTCTCTCTCTCTCTCTCTCTCTCTCTCTCTCTCTCTCACACACACTCTCTCCCCCCCCTCTCTCTCTCTCTCTCTCTCTCTCTCTCTCTCTCTCTCTCTCTCTCTCTCTCTCTCTCCCCCCCCCCCCCCCTCTCTCCCCCCCCCCCCTCTCTCTCTCTCTCTCTCCCAGGCTCTCCAGTCCCTGTTCCCCCGCCTGCCGGACTCAGCTCGGGTGGCATCGGTGTTTGAGCGTGGGGCGGCGGCCCCCGGCCCCGAGGGGGACAAGCTGAGGCTGGACGCCTTCCCCTTCCTCGGCTCAGGTGAGTCTGAGGGGGTGGAGGTTCTGATGGACCGCGTTAGGATACCCTAGTGGTTAGAGTCAGAGAGGCTTCCGGGTGAGAGTTACCGGGTTCGATCCCCGAGGTAGGCTCTGCGGCTCACCTACCTCCCTGTAGGTATCCTGGAGCGAGATGCTGAACCTCCTTATCGCCTCCAATGACATGCATCTGAAGTCACGGACTACACGCAATGACCGGAAGACAGGGGAGAGCGAAGGGGAGAAGGATTAAGCTCAAACCAGGAGAAGGAGCCGAAGTGAGGAAGTGTCTTCAGTGGAGAGCTTGTTATTAATAAGGTTCTGAGTGGAGAGATTTGGCCGAAGCCTCAATAGGAAAGGTGTGAGAAGGCATCAGCGGTGTTAGCTTGGTGCGGCAGTGATGATCGGTAGAGGAAGTCAGGGAGGTGTTTGTCCAGAACCAGGCCACCGGGCGAGGCAGCGTCCCCCCAGCGGAGACGTGAGGTCAGGGTTGGGCCTTCATTACACACCCCTCCTGCCAGGGGGGGGGACCACCATACAAAGACCGAAATAAAGACTCACTCACTCACCCAGGTTGGCCTGATCATTAGCATGTGTCCTTCTGCACAGCAGCCTATTATGTACGCGTTTGTGTGTGTGTGTGTGTGTGTGTGTGCGTGCGTGTGCGTGTGTGTGTGCGTGTGCGTGTGCGTGTTTGTGTAGTAAATGATGTGTGTATGACTTCCAGTATATTGTGTATAATTTACCTTCACTGTGTGTTTCAATGTGTTGCAGTAGATGCAAATAGATTGTGTGTGTGTGTGTGTGTGTGTGTGTGTGTGTGTGTGTGTGTGTGTGTGTGTGTGTGTGTGTGTGTGTGTGTGTGTGTGTGTGTGTGTGTGTGTGTGTGTGTGTGTGTGTGTGTGTGTGTGTGAAAAGGGGTTGCGTGTGTGCGAGCATATGTGTGTGTGCGTGTGTGTGTGAACACACGGAACACACATGCATTCCACACACACGTATGCTCACACACACGCAACCCCTCTTCACACACACACACACACACACACACACACACACACACACACACACACACACACACACACACACACACACACACACACACACACACACACACACACATATGCTCACACACATACAACCCCTCTTCACAGAGACACACATGTCCTCCTCATCACACAAGCCCCCCCCCCCCTCCTTCTGTTTGTCCTGGGGTCCTTTTCCCCCTTCCTCCCTTCTCCCCCTCCCCTCCCTCCCATGTGTCCCCCCTATCCTAATCCCTTCCCAGGCAGGAAGGCCCTAATTGAGGGTGCAGGCTTCAGTTTGTGGCCTGTGGGCGCCCATTACCGTGTTTTCATAAGCAAGTGAGGCCTGCCTGACTGATTCAATATTCATGTGTCTGCCAGCTACTCCTGGCTCGGCACACAGAGATTTCACCACTGTCAAATTAGCCCTGCATAGTAAATAACAGAGTGAGGGAGGGAGGGAGGGAGGGAGGGAGGGAGAGAGAGAGGGAGACAGGGAGGAAGAAATAGTGAAACTAATGGAGAGAGAGGCAAGGGGAAAGAGAGAGAGAGAGAGAGAGAGAGAGAGAGAGAGAGAGAGAGAGAGAGAGAGAGAGAGAGAGAGAGAGAGAGAGAGAGAGAGAGAGAGAGAGAGAGAGAGAGAGAGAGAGAGAGAGAGAGAGAGAGAGAGGGGGGGGGGGGGTAGAGAGAGAGAGGGAGGGGAGAGAGAGGGAGGGGAGGGGAGAGAATTGTTGAGTTGCTTGTCAGTTGGAAGGAAGTGCAGTTGGTTGGGAGGGAAGAATTCTTTTGTTTGTTCATTAAAACTGAATTTCATCCTCCTGTCAGCATGTTGTCGTTCTCCTTCTCCTCCCGGAACCCCAGCTCCCCCGGCCCCGTCACGTCCACCGCACCACCACAGCGTCTGCTCTCTGCTCCGTATACCACTTCAACTTTATTCCACTTTAGTTTTTATTTGCAATTATCTGATCTTTATTTTGTTTGTAAAAACCCTTTACTGTACGCCTCCAAACGAATAGTCAAGGTCCTTGAAAGATGATTTATTGTTTTGTTGGTTAAAATGTAAAAGTAGGAATGTGAAAGATTGGCTTGTTTTGGCGTCTGGCACCCAAATGCAGATGAGTTAGTGGTGAGGAGCCTGAATGCTCCATCAGCTCTGTGTTCTACTGAGGAGCAGACGGGCAGAATTAGCCCCTGTGGCTTCTGATTAGAATTGCTAATCCCGCGGAGTATAATTAGTCAACATTCTTGGATGCTGTATGTCAGGAACCTTTAGCCTTCTCAGAGCTCTAACCCGGCGTCTCTCTGGGTCTTCCTCTCCAGGTGCTCCGTGCTACTCCAAGCCCCCCTCTCTCCTGGGGCCCTACCCCCGCAGCCCTCCCTTCGACTACCCCTGGGGCTTCAACCCCTACCTCCCAGGGGCCTTCTCTCTCAACAACTGCCCCAAACTGCCCCCCGGCTCCCTCTACCCCTCCCACCTGTACCCCAACCCGCTGGGGAGCGGTCTGTCCGGGCTGCCGTACCCCTTCTCCTCCCTGCTGCACCCCGGGGGGGAGGCCGGGGACAGGGCCGGCACGGGGGCCGCCAACGGCACGGCGGTGGCCCCCGGGGCCCGGCTGGGCCTCCCGCCCTACCCGCTGGGCATGACCCTGGGCCGGACCGACCCGCTCGGCGGGGCTCCGCTCGGGGTCCGGGAGGGCTCCCCTCCCGGGGTGGGGGCGCTGGGTCTGGGACTGGGACTGGGACTGGGACTGGGACTGGGGTTGGGGGCCGTGGGCCTGGCGTCCGGACCGCCGGGGACACGCTCCCAGAGCCCCTCAGAGCGGAGGGGAGGGGTGAAGCAGGACCCGGAGTCGGACTCGGACCTGGAGATCACGGACCTGAGCGACTGCAGCTCGGACAACGACAATGAGCAGGAGTTCAGCAAGGCGTCCCGGAGCCGCTCGCAGGTTCTCCTGGAGGGGAAGAAAGGGAGCATGCCGCCGCCCCTGTCCTCCTCCCTCCCGCCTCCCCCCATGTCTCCCCATCCCCTGAAGCGCCTGGTGGCCCTCACCCCTCCCCCCACCGCCCTCCCCCCCTCCCTCTCTCCCTCCATGGCTCTGCATGAGCGGCACAGGGAGACGGAGACGCTCAAAATGATCCACAGCTAATAAAGAATGGTCAGCCTCCTCCATCCTCCTGTCTCTGGACCTCTCTTTCTCTCTCCTGTCATTGCTTCCACGTACGGCCGTGCTTTATATTCATTCATTTATTTATTGATTTTAGTACGCAATTTATCAATCCACTACGTCCCCCAATTCTGAAACTCTGACATTTTCCACACAAGAAAGTTTAGTTTCTTTTTCTGGAATTCTTCTTGTTTCTATTTATCTTTTTAAACCTGCATACATACGGGCCAGGTCTTATTGACTGGTCCACTTCCATTACCCGTGCAGAACGCTGTGTGAACGCTCTGCTAACGACAGGTCCGTCCAGCCTCGCTCTCTGTGCTCTTGTTATGTGGCTTGCTGACTTGTTTGAAGCGGTGCCAGTAAGTAGTCCTTTACAATTCCTTGTGCAGCGGTGCAGCGGTGGTAAAAGGCAGTGAGGTGGTAAAATACCTGCTTTAACAAAACATTAACAACCTACTTATACACAAACCGAACTGAATAACAAATACTGCTCCAAATCGACCCAATGCTATCGATTTTGGTCCTGTGATCCCGGAATGTCGCTGGATGTTTTTTGTGTTTTAAAGACACAGTCAAACAGTGCCACCTAGTGGCGGACATGATTACGGCTCGTCGATTCAATCCCTCATTTTTTTGCGTGAGATGACGTTTTGCACTGAGGCTACTTTTATATGTTTTTGTTGTGAATGGTTAAAACACATATTTATTTCAGTGTATAACTGTGATAGTCTGTGACTTGTTACTTTGCTGTGTGTGTTTCATACGTTCTTTTCTAAAAGGAAAGACAAAGAGAGCAACGGGAGCTTTGGCGAATCTAACATTTGTATGAATATTTGTGTATATATTTTACTATGGTGTACATTACATTTAATTAATATTCACTATTCCAAGGTGTAACTGTATTGTTGTGATTTAATTCAGTATTTAAAAAAAGTTGCCTATAGGTATGTCAAAGATGAATTTATTAATGGCAGAAAATCGGTGTTCTGGAGATGTTTTTATGTTTAGGACTGAGTTGGTGAGAATTGTCTCATAATTCCTCATCCTAATTAACTGTGTCCTTTAGTCATTTTTCTATAAGCCCATATGTACAAAACCCTTTGGGTTTAAAATATTCCGGTGGATTTATTTTTTATAGTAATAATAATTCACCCAGTGTAACTGTACTGTAATTAGTCAAATGTGATAAATATTGGGTCTTTGTATTTATTTTTCCCTTCCAACACTGAACACCCTTGTTGATTAATTTCTAATGCCATTCTGGCAGTGGGGAGAAATGGGGAATTTCCATAAAGACATTAAAATGGGATGCAAAAAAAGGACAATTAAAAAAGTCTTTCTCAGACCTAATCAGAACCCAAACAAGTAACGTACACGCGTACTTCCTCCTCCGGCCTGTTCTGTCCTAACGCAGAGTGCAATACCGCCGCCCGGCGTACAGCGTCATCACCCGCTCCACGAGGAGGGCTCAAAGCTCTATTGTAAAGTTAATGTAAAGCTATATGTTGGTTGAGTTACAAACAGGACAAGCCCTCATGTCTGTATGGAGTACACTGTAAATACTGTTTGTGTGTGTGTGTGGTGTGTGTGTGTGTGTGTGTGTGTGGTGTGTGTGGGTGGGTGTGTGTGTGCGTGTGGTGGTGGTGTGTGGGTGGTGTGGTGACACATCCAAAATGACCTTGCAGTGGTTTTTCCTGTCACTTTTCTTTGTTTCACTGTAATGAGGAAAATCGAAGTGATCAAAATAGGAAGAAAAGATGAATATCTTTCATAAAGCAATAAACATGGGGGCGGAGAGCCGAGAGCTGCGTGGACGTCCACTTCTTTAACGGGAGATGAACATGGGAGCATTTAGGGAACACTTTGAGGGTCCCAAGGAATCACATGTCTCTCGTGACACTTTGATTATATACTGGATATATAGATATCTATCTATCTATAGATATATATATATATATATATATATATAGATATATATATATATAGATAGATATATATATATATAGATAGATAGATAGATAGATAGATAGATATATATATATATCTTTTTTGTTCTATCTATCTATCTAGATAGATAGAGAGAGAGAGGGGGAGAGAGAGAGAGAGAGAGAGAGAGAGAGAGAGAGAGAGAGAGAGAGAGAGAGAGAGAGAGAGAGAGAGAGAGAGAGAGAGAGAGAGAGGGAGAGAGAGGGAGAGAGAGAGGGGGGAGAGAGAGCGAGAGAGAGAGAGAGAGAGAGAGAGAGAGAGAGAGAGAGGGGGAGAGAGAGAGAGAGAGAGAGAGAGAGAGAGAGAGAGAGAGGGAGGGAGAGAGAGAGAGGGATAGATAGATAGAGATTTTGTTCTGATTCAAAATATATAAATGCAATATATTCCCTGCATGAACATCATGCAGGGAAAAGCATGCATAGTATTCAGAAGACCCTTTTTATTTATTATCCGATTAGATTAGATTAGATTCTAATGTATTTGCACAGCTCAAGTTCAGTACAGAGAAAATAAGTTAGCATCTAACCAGAGTGCACATGTTACAGTAAAGTGCATGGTAATATATGATGTACAGTGGTTAAATAGGATGTAAAGACAGTCTACTAGGTATAACAACTGGTATAAAATAACTTATAAAGTAGGTATGAGATAGGTGCAATATGTCAATAAAACAGGTATCAAATAACTTATAAAGTAGGTATGTGATAGGTGCAATATGTCATTAAAACAGGTAGAAAATAACTTATAGTTATCAGACACTTACAGGAATCTTAATTGTTATTATAATAACACTCCCAATGAAGACCAACTGCAGCATCAATGGTGGTCAACCATTTATAAATACTATGATGTATTCCTACTCTATGATTTATTCCTACTACGATTTATTAATACTATAATGCTATCCAAGACCCAGAGACTGTTGTACAGATCAAATGGAAGCACAGTCTTAGTGTCATCATGTTTCCTCAGAAATTACAGAGAAATTGAATAGCTACTCATTAACTTATTATATTATTAATTTCATACATTTGTAAAAACCAACCGGTCGATGTGTTCACGTCATCCCGTATGCGTTATAAATACAAAAAGGACAAAACATGAGGAGACGTGACTGGAAAATGGGTTAAATCAATTCGATTTAAATAATTCAGCGCACATCATCTACATACAACACATATAATAGATGATTGCATGATGCAGTTTGACTATTTCTAACCACATTTTAAATAAATACATTGTGTTTTATTCGACCAATATATTTCGACAATGAACTATTGATTGAAAATGTATAGTAGTACTCGATGTTTCCACGGGGGGGCGCAGTTGAGACAACATGAACAACTGCCGCGCGGGCTTTGGAAGTTCAACTGGTCCTCAAACACGAGTCCTGATCATCTAACCCCTCATCTAACCCCCAACATCTAACCCATCATCTAACCCATCATCTAACCCATCATCTAACCCCCATCATCTAACCCATCATCTAACCCATCATCTAACCCCATCATCTAACCCATCATCTAACCCCCATCATCTAACCCCATCATCTAACCCCATCATCTAACCCCCATCATCTAACCCCCATCATCTAACCCATCATCTAACCCATCATCTAACCCCCATCATCTAACCCATCAACTAACCCCCATCATCTAACCCATCATCTAACCCATCATCTAACCCATCATCTAACCCATCATCTAACCCCCATCATCTAACCCCCATCATCTAACCCATCATCTAACCCCCATCATCTAACCCCCATCATCTAACCCATCATCTAACCCCATCATCTAACCCCATCATCTAACCCATCATCTAACCCCATCATCAAACCCCATCATCAAACCCATAATCTAACCCCATCATCTAACCCATCATCATCTAACCCATCATCTAACCCCCATCATCTAACACATCATCATCTAACCCATCATCTAACCCATTATCTAACCCCAATCATCTAACCCAAATCATCTAACCCATCATCAAACCCCCATCATCTAACCCATCATCTAACCCCCATCATCTAACCCATCATCATCTAACCTATCATCTAACCCATCATCTAACCCATCATCTAACCCCATCATCTAACCCATCATCTAACCCAGGGGTTCCCAACCTTTTTCACTCAGAGCCCCCCCAAATGACTCCTGTTGAGTCAATCCACCCCAGGTTGGGAACCACTGATCTAACCCATCATCTAACCCCCATCATCTAACACATCATCTAACCCATCATCTAACCCCCATCATCTAACCCATCATCTAACCCCCATACTCTAACCCATCATCTAACCCATCATCTAACCATCATCTAACCCCCATCATCTAACCCATCATCTAACCCATCATCTAACCCCATCATCGAACCCATCATCTAACCCATCATCTAACCCATCATCTAACCCCCATCATGTAACCCATCATGTAACCCCATCATCTAACCCATCATCTAACCCATCATCTAACCATCATCTAACCCCCATCATCTAACCCCCATCATCTAACCCCCATCATCTAATCCATCATCTAACCCCCATCATCTAACCCATCATCTAACCCATCATCTAACCCCCATCATCTAACCCATCATCTAACCCCCATCATCTAACCCATCATATAACCCATCATCTAACCCCCATCATCTAACCCATCATCTAACCCCCATCATCTAACCCATCATCTAACCCATCATCTAACCCATCATCTAACCCCCATCATCTAACCCATCATCTAACCCATCATCTAACCCCATCATCTAACCCATCATCTAACCCATCATCTAACCCATCATCTAACCCCATCATCTAACCCATCATCTAACCCCCATCATCTAACCCATCATCTAACCCATCATCTAACCCATCATCTAACCCCCATCATCTAACCCCATCATCTAACCCCATCATCTAACCCATCATCTAACCCCCATCATCTAACCCATCATCTAACCCATCATCTAACCCCCATCATCTAACCCATCATCTAACCCCCATCATCTAACCCATCATCTAACCCATCATCTAACCCCCATCATCTAACCCATCATCTAACCCCATCATCTAACCCATCATCTAACCCACCATCTAACCCCATCATCTAACCCATCATCTACCCATCATCTAACCCATCATCTAACCCATCATCTAACCCCCATCATCTAACCCATCATCTAACCCATCATCTAACCCCCATCATCTAACCCATCATCTAACCCCCATCATCTAACCCATCATCTAACCCCATCATCTAACCCCATCATCTAACCCATCATCTAACCCCATCATCTAACCCCATCATCTAACCCATCATCTAACCCATCATCTAACCCCATCATCTAACCCATCATCTAACCCCATCATCTAACCCATCATCTAACCCCCATCATCTAACCCATCATCTAACCCATCATCTAACCCCATCATCTAACCCATCATCTAACCCATCATCTAACCCATCATCTAACCCCATCATCTAACCCCATCATCTAACCCATCATCTAACCCATCATCTAACCCCCATCATCTAACCCATCATCTAACCCATCATCTAACCCCATCATCTAACCCATCATCTACCATCATCTAACCCCATCATCTAACCCATCATCTAACCCCCATCATCTAACCCATCATCTAACCCATCATCTAACCCCATCATCTAACCCATCATCTAACCCCCATCATCTAACCCATCATCTAACCCCCATCATCTAACCCATCATCTAACCCATCATCTAACCCCATCATCTAACCCATCATCTAACCCCATCATCTAACCCATCATCTAACCCATCATCTAACCCCCATCATCTAACCCATCATCTAACCCCATCATCTAACCCATCATCTAACCCATCATCTAACCCCATCATCTAACCCCATCATCTAACCCATCATCTAACCCCATCATCTAACCCATCATCTAACCCATCATCTAACCCATCATCTAACCCCCATCATCTAACCCATCATCTAACCCCATCATCTAACCCCATCATCTAACCCATCATCTAACCCCATCATCTAACCCCATCATCTAACCCCATCATCTAACCCATCATCTAACCCCCATCATCTAACCCATCATCTAACCCATCATCTAACCCCATCATCTAACCCATCATCTAACCCATCATCTAACCCCCATCATCTAACCCATCATCTAACCCATCATCTAACCCCATCATCTAACCCATCATCTAACCCCATCATCTAACCCATCATCTAACCCATCATCTAACCCCCATCATCTAACCCATCATCTAACCCCATCATCTAACCCATCATCTAACCCCATCATCTAACCCATCATCTAACCCATCATCTAACCCCATCATCTAACCCATCATCTAACCCCCATCATCTAACCCATCATCTAACCCATCATCTAACCCCATCATCTAACCCATCATCTACCCATCATCTAACCCATCATCTAACCCATCATCTAACCCCATCATCTAACCCATCATCTAACCCATCATCTAACCCCATCATCTAACCCATCATCTAACCCCCATCATCTAACCCATCATCTAACCCCCATCATCTAACCCTCATCATCTAACCCATCATCTAACCCCATCATCTAACCCCATCATCTAACCCATCATCTAACCCATCATCTAACCCATCATCTAACCCAATCATCTAACCCATCATCTAACCCCATCATCTAACCCATCATCTAACCCCCATCATCTAACCCATCATCATCTAACCCATCATCTAACCCATCATCTAACCCATCATCTAACCCCATCATCTAACCCCATCATCTAACCCATCATCTAACCCATCATCTAACCCCATCATCTAACCCATCATCTAACCCATCATCTAACCCCATCATCTAACCCATCATCTAACCCCCATCATCTAACCCATCATCTAACCCATCATCTAACCCATCATCTAACCCCATCATCTAACCCATCATCTAACCCCATCATCTAACCCATCATCTAACCCCCATCATCTAACCCATCATCTAACCCATCATCTAACCCATCATCTAACCCCCATCATCTAACCCATCATCTAACCCATCATCTAACCCCATCATCTAACCCATCATCTAACCCATCATCTAACCCCCATCATCTAACCCATCATCTAACCCATCATCTAACCCCATCATCTAACCCATCATCTAACCCATCATCTAACCCATCATCTAACCCCATCATCTAACCCATCATCTAACCCCCATCATCTAACCCATCATCTAACCCATCATCTAACCCCATCATCTAACCCCATCATCTAACCCCATCATCTAACCCATCATCTAACCCCCATCATCTAACCCATCATCTAACCCCATCATCTAACCCATCATCTAACCCCATCATCTAACCCATCATCTAACCCATCATCTAACCCCATCATCTAACCCATCATCTAACCCATCATCTAACCCCATCATCTAACCCCATCATCTAACCCATCATCTAACCCCATCATCTAACCCCATCATCTAACCCATCATCTAACCCCATCATCTAACCCATCATCTAACCCCCATCATCTAACCCATCATCTAACCCCATCATCTAACCCATCATCTAACCCATCATCTAACCCATCATCTAACCCCCATCATCTAACCCATCATCTAACCCCATCATCTAACCCCATCATCTAACCCCATCATCTAACCCATCATCTAACCCATCATCTAACCCATCATCTAACCCCATCATCTAACCCCATCATCTAACCCATCATCTAACCCATCATCTAACCCCATCATCTAACCCATCATCTAACCCCATCATCTAACCCATCATCTAACCCATCATCTAACCCCATCATCTAACCCATCATCTAACCCATCATCTAACCCCATCATCTAACCCATCATCTAACCCCATCATCTAACCCATCATCTAACCCATCATCTAACCCATCATCTAACCCCATCATCTAACCCATCATCTAACCCATCATCTAACCCCATCATCTAACCCATCATCTAACCCCCATCATCTAACCCATCATCTAACCCATCATCTAACCCCATCATCTAACCCATCATCTAACCCCATCATCTAACCCATCATCTAACCCCATCATCTAACCCCATCATCTAACCCATCATCTAACCCATCATCTAACCCATCATCTAACCCCATCATCTAACCCATCATCTAACCCCATCATCTAACCCATCATCTAACCCCATCATCTAACCCCATCATCTAACCCATCATCTAACCCCATCATCTAACCCCATCATCTAACCCATCATCTAACCCATCATCTAACCCCATCATCTAACCCATCATCTAACCCATCATCTAACCCCATCATCTAACCCATCATCTAACCCCATCATCTAACCCATCATCTAACCCATCATCTAACCCATCATCTAACCCATCATCTAACCCATCATCTAACCCCATCATCTAACCCATCATCTAACCCATCATCTAACCCATCATCTAACCCCATCATCTAACCCATCATCTAACCCATCATCTAACCCCCATCATCTAACCCATCATCTAACCCCATCATCTAACCCATCATCTAACCCATCATCTAACCCATCATCTAACCCCATCATCTAACCCATCATCTAACCCCCATCATCTAACCCATCATCTAACCCCATCATCTAACCCATCATCTAACCATCATCTAACCCCATCATCTAACCCATCATCTAACCCCATCATCTAACCCATCATCTAACCCATCATCTAACCCCATCATCTAACCCATCATCTAACCCCATCATCTAACCCATCATCTAACCCATCATCTAACCCCCATCATCTAACCCCATCATCTAACCCCATCATCTAACCCCATCATCTAACCCATCATCTAACCCCATCATCTAACCCCATCATCTAACCCATCATCTAACCCCATCATCTAACCCATCATCTAACCCCATCATCTAACCCATCATCTAACCCCATCATCTAACCCATCATCTAACCCCATCATCTAACCCATCATCTAACCCCATCATCTAACCCCATCATCTAACCCATCATCTAACCCCATCATCTAACCCATCATCTAACCCCATCATCTAACCCATCATCTAACCCCCATCATCTAACCCATCATCTAACCCATCATCTAACCCCATCATCTAACCCATCATCTAACCCATCATCTAACCCCCATCATCTAACCCATCATCTAACCCATCATCTAACCCCATCATCTAACCCATCATCTAACCCCATCATCTAACCCCATCATCTAACCCATCATCTAACCCCCATCATCTAACCCATCATCTAACCCATCATCTAACCCCATCATCTAACCCATCATCTAACCCCCATCATCTAACCCCATCATCTAACCCATCATCTAACCCATCATCTAACCCCCATCATCTAACCCATCATCTAACCCCATCATCTAACCCATCATCTAACCCATCATCTAACCCCATCATCTAACCCATCATCTACCCATCATCTAACCCATCATCTAACCCATCATCTAACCCCCATCATCTAACCCATCATCTAACCCATCATCTAACCCATCATCTAACCCCCATCATCTAACCCATCATCTAACCCCCATCATCTAACCCATCATCTAACCCCATCATCTAACCCCATCATCTAACCCATCATCTAACCCCATCATCTAACCCCATCATCTAACCCATCATCTAACCCATCATCTAACCCCATCATCTAACCCATCATCTAACCCATCATCTAACCCCCATCATCTAACCCATCATCTAACCCCCATCATCTAACCCATCATCTAACCCATCATCTAACCCCATCATCTAACCCATCATCTAACCCCATCATCTAACCCCATCATCTAACCCATCATCTAACCCATCATCTAACCCCATCATCTAACCCATCATCTAACCATCATCTAACCCCCATCATCTAACCCATCATCTAACCCCATCATCTAACCCATCATCTAACCCATCATCTAACCCATCATCTAACCCCCATCATCTAACCCATCATCTAACCCCCATCATCTAACCCATCATCTAACCCCCATCATCTAACCCATCATCTAACCCCATCATCTAACCCATCATCTAACCCCCATCATCTAACCCCATCATCTAACCCATCATCTAACCCATCATCTAACCCCCATCATCTAACCCATCATCTAACCCATCATCTAACCCATCATCTAACCCCCATCATCTAACCCATCATCTAACCCATCATCTAACCCCCATCATCTAACCCATCATTAACCCATCATCTAACCCATCATCTAACCCCATCATCTAACCCATCATCTAACCCCCATCATCTAACCCATCATCTAACCCATCATCTAACCCCCATCATCTAACCCCATCATCTAACCCCATCATCTAACCCATCATCTAACCCCCATCATCTAACCCATCATCTAACCCCATCATCTAACCCATCATCTAACCCATCATCTAACCCCATCATCTAACCCATCATCTAACCCCATCATCTAACCCCCATCATCTAACCCCATCATCTAACCACCATCATCTAACCCCATCATCTAACCCATCATCTAACCCCCATCATCTAACCACCATCATCTAACCCATCATCTAACCCCATCATCTAACCCATCATCTAACCCCATCATCTAACCCATCATCTAACCCCATCATCTAACCCTCATCATCTAACCCATCATCTAACCCCATCATCTAACCCATCATCTAACCCATCATCATCTAACCCATCATCTAACCCATCATCTAACCCCATCATCTAACCCATCATCTAACCCATCATCTAACCCCATCATCTAACCCAGGGGTTCCCAACCTTTTTCACCCAGAGCCCCCCAAATGACTCCTGTTGGAATTTGCGCCCCCCCCCCCCCCCCCCCCGGACTTTGCCTTTGCTTTTAAAAGTGCACATTCAAAAGAGGCCTCGGTGGCCTTCTGTACATCGCTGCCAGCCCTAACAAACTGTTGTTTCTTTATGAAAAAGTCCCGATCACGCCCGACCGTTTCTGGGTGCATGGTCTGTTGGTGTCTCTTCATTTTGCAGGGTTTCATGCTGTCGTTGGCTAGCTTCTCTCTGCATATCACACACTCTGGGCGGGTTTTGTCCGTTCCCTCCATGAAACCTAAGTTAAGATAGCTCTCTAGGTAGGTCCTCATTTTCTTTTTGATTGCAGATGAGCTGTCATCTCCTTTACGTTTTTCAGACATTTTTAGACAAAATATTCACCTTATGAAGTTGGTCGCTAGCTAGCAAGCACAGCAAACTGTTACTACCACGGAAGCTGACACAGTAACGTCAATGTTGGCGCGAATCGGAGGAGTATCAGATTAATTTGTAGAATTTTTATTAAAATTAATTAATCAATAAATTTCTATATTTTATTGTAATGTAGAGACAAGGCTTTTAGCGACAATCATGTATTGCGTTACAATTATATGTAAAAAAAATAAAAAAAAAAAAAAATAAAAATCGAAATATGATATTAGGCCTCAAATCATCTGAGGCCTGGCGCCCCCCCTGCGATCTTTGGCGCCCCCCCAAGGGGGCGCGCCCCCAGGTTGGGAACCACTGATCTAACCCATCATCATCTAACCCATCATCTAACCCATCATCTAACCCCCATCATCTAACCCATCATCTAACCCCCATCATCTAACCCATCATCTAACCATCATCTAACCCCCATCATCTAACCCATCATCTAACCCATCATCTAACCCCCATCATCTAACCATCATCTAACCCCCATCCTCTAACCCATCATCTAACCCATCATCTAACCCATCATCTAACCCATCATCTAACCCCGTTCTTAACCCATCATCTAACCCATCATCTAACCCTCATCATCTAACCCATCATCTAACCCATCATCTAACCCCCATCATCTAACCCATCATCTAACCCTCATCATCTAACCCATCATCTAACCCCCATCATCAAACCCCCATCATCTAACCCCATCATCTAACCCATCATCTAACCCCATCATCTAACCCCATCATCTAACCCTCATCATCTAACCCATCATCTAACCCATCATCTAACCCCCATCATCTAACCCATCATCATCTAACCCATCATCTAACCCCCATCATCTAACCCATCATCTAACCCCCATCATCTAACCCATCATCATCTAACCCCATCATCTAACCCCATCATCTAACCCATCATCTAACCCCCATCATCTAACCCATCATCTCTAACCCATCATCTAACCCATCATCTAACCCATCATCTAACCCATCATCAACCCATCATCTAACCATCATCTAACCCCCATCATCTAACCCATCATCTAACCCATCATCTAACCCCATCATCTAACCATCATCTAACCCCCATCATCTAACCCATCATCTAACCCATCATCTAACCCATCATCTAACCCCCATCATCTAACCCATCATCTAACCCCCTCATCTAACCCATCATCTAACCCATCATCTAACCCCATCATCTAACCCCCATCATCTAACCCATCATCTAACCCATCATCTAACCCCCATCATCTAACCCATCATCTAACCCCATCATCTAACCCATCATCTAACCCCCATCATCAACCCCCATCATCTAACCCATCATCTAACCCCATCATCTAACCCCTATCATCTAACCCATCATCTAACCCCATCATCTAACCCCCATCATCTAACCCCCATCATCTAACCCCATCATCTAACCCATCATCTAACCCCATCATCTAACCCATCATCATCTAACCCATCATCTAACCCATCATCTAACCCCATCACCTAACCCTCATCATCTAACCCATCATCTAACCCATCATCTAACCCCCATCGTCTAACCCATCATCTAACCCATCATCTAACCCATCATCTAACCCCCATCATCTAACCCATCATCTAACCCATTATCTAACCCATGATGGTTAGATCATGGGATCTAACCCATCATCTAACCCATCATCTAACCCCATCACCTAACCCTCATCATCTAACCCATCATCTAACCCATCATCTAACCCCCATCATCTAACCCATCATCTAACCCATCATCTAACCCCCATCGTCTTACCCATCATCTAACCCATCATCTAACCCATCATCTAACCCCCATCATCTTACCCATCATCTAACCCATTATCTAACCCATCATCTAACCCATCATCTAACCCCCATCATCTAACCCATCATCTAACCCATCATCTAACCCCCATCATCTAACCCATCATCTAACCCATCATCTAACTCAGCTGGGTTCATTCAGAGTCTGTGTTAGATAATAATAGTTTAATAATAATAGTTGATATTATATATATATATATATATATATATATATATATATATATATATATATATATATTATATATATATATATATATATAATATATATATATATATATATATATATATATATATATATATAATATCAACTATTGTATATATAATATATAATATTATATATTATATATTATATATATTATATATTATATATTATATCATATATATAATATAATATATAATATATAATATATTTATATTATATATATATATATTTATATATATTATATATATATATATATATATATATATATAATATATATAAATATATATATATATATATAATATATATAAATATATATATATATATAATATAAATATATTATATATATACAATTGTACAATTGTATTGTTAATTAGTTATTAGTTAGTCTATTAGCTAGTTAATTAGTTAGTCTATTAGCTAGTTAATTAGTTAGTATATTAGCTAGTTAATTAGTTAGTCTATTAGCTAGTTAATTAGTTAGTATATTAGCTAGTTAATTAGTTAGTATATTAGCGAGTTAATTAGTTAGTATATTAGCGAGTTAATTAGTTAGTCTATTAGCTGGTTAATTAGTTTGTATATTAGCGAGTTAATTAGTTAGTATATTGGCGAGTTAATTAGTTAGTCTATTAGTCTATGAAACACTGAATGAAGTCTGTGTTACAGATTATAATAATTTAAATCATATAAATACATTTATATGGTGCCTTTCAAGGGACGGGGGGACGGATTACGGTGTAACACCGGTCGGTGTAAAGGGGGGGGCGGGGATGGACGGACGGATTACGGTGTAACACCGGCCAGTGAAAAGGGGGGGGGGGATGGACGGACTGATTACGATGTAACACCGGGCGGTGTAAAAGGGGGGGGGGGGGGGGGGGGCGGGGATGGACGGACTGATTACGATGTAACACCGGGCGGAAACAAAACCAATATGTTCGGATACTTTTTTCCTCCCCTTTTTTTTTGACGCGCAGAAAAAAAACAGGCAACAAGAGAAAAAGTTCCGATCGAGTTCTAATAATAAGTTCCCCGTTCCGAGTTCGATACCGAGGAGGACTTCCGTCAGGGGGATTCGAACCATCCGCGCGGATCCTTCTGGTGTCAGTGAGGCTTTGAAGGGTTTTGAAAGAAGACTTTTTGACTTCCGCGTCCAAATGACTTTCTGCTCTCGTTAGAGCTTAGAGTCCGTGAGGTGAGTTGAACCTCTCTCACACACACACACGACACACGCAGCACACCACATGCATGCACACCACATGCATGCACACACACACATGCACACACACACATGCACACACACACATGCGCACGCACACATATGCATATACACACACACAAATACACACACGCACACACACACACACGCATGCACACGCACATGCACACACATCCACACCACATCCGCACCACACCACACCACACACCACACCACACACACACACACGCACACGCACACACACACCAGCCGTTCCCACGATCATCACTTGTTGTTACAGTGTATGTTGAAGGCCATACGTCAATTTCTAATGACTAATGTATTTTTGATAGTTTTGGTATGTTGTATTATTATTATTATTATTATTATTTGTATCTCAATCTATGGTGAAGTAATTACACTTTAATTCGGCTTGGCACTTTTGGCGAAGTTTGTTTCATCAGAAGTTTCTTTTTCTGGTTGTATGATCAAGGTTCTAAAGGTGATTATAGGGTTGTGTTGTTGTTTAGATGAGTTGACTTGTTCTCTGCCCCAGCTATAGACGGCTATATAACACTATTACTGTAGTACA
>CM051008.1:1784705-1789705 GCA_027704905.1 Muraenolepis orangiensis | reverse complement strand
TGATTAGAGGGGGAAGGGGTTGAGGGGTTAGTGATCGCGGGGTTAGTGATCAGTGCAGCATCATTAGTCTTTGGTTCAAACTGAGGACGTGTAGAACTGGGCGTCACGCCGAGTCAGTTAAGGATAACGACAAATGGGACTGAACCAAAGGGACTGAACCAAATGGAAATTCTTGTAAATATATAAATAAATAAATAAATAAGAAGGGTTTGAAGAAGTAAGGAAATGCTTTGTGAATGAAAACCCGCTCCCCATAACAGGAACCTCGGACAGAGGCTGTTGTTGGCCTTTCTCTACTGCCTCTAATCTTATTTTAGCAGCTAGCTAATGGTCAGATGACATCATCATCGGTGGACTCTTGTCTGCCGGCCATGAGGCTCTCTGGACGTTTTGGAGGGAAATCCTACGAGTGTCCAAGGTATAAACAGGGAGGGAGGGGGAGAGAAAGAGGGTCTAACCAGAACCTAGGGATGTGTGCCGGAGTGGTGTCTGTGGTGGAGAGGAAGAAAATCCTCCTCTCCTCTCCTCTCTCTCCTCTCTCTCTCTCTCTCTCTCCTCTCTCCTCTCTCCCTCTCTCTCTCTCTCTCTCCCTCTCTCTCTCTCTCTCTCCTCTCTCCTCTCTCTCTCCTCTCTCTCTCACAGAGCTCTCTTGTTTGACCCTCTTGTTCTTGGCTCTTGTGATTTTAATGTGTTTCTACTGTTCTGTAATGTTCCTTTAGAACCCGCTGATGAGCTGTGAGCGATGGAGGAACCGCCTGTAGGCGTTTAGCGGCTCCTCCCGTTGCAGATAGACACAGAACACAGAGAGACGCTTCACGTTCCACAAGCAAGTTGTAGCTTGTGCTCCTGTTGGCTGCTAGCTGGGCTAACTGGTGGGCCGAGTGGCCCTTAGCTAGGATCGTAGATTATGTAGTAATAATAATAATAATAATAACCCATATTTGTATTGTATTTTTGTATTATCCTATCCAAACGTCTCATCCCATTTGAATTGATTAGCATGTCTGCGGCTTCCTGCTTAGCGGCGTCTGGGAAGCAGATGTTGACTAGCGGAGCTAACGGCTGAGCTTGCTAAATATAAACTATGCTAGCAAGGCAAACAGCTGGTTGACTAGCCTAGCTCAAGATGCTAGTGAGGCTAGCGGCTGGGTGACTGGGCTAAAGCTTAAGATGCTAGTGAGGCTAACGGGTGTTTGATGGTTTGTCCTCCTAGCCGGGTCATCCAGAGTGGTGCCCCAACACACACACACACACACACACACACACACACACACACACACACACACACACACACACACACACACACACACACACACACACACACACACACACACACACACACACACACACACACACACACACACACACCCACACACACACACTACGTATTCACCAGTCCATCATCAATTCCCAGAAGACAACACACACACACACACACACACACACACACAGGGGCTGTTTTCACAGAAGTGAGAAGTGCTGCTTCACCGTTAGCTTAAGTCCATTAGGTCAGGGCTGGCCATGTCGCTGACTCTGCATCTTACTCCATCGCGCTTCTATTTAACTTCTGCAGATTGGTTTCAAGAGGAAATGACTGCAATCGCCTCATGAGGAAAGTACGCCCACTTCCTGTCTGTGGGCCTCCCATTCTGCACCTCCTGCCCCAATCTTCTCCTCCTCCTTCTCCTCCCTCCTCCTCCTCCTCCTCCTCCTCCTCCTCCTCCTATGTCTTTTTGTGAAGGGGCTTCAGGCCCCCCCCTCCGGGTGAACAGCAGGGTGAACCCAGCCGGCTGCAGAGCTACTGTCTGTCTGTCTGTCTGTCTGTCTGTCTGTCTGTCTGTCTGTCTGTTCTCACAGTGACCGACAGAAGCTCCCAATGTGAAGTGTGTGTGGTGTGTTTGGTGTGGTGTGTGGTGTGGTGTGGTGTGTTTGGTGTGTGTGGTGTGTTTGGTGTGGTGTGGTGTGTTTGGTGTGTGTGGTGTGTGTGTGTGGTGTGTTTGGTGTGTTTGGTGTGTTTGGTGTATGTGGTGTGTGTGTGGTGTTTGGTGTGTGTGGTGTGTGTGTGGTGTTTGGTGTGTGTGTTTGGTGTGTGGTGTGTGTGTGGTGTGTGTTTGGTGTGTGTGGTGTGGTGTGTGTGGTGTGGTGTGTATGTGTGGTGTGTGTTGGTGTGTGTGTGCGTGTGTGTGGTGTATGTGTGGTGTGTGCTTGGTGTGTGGTGTGTGGTGTGTGTGTGTGTGTGGTGTGTGCTTGGTGTGTGTGTGTGTGTGTGGTGTGTGGTGTGTGCTTTGTGTGTGTGGTGTGTGCTTGGTGTGTGTGTGTGTGGTGTGTGGTGTATGTGTGGTGTGTGTGTGTGTGTGGTGTATGTGTGGTGTATGTGTGGTGTGTGCTTGGTGTGTGGTGTGTGTGTGTGTGTGTGTGGTGTGTGCTGGTGTGTGTGTGGTGTGTGGTGTGTGGTGTGTGTGTGTGTGTGTGTGTGTGGTGTGTGGTGTGTGGTGTGTGTGTCAGCCTGCAGGAGAAGTGGGGAACAGTCCTCCTCCTCCTCCTGTACACACTGAGGTGTCATGAGCAGAAGGATGAGGAGCAGCTGAGCGCCTTAGGGCCTCGGGGCTTCTGGTGTTTGTGTCAACAATGTGAACTGATGTCTTAACCCAGGGGTGTGTGGAACCGGTTTGGCCGGACCCTGTCCGCTGGCCGAACCGGTTCCACATTCATCCGTTCATCGCTGACCGCCGCTACGATGGTTGTCATTTCAGGGGGTGCTTGATTGACAGGTGCAGAGCCCTCCTCTAGCGGCATGGACCCGGAAGATGCCCAGGAAGTGGTGAGGTCATCACAGAGGGGGTCACCTCCTACTAATCTCCTCTATATGGTGTCTCCTCTATATGGTGTCTCCTCTATATGGTGTCTCCTCTATATGGTGTCTCCTATATATGGTGACTTTGGACTGGGCTGGTTCTTCCTCCTCTGTTTGCGGGGATCAGGGCTTTCAAAGCACTAACGGGCCGGTGTGACGGAGGCTTGAGGAGGTTCTTCTGGGCTTGGAGGTCCGGCCTCGCTCTGATCTGGTGGGAGGATGGAAGGTGGTCCTGTTTTGGGTGTGCAGCCCCAGAGAGAGAGAGAGGGGAGCAGGTACCCTGCTAGCCGCTGTAGCAGGTCCACCGGGCTCCCTCACGGGTCGGATTGGAACAGGGCCCGGCAGAGATGGAGAGGAATATGGTCATAAAGTCCAGTTGTCTGGAGAATACTCTCTCACACACACACACACACACAACACACACACACACACACACACACACACACACACACACCACACACACACACACACACACACACACACACACACACACACACACACACACACACACACACACACACACACTATAAGACCAAGACTAGCTCCTCCTCTACTGCATATGTTCTCGGATTAAATGCACAGGAACACACACACACACACACACACACACACACACACACACACACACACACACACACACAGGCAAGTACGCTTGATGGCTATCATTAGATTGATGCCATCTGACACTTAGTTAGTGCTGGAATGTGATGGGAGGGGAGGGAGAAAGGAGTGAGGCACACAGCTGCCCGCTCTCAGGAGGTCCAGATCCGCATTCTGCTCCTCTGGTCCTGGTCCTGGTCCCGTCTCCTTGGACCACCACCCGCCTGGGCCGTCTCTGGATCTCTTGGTACCCTTGGCCTGCCGACATCGGCCCCCTAACGGTGCACGCTGCAGGGGACGTGGGAGGAGAGGACCAGAGGAACGTGGGTCGCTATTGAACCTTCCTCACAACACCATCCCTCCCTGCTCTCATGGCGCCCCCCCCCCCCCCCCCCCCCCCCCCCCCTCAGCCCTCCGTCTGTTTGGGATAGGATCTGACCTCTCTCTCTCTCTGTAGCGGTAATTAGCTAGCCTGCAATTAGCCGCCCCGGGGCCCGCCTGGGAGGCCCCCCCTGGGCGTGTGTGCGTGCTACCAGCGGCCCCGCCCCGATAACAACGGAGACCAAACCGCGTGGGACAGGAATCCCATTTCAATAGAGGGTGATAGCATCACGCCCGCCGCGCTGCTGCGCTAGCTCACAATGGCATCAACAATGGCAGCCGCGCTGCACGGCTCTGTTCTGTTCCAGCGCTTTTCTCTGCAGACAGAACATTGATTTTTAAGAGACGACCCAACAAACCAAAAAAAAGAATGCCTGCATGTGTTTTTTTCTTTCTTTAGATCCACTTTATTTCAAATAAAGTGCGGTGGAATCTCTCTGGCAGGAGACAGACGATGGGATTCAGAGCTCTCTGCGCTGTTTATGGGCTGCTTCTGTTTCATTACCAAACAAACCAACAAACACGCCAGAGAGAGAGAGAGAGAGAGAGAGAGAGAGAGAGAGAGAGAGGAGAGAGAGAGGAGAGAGAGAGAGAGAGAGAGAGAGAGAGAGAGAGAGAGAGAGAGAGAGTGAGAGAGAGAGAGAGAGAGAGAGAGAGAGAGAGAGAGAGAGAGAGAGAGAGAGAGAGAGGAGAGAGAGAGGAGAGAGAGAGAGAGAGAGAGAGAGAGAGAGAGAGAGAGAGAGAGAGAGAGAGAGAGAGAGAGAGAGAGAGAGAGAGAGGAGTGTGAGGTGTGTGAGAGTTCATCTCTCCACCAGCAAACTGCTCGGGTCATCAAGATGGTTCCTCAACAGTTTGCATGTGTTGGAGGGAACTTAAGGTTTGGTGCATTGCTGTACTCTGGGTTCTGTGTGTGTGTGTGTGTGTGTCCCTGTTATGCTGACCCCCTCCCACACAAGTTACCACAACACCCCCCCCCAGTCTACTGGATGGCCATGAATGGACACATTCTCTCTCTCCTCTCTCTCTCTCTCTCTCTCTCTCTCTCTCTCTCGTTCTCTCATACTAACTTGTTTGCTCTCCACCTATCTCTGTCCCTGACACAGGTTGACACATTCACACGTTTAATCAATTCTCACTGCTCACCTTGACCTGCTGGGAATTCCTC
>CM051008.1:1687205-1779705 GCA_027704905.1 Muraenolepis orangiensis | reverse complement strand
ACTGTGTAGTACCACTAGTACTGTGTACTCGTACTACTTCGACTACTACCGCTACTGTGTAGTACCACTAGTCAGGTGTACTAGCTCTACTTCTCTGTACTGTGTGGAGTCGTGTGTGCTGTGTGTATACTGTATATAGTGTACTCTAGTATACTCTACTAGAGTACACTATACAATACTATAGTGAGTTGCGAGTCCTGTATATTGTGTGTTTATAAGTGTGAAAATGTGTGACCAAGACGACGTGTTCTTGAACCCACACGCCCACCCAAGATGGCCGGGTAGCGAAGGGAACAACTGACTCAGTCAGTGAAAGACGCTAAGTACCTCAAAAGGGTGTTAACCGTATCCTGTGCATGACTTGTCTGCACTCCCACCGCCGTGGCCTCAGGTTCTCTCTGCTCTCTCTCTCTCTGAGTGCCAGTCCTCTAGTCTCTCTACTGCCAGTCCTCTAGTGTCTGTCTGTCGGACTGACTGACTGACTCTGTCTGTCTGTCTGTCGGACTGACTGACTGACACTGTACCCCTCCCCCCCCTCTCCTCGGCCCGTCTTGATGACCTCAGCAGTATAGGACCTGGGGCCTCTACTGTACGTCCTGATGTTCCTGTGTGTTTCTGAGTGTATTGATTGCTCATGGGTTTCATTAAGCCCCCCGTGTGGATGTAGGCTCTGGTTCCTGCGTGTCTGAAGTGTTGCGACACACAGGAACCAGACGCTCTGGAGTCCCTGAGGGCTACGGCGTGGCTCTAGTGTTCATGTTCTCCCCCCGGGACTTCATCACCACACGCTTCATGGGATCTGTGTGGTTCTAATGTCGCTATTCTGTCATGTTTCCTTCTGTCTCTCCCTCTCCTTCTCCTCTCCCCTCTCTCTCCCTCTCCTTCTCCCTCTCCTCTCCCTCTCCTTCCCTCTCTCCTTCTCCTCTCTCCCTCTCTCCTTCTCCCTCTCTTCTCCCTCTCTCCTTCCCTCTCTCCTTCTGTCTCTCCTTCTGTCTCTCCTTCTCCTCTCTTCTCCCTCTCTCCTTCTCCCTCTCTCTTCCCCTCTCCTTCTCCTCTCTCCTTCTTCTTCCTCTTTCGCTTCCTGGCATTTCTCTGCTTCTGTTTTCATATTTGCTTGTTCTTTCTTCCATTCTTTCTTGTCTTCTGTCTTCCTCCCCACCTTCCCTCCTTCCTTCCTTCCTTTCCTCTCTCCCTCCTACCTTTCCTCCTTCCCTCCCTCCCTCCCTTCCTCCCTCCCCTCAGCTATGCTACCTCCATGCGGACCTCCTCCAGAACCTCAGTGCCAAGGAGACCAAGAAGCAGTTTGTGGAGTTCGTCAACAACTTCCTGGACAAGGGGTCCGTAAGTAGTCAGCGCTTATTGTTCTTATTATGAACGGCTGCTCCGAGGACGAGGAGGAAATCTCTCCGCGGATCGATGGACCTTCTCATTTTGCTTTGATTCATTCCTCAACTTAAGCGCATAAAGAAGTTTGTTGCTCCAGAAGCTTCTTCTTCCTCCCAGTTTTATTCATCGGTTGGTTTTGCGCTCGAAAAATCAATTGAGAAAATGCCCCCGTGGAAGCCACCCGCAATTTATAGATATTGCATTCTCTCACACCGCCGAATCAAAATGAATTCAATATATCGCTCAGCCTTAGTTTGGAAGTGTGTGTGTGTGTGTGTGTGTGTGTGTGTGTGTGTGTGTGTGTGTGTGTGTGTGTGTGTGTGTGTGTGTGTGTGTGTGTGTGTGTGTGTGTGTGTGTGTGTGTGTGTGTGTGTGTGTGTGTGTGTGTGTGTGTGTGTGTGTGTGTGTGTGTGTGTGTACACGTGTGTGTATCTTCTTGTTTGCCTGCTTTGTTTGTTTTCCTTATCTTTGTCCGTCCGTCTGTAATACACCACACCGTCTCTTCTTTAGAAATCACAGAGGGTCTCTCTTCTCTACACACCTGACGTGTGTGTGTGTGTGTGTGTGTGTGTGTGTGTGTGTGTGTGTGTGTGTGTGTGTGTGTGTGTGTGTGTGTGTGTGTGTGTGTGTGTGTGTGTGTGTGTGTGTGTGTGTGTGTGTGTGTGTGTGTGTGTGTGTGTGTGTGTGTGTGTGTGTGTGTGTGTTATACTCCTCTGTTCTGAGTTGACTTGTCTGTGTTTGTGTCTGTGCCCATGGCTTCCTGTTCAGATCATTTTATTTCCCTCTGCTTCCTGTTTAGCTAATACTATTAAACCTCCCTTTGTTTTGCCCCATCTTACATCCCTGTCTCAGTACCAAAACTATACAAACTGTGTGTAATGTGGTGCTGTTTTTCTCTTAGTGGTTTTCCTTCCGTCTTATTTAGTGTTCAAGTGACCCCTGGTGGCAATGTGTAGTAACTGCAAGAGTATATTCAGTCAGGATCTTGATGTTTTCTCTGCTTGTGTTTTACAGATTCTCAAAGTGCCCATTCTGAGTGATGTTGCCTCTGAATGGGGTAAGTAATCACACTATTTAAATATAAAAATGGAAATTTTAAGTGAAATAAAAACATAAATTTGGATGGATGTAAAACAATGAATGAAACTATTGTTTTGGTGGCTTTGGTGTAATGCCGTCTTATTTAGTTCTTCAACTGTCTTTTATCTCAGCTGCAACCCAAGCATAACCTAGTTAAATATGTATTTCATTCTATATATACGAGCCCATGTACAGATGTAGTCATGTCCCATACATCAGGTTTGTAAGACCTAAATTCTCAAAACCAAAACGCTTAGTCGGGCAAAAAAGAAAATCTCCAATTGGCACAACAGAGGAGAAGAGAACCCAGCCATCCTTCATCTCTCCATGGTCCACTCCCTCTCCCTCCTCCCCCTCTCCCTCTCCCTCCTCCCCCTCTCCCTCCTCTCCCTCTCCTTCTCCCTCCTCCTCCCCCTCCCCCTCCCCCTCCTCCTCTCCCTCTCCCTCCTCCCCCTCTCCCTCTCCCTCCTCCTCCTCTCCCTCTCCTTCTCCCTCCTCCTCCCCCTCCCCCTCCTCCTCCTCCTCTCCCTCTCCCTCCTCCCCCTCTCCCTCCTCCCCCTCTCCCTCCTCTCCCTCTCCTTCTCCCTCCTCCTCCTCTCCCTCTCCCTCCTTCCCCTCTCCCTCCTCCCCCTCTCTCTCTCCCTCCTCCCCCTCTCCCTCTTCTCCCTCTCCCTCTCCCTCCTCCCCCTCTCCCTCCTCTCCCTCTCCTTCTCCCTCCTCCTCCTCTCCCTCTCTCCCTCTCCTTCCTCCTCCTCCTCCTCCTTCTCCCTCCTCCCCCTCCCCCTCCTCCCCCTCCTCCTCTCCCTCTCCTTCTCCCTCCTCCTCCTCCTCCCCCTCCTCCTCTCCCTCTCCCTCTCCTTCCTCCTCCTCCTCCTTCTCCCTCCTCCTCTCCCTCTCCTTCTCCCTCCTCCTCCTCCCCCTCCTCCTCTCCCTCTCCTTCCTCCTCCTCCTCCTTCTCCCTCCTCCTCCTCCTCCTCCAGAACGGACCCGTTCAGAACCGATCACTGAGGATCTCCAGCGGAGCTTTGCCCATGAAGTGCAGAGATTGCTGGTGGCAGAGGTCACAAAACAGCTGGATGACTTCAGGTAAACAGGACAAAACAAGGCTTAAGCCAATTATTTATATTATTATTATTATTATTATTATTATAGTAAACACTAAAATGGCCTTTTCTTGGAAATATGTTTTGCTTCGAGTCACATTCCAAGAGCCCAAGAATATGAAATTCACCAAGAAACACCCTTTTGACATGACCTAATCATTTTGAAATATGCTATATATTTGTAGGCCCATATCAAACGTATATATAAAATCCCTTGAGCATAACTGAAACCATTGTGGACCTTTTTACTGTTCTGGTTTAATCTATAGAAATGCACAATGTGAATTCCTAGTCAGCAGCACATTAGAGGTAAACTTCATGTCATCGATGATGATTCTAGTCTCAGGGGTTTTTAGTCGATTTTGATCTGCGTAAAATCTGCGTTTATGGTAAAATCCGGATGCTACATATACAGCATATATAGCTGATATTGAGATGATGCAATGCTAACACCGTTATTAGTTTCTAGAATTATGGAAATGACCGGCGATACAACTAATGGAGCGGGAAAGATTTTAACTTCCCCCCCCGTTTAATTAGCAGAGGAAGGAAGGAACTGACACCCTAAAGGTCAAATATTTAACCGCATATTTAACTCTGCTGCCCGAGCGCGCGGGTTGGGAGAACTGTTATCGACGTGCTTAACGTAAGCAGGAGAAGGCTGATCAGCGGCGTGGCTCCAGGGGAACTCCCTCTGCTGCCAGAGCCTCGCACGCATTTTGCATTCAGCCGCTTCGGCTAATCGAAGATCAGAGCACCGGGGGAATGGTAAACCCAGCACAGGCCTTCTGCACACGGGCATCCGTACGAGCATTTGGTTTATTCACACGCCTCATGCCCTGCCTTGCCGTTTTCTCCTCCTCCATCCTCTCGCCTCCTCCCTCCTCCTCTCTCCTCGCTCCTCTTCCTTCTCCATTCTCTCCCCTCCTCTTCCTTCTCTTCCTCCTCCCTCCTCTCTCCTCCTTCTCTTCCTCCTCCATCTTATTCCACCTCTCTCCTCCTTCTCCTCCTTCTCCCCCTCCCTCCCCTTCCTCCCTCCTCTTCCTTCTTCCTCCTCCATCCTCTTTCCTCCCCCTCCTCCATCCTCTCGCCTCCTCTCTCCTCGCTCCTCTTCCTCCTCCATTCTCTCCCCTCCTCTTCCTTCTCCTCCTTCTCCCCCTCCCTCCCCTTCCTCCCTCCTCCTCCTTCTTCCTCCTCCATCCTCTTTCCTCCCCCTCCTCCATCCTCTCTCCTCCTCCCTCCTCTTACTTCTACCTCCTCCATCCCCTTCTTCCTCCTCCATCCTCTTCTTCTCTTCTCCTCCTCCCCCGTCCTCTTCCTTCTTCCTCCTCCATCCTTTTTCCTTCTCCTCTTCCTTCTTTCCTCTTTCCTCCTCCTCCCTCCTCTTCTTCCTCCTCAATCATCTTCCTCCTCCTCTTCCTCCTCCTCTGTTCTCTCTCCTCCGCCCTCCTCTTCCTCCTCCCCCTCCCTCCTCTTCCTCCTCCATCCTCTGTCCTCCTCCTCTCTTCCCCCTACATCCTCTGTCCTCCTCTTCCTCCGCTCTCCTCCTCCCTCCTCCCTCCTCTCTCCTCCTCTTCCTCCCTCCGCAGGAGCAAGAGGATGATGGGAATGACACCCAACGAGGCGGAGTTGCATGACGTGGAGAACCACTACCCCACCGACCGCATCCCCATGGAGATGAAGGAGAAGTCCGTGGCCGAGAACCTGCTGGACAAGATGGCAGAGACGCAGTGAGTGTTTCCCAGCCGCCCCGCCCCTAGCTTCCCTTCCCAGGCTGGCTGTCCTTGCTGATAACACGGCGGTGAAAACAGTCTGTTGCTGGTCTGTTTGTGGTGTCAGTGTTGTTTGGAGGCCAATGCCGAGCCTGTGAGCTCGATGGGAAGAGGAAGGACATGCGTCTCCTTAATGATAATCACTAACGCTTAGGAGACTTTTAAAGTCGGGGGCCGACTTGCCGTCTTGTTGTGGGAGAGGAGCCTTAAGGAAATAATACAGCCTGAAACACTTTGACAGGGTTTTAAAATGTCCTGTCTTACCGCTTTGTGTCGTATTTCACTTTAATTCAAATCGCTGTAGCAGCAGTTTCAGATATTAGTTTAATATCTGAGACGGTGATACTTTGGATATTACGATTAAGTACAATGTTACACAACATTTAAAACAGGACCTTGGGGACGTTGTCTCTTTAAGCTAAACAACAACACATTAATCCTAATATTGATCTGCAAAGAAAATACCAAAAAAAAGTTTTAAGTAAACAGACGCTACTGTTGAGGCTATAGTTTAAACACAACTGGTCTCGTGGATATTAATATGCAAATGAGCTGGGACAGAGCGACGAGCCCATTGGCCCTAACCAAGGGAGGAGGTGATTGGCTGAGAGATGATGATGGTGATAGTGATGCTGATGGGGGAGAGAAGAGGGAAGAGGAAGCAGCAGAGGGGAAATGATGGAGTCGGCAGTGCCACGCTGGCGGGACTGACTGGCACCGTGCCAACCAACCAGAGGGGAGGGGGGATGGGAGAGGGGTGTGTCCTCCTGGGTGGTTGATTGACAGGCCTGCTATCTGCTCCATCAAACGGAGGAGGGGCTTCCTTCATCTGGGCAGCAGAGGGAGAACATGGAAGCACCAAGAGAAGACAAACTGAAGTGGTTTGGAGCGCTGATATGCTCCACTAAGGACTTTATCAAAGCCATCTCCAAACACATCCTCACACTTTGGCTGTGTGTGTGTGTGTGTGTGTGTGTGTGTGTGTGTTTGTGTTTGTGTGCTGTTGTGTGTGTTACGTGTTAGAATCCACTATCTCCCGGAACACAAAGGATCTGTTCAGTTTAACTCCCACTTACGCACTCAGACAGCTGGCTCTCTGTTCCTCCTGGAGTTCCTCCACTCTCCCACACTCTCCCCCCCCAAACAAACAAACACTCGCCCACAACAATGACCTCAACTGGCAGCTCTCTGATTGGCCCGTCCTGACACATGACTAGAGTGAGAGACATTGGATCATCCAAGGGAATCCCGGGGAAAGCCCTCCCACCCTTTCTCACTTCATAGCATAATAAGGATCCTCTTTCCTGTCTTGCCTGGGAGTTGCATCAGACTAAACCTCAGTTAAATAATCTCTTCCGCTGTGCTGCGGTTCTGATGGATGTTGGATCAGCTCTGCAGACGACTCCCAATGACTTTGTTCGATTTGATCATTTTTGAAGAGAGCGTCTCTGGAAAGCCTGTTTGCAGGATTGTGAATATTAAAAGCTTTTTTCGTAACTAAGAGTTGTTTTTGCAGTGGAAATTGTAGTTGCATTGCTTTTTATAGTCTGGGGTGCCGCTTGGAATGCATCTCAAAGACCTTTGATTTGTATCTAGTTTTTTAGTTCATTTTTTTACTTACTCTTTTTGTGTAAACGTGAGAATATGTTCACTAGCCTCCGTTCTGAACACAGAAACACTGCTGTCAGTCGAGAGTCGGATCAGAGGAAGCTTTGTGTATTCAGATTCCATCGCCCGGGAACACAATTAGGAATCAGTGACGGTGCAAAGGAAAAGAAGCATGCCACTTAGGAGACAGAGGTAAGGGACATGAAGCCTGCAAGACTCCTTGTACGTCTCCTGCCCTCTGAAACTCTCCTCTCTCTTTCAGACCAAACATTGTTCCCGATGAGGATAGATGGTGAGTGTGTTTTACTGTCTTCTTGTGTGTTTGTATAATCTTTGTATAACCTGCAAGAAACGTGGTGGGAACAGCCTAGTTGTTGTGGTCTTTACGCGGTTGTGGTCACGTCACTTGGACAGATCAATTAAACACATGCATGATATTTTATTTTCTCCGAAAATGATGACAAACGATGACGATAGCTTTACACGGGGTGTTAAACCTGCACCATGTGGATTTTTCACTTCAGTCATTCATCAAATTTGTTCAAAACGGTTTTGATCATTTGATTCAAATCATTTGATTCAAATCATTTGATTCAAATCATTTGATTCAAATCATTTGATTCAGCCCAGGATTGTTTTAGCTTTTTCTCTTTGAAACAATTATGGTCTGTGGAGGAAAAAAGCTGAGGAAATCCCATTTGGACACAGAAGTGATGGCCACTGTGAAAAGGTTACCTAGTGGAGATTTAATGTTCAGATGAAGAGATCCCTTTGATACGCACCAGAAGACCTTTATCCACCCCATCTCTCCTCCTCACTGCTTTCATCTTCTTTGCCGACTTAATCCTCAGTCATCTCCTCCTCTCCTCTGTCTGTTGGTCCCTCCTCTCTCCTCTCCTCTGTCTGTTGGTCCCTACCCTCCTCTCCTCTGTCTGTTGGTCCCTCCTCTCCTCCTCTCCTCTGTCTGTTGGTCCCTCCTTCCCTCCTCTCCTCTGTCTGTTGGTCCCTACCCTCCTCTCCTCTGTCTGTTGGTCCCTCCTTCCCTCCTCTCCTCTGTCTGTTGGGCCCTCCTTCCCTCCTCTCCTCTGTCTGTTGGTCCCTCCTTCCCTCCTCTCCTCTGTCTGTTGGTCCCTCCTTCCCTCCTCTCCTCTGTCTGTTGGTCCCTCCTCTCCTCCTCTCCTCTGTCTGTTGGTCCCTCCTTCCCTCCTCTCCTCTGTCTGTTGGTCCCTCCTTCCCTCCGCTCCTCTGTCTGTTGGTCCCTCCTCTCTCCTCTCCTCTGTCTGTTGGTCCCTCCTTCCCTCCTCTCCTCTGTCTGTTGGTCCCTCCTTCCCTCCTCTCCTCTGTCTGTTGTCCCTCCTTCCCTCCTCTCCTCTGTCTGTTGGTCCCTCCTTCCCTCCGCTCCTCTGTCTGTTGGTCCCTCCTCTCTCCTCTCCTCTGTCTGTTGGTCCCTCCTTCCCTCCTCTCCTCTGTCTGTTGGTCCCTCCTCTCCTCTCCTCTGTCTGTTGGTCCCTCCTCCTCCTCTCCTCTGTCTGTTGGTCCTACCTCCTCTCCTCTGTCTGTTGGTCCCTACCCTCCTCTCCTCCTCTCCTCTGTCTGTTGGTCCCTCCTCTCTCCTCTCCTCTGTCTGTTGGTCCTCCTCTCTCCTCTCCTCTCTCCTCTCCTCTCTCCTCTCCTCTCTCCTCTCCTCTTGTCTTACTGTATTCTTTTCCAGTCTTTTCTGTTCATTAGTTTCTAACCCATCTGCTTGTGTTTTGTGTTCCATTGCTTTACCAGATAGTCTTGTATTTTTATTATTTAAGTGATAATGCATTTTTAACGGTATAAGGACATTTACATATCCAATATACATAAACATTTACAAAAATACAACATTTAAAAAAAGCTCCCTGCAACTTAAAGATTTTAAAGTTTTCCAGTTCCAACCTTTTGAAGATGACAGATGACCATCATATTATTTCTGTCTCTTTTTGTCCCCTCTCTCTCTCCGTCCGCCGGGCTCCTCCTCCTCCTCCTCCTCTGCAGCCAAGCCATCTTCGCGGCGGTGGCCTTCTACCTGAAGCACCTGGGGGTGAAGACCAGGGCCGTGGACAGCAAGAAGTCCCGCGGGGGTTTCTTCAGGAGGCCCCTGGGCAAGGTGAGCAGGGGCCCATCATACTGTGTATACATTTATATCTACTTATCCTGTGTTTCATAACTGCATACCCCTGATCACTACCTGTTATATAATATACTTACTTATACACTTACCTGTGTATATATATATATATGTATACCAATTATTATTATGCACATATCTCATACATACCTCTATAAGTAACCTTATAACTGTTTTCATACCTAGTAGACTGTCTTTTAACCACTGTAAACTGTAACTTTCTATGTTACCATGCACTTTACTGCAACATTTGCGCGCCAAATTATTTTCGCTGTGCAATGACAATACATTTGAATCTAATCTAATCCTGGTCCTCTAAGAGGGAGGGAGATGACACCCTGAGCGCTGAGAATGAAATGTCCCATGGGATTAGTGGCCGTCACTCCACCCTCAGCATCACACAAATGGGGTCTTTTACTTTGAAAAGTGTGTCTATAGAATACGGGGGTCTTTTACTTTGAAAAGCTTGTGTGTGAGAGTCTGAGCTCCTGTTCTGCTTCTCCTCTCCCCAGACCAAGAAGGAGGAATCCTCCAAGTCCACCAAGCCCAGAGGGGGGTTTGGCATGCCCAGCTGGATTGCTGGTTCCGGTATGTTGTTATTCACAAGAGACTCACAGACCCCTTGTCCAGATACACTTGCTTACTGCCAAAGGCTAATCTGTGAGCTTGGATAGAATAACTGTCGTGCAGTATTATGATGACAAGCTAAAACAAAGGCAATAGGTACGCACGTAATAGGTACGAGGTGTACTTAGTTGTTCAAGATTCAACTGTTTTTATTTGAAGTACATTGGAATGCTTACTCCCTATTCCCTCCCGCAGTACGACTTTCAACAGCAATACTACTAGAAATATAGAAATATAGTACATAGTATAGTATGAAGCATATCGTTTATAGTATAGTAACTATACTATAAACGATATGCTTCATACTATATACTATATTTCTCAGATTGAAGAATTTTAACTAGCGTCTCTAAAGTGTGTGTGTGTGTGTGTGTGTGTGTGTGTGTGTGTGTGTGTGTGTGTGTGTGTGTGTGTGTGTGTGTGTGTGTGTGTGTGTGTGTGTGTGTGTGTGTGTGTGTGTGTGTGTGTGTGTGTGTGTGTGTGTGTGTGTGTGTGTGTGTGTTCTGATGACCACAATGTGACAGCACATTGCGTCTGTATATTCTACATGATCAGAGAATAAAGGCGAACTGTCTGTCCTTCGTTCTTTCCTCTTCACAGCCGAGGTCAAACCTAAGTCGGATTCTGAAGGTACAAAGCCGTCCCTAGTTCCCCCCTCCCCTAACCCCCCCCCCCCACGTCTCTGTGGAATGGTTTCACCCGTACTAATCAGCCGCATGTCTGCATGAACCAAATCAAAGTAGCTCTGAATGTGGGGGTGGGGTTGATTCCTCTGTCTCTCCGTCCCCGTCTTCCTGGGTGTTGTTGTTTTTTTGGTGGATTGTGTTTGGTTTGTCGGACACACACACACACACACACACATTCAAGATTCAAGATAACTTTATTTATCCCGAGGGAAATTAAGGTGCAACAGTTGACACAGGGGGAATAAATGCACACAAAAATATACTAATACCTAAAAGCTAAAAACTAAATAACTAACTAAACAAAACTAGTATAAACAAAATATAACTAAATTAACTCTAAATTAAATCTAAATGTATTGATAGATGAATTGCACAATTTACAGTATTATTACAGTAATACGTAGGAATATACAATACACAACAATACGTATAAACATACACACACACACAGGAACCCACCTGTTTTCCTCCCAGCATCCTTATGGGCATCAAACCGTTTCCTACACCTTCTGTCTCATTCTCACCATCTTCTGTTTGCACCTGTGAGTTCATTCACTAAGGTGTCCATAGTCCCCTCACATTCTCTCTCTCTCTCTCTCTCTCTCTCTCTCTCTCTACCCCTCTCTCTCTCTACCCCTCTCTCTCTCTACCCCTCTCTCTCTCATAGTGGATAAAGAGAAGGTTCCTGAGCGTAATAAGGCCCCACCCAACGCCCCCTCCTTCTCCAGCAGGAAGTTGACCTCCAGCAGCGGGATGGTCTCCTCCTCCACGCCCACCCTGGAGATCAGCGAGTGCCTGGGGCCCACCTCCGCCAGCAGCCCTGACGCCGATGGTGGGTCTCTCTCTCTCGTTGAAGAAGCCATGTTGTGTGTGAAGTGAACGGAATGCTTACTCCCCCATTCACTGCCGTAGTATGAATTATATACGGTGGAACTTAAACAACATTGACAGTGGGAATAAAACTTCACAAAAAGTTTAATAAAAAAAAAAGTAATAGAAATAAAATTAAAAGGGATAAACAGTAGTAATACAATTAAAGAACAATACAAACATGACCGACATGAAACGGGACTTTCAGTCGGCACCAAAGCGTTTCTGGCAAACAATGGGGCGGCTCTGGAGGGGGGAGCGTGGATCCATGCAGGCTGTGTACAGTAAGGGTGGGATACTGCTGACCTCCACTGAGGAGGTGATTGGGCTATGGACCCAATCACCCAACTTAACCCAACTAACCCACCCTCAACGGTAGAGAGGTAGATCTCCCTGCAGGAAGTCACTGTAGTAGTCAAACATCTCCATGGGTCCCAGGGGTTGATGAGATCCGTCCAGAAATGCTAAAGGCTCTGGGTGTTGAGAGGCTGTCATGGATGACAAGTCTTTTCAACATTGCGTGGAAGTCTGGGACAGTGCCTGAGGAGTGGCAAACGGGGGTGGTGGTACCCCTGTTCAAAAAGGGGGACCAGAGGGTGTGTGCCAATTACAGGGGTATCACATTACTCAGCCTCCCTGGGAAAGTCTACTCCAAGGTGCTGGAAAGGAGGGTTCGGATGATAGTGGAACCTCAGATTGAAGAGGAACAAAGCGGATTCCGCCCTGGTCGTGGAACAACGGACCAGCTTTTCACTCCAGCAAGGATCCTGGGATCCTCCGGCTTGGGAGTATGCCCATCCGGTCTACATGTGCTTTGCGGATTTGGAGAAGGCATATGATCGGGTCCCTTGGGAAATACTGTGTGGGGTGCGGGGGTCACTACTGAGGGCCATCCAATCTCTGTACTCCCAAAGCAAGAGCTGTGTCCGGATTCTCGGTAGTAAGTCAGGCCTGTTAATAATAATAATACCGGCTTTTATCCAAAGCGCTTTACAAGTCATGTAAAGTCCTAACATTACCCATTCATACACCGACGGCGGAGTCAGCCATGCAAGGAGACAGCCAGCACATCAGCAGTTAGGGTGTCTGCTCAAGGACACCTCGACAGTTTTTGCTAGGAGGAGCCGGGGAATCGAACCAGCGACCTTTCGGTTGTGAGGCGACCGCTCTACCTCCTGAGCTGTACTGCCGCTTGTTCTCAGTGGGTGTTGGCCTCCGCCAGGGCTGCGCTTTGTCACCCATCTTGTTTGTGATTTTCATGGACAGGATTTCAAGGCGTAGTCATGGAGGGGAGGGGTTTCAGTACGGTGGGCTCAGGATTGAATCTCTGCTGTTTGCAGATGATGTGGTCCTGTTTGCGTCATCAGTATGTGACCTTCAGCACTCACTGGATCGGTTTGCAGTGGAATGTGAAGCGGCTGGGAGGAGGATCAGCACCTCCAAATCTGAGGCCATGGTTCTTAGCAGGAAACCGGTGGATTGTCTACTCCAAGTAGGGAGGGAGTCCTTATCCCAAGTGAAGGAGTTCAAGTATCTCGGGGTCTTGTTCTCGAGTGAGGGGAGGATGGAGCGTGAGATTGACAGGAGAATAGGTGCAGCGGGAGCGGTATTGGGTGCACTTTGGCGCACCGTTGTAACCAAAAGAGAGCTGAGCCAGAAGGCAAAGCTCTCGATCTACCGATCAGTCTTCGTTCCTACCCTCACCTATTCGGAGTAGAGCTGCTGCTCCTTCGCGTAGAAAGGAGCCAGTTGAGGTGGTTCGGGCATCTAGTAAGGATGCTTCCTGGTCGCCTCCCGAGGGAGGTTTTCCAGGCACATCCAACTGGGAAGAGACCACGGGGCAGACCGGGGTACAGGTGGGGTGATTACATCTCCACACTGGCCTGGGAATGCCTCGGGATCCCCCAGTCAGAGCTAGTCGATGTTGCCAGGGAGAGGGAAGTTTGGAGTCCCCTGCTGAAGCTGCTACCTCCGCGACCCGATTACGGATAAGCGGGAGAAGATGGATGGATGGATGGATGGACAAACAGGTCTACTTCGGTCACATTTCAAAGAGACCGTAGTGAGTGGTAGCAGCATCACAAATACAGTGCAGTCTGAGGTATGACCCGGTGTCTCATAAGAAACCATGTTATGAAAGTAGCAGCACTCCTCCTTCAGTAGGCGCACTGCCTGTGTGTGTGTGGTTGTTGGCTGGTTGAAGCAGCCTCACCTGGCCTGAGTCAGACTGATTCGAGTCTGGTTGAAGCAGCCTCATCTGGCCTAAGTCGGACTGATTAGAGTCTGGTTGAAGCAGCCTCACCTGGCCTGAGGCTGCACACCTGTGGGTCATTGTTAATCAAGGCCCACAGGTTAAAGCAGCCTCCACCACACACTCAAGAGGAGAGAGCTCTAGCATGTTCCATCTGCTCTGTTCACTGAGATTTAAAACTCTGCAATAAAGCGAATATCCCCCTGAGGCCTTGTCTTCAGGAGGAGCCTCAAGCAGCCATGCTAATGGCTGGTGGCAGCGTCCTCTGCTACAAACGTATATCGTGCTTAGCTTTTATCGTGATGATTCTTAAAATGTGTCAGTTCTCATGCTGTAAACACCATCTAGTCCTGAAGAGGGGATGGTTTTGTGCATGAATGAACTGATTGAATGTACAGTAATCGGAGACACCGCCAGTTTACTCATCTACTAATATTCATCTTCAAGGCTTGCCTCTCTAGCCAGCCAGAGAGTCAAGGATGACACTGACCAGTCAAACACCTACCATTACCAACACAATAGGAATCTCTCGCTCTTTCTCTCCCTCTCTCCCTCCTTCTCTCAGGTCTGCCCAGCAACTGTCTGGAGCCGCTGGCCTCCCCAGACGGGGGTGATGTGTCCCCTGTTAGCCTGGGAGGGGGTCTGACCCCAGGGGAGCCCTTCTCCCCCTGTGAGACGCCCACCGAGGAAACCCCGGAGAAAGACAGGTGAGAGACCAGACGTCGACAGTGAGATTACAGCTGTTGACTAAATAATAACCATTTAAAGGAAAGAGTGGCAGGGTACATTTTGAAATAATTATTAAAAAATATAGAAATGATATAGAAATTATATTAATATTGAAGATGAAACAGTTTTATGGACCAGGATGCAACGCTAGGGTAATGCAATAAGCTTTAGCTTAGTTAGGCCTAACATAAGCCTAGTTTGCTAATGCTAGGGTCATGAAGCAGGTTGATTTCCATGGGTTAGGCTAACGCTAGCTAGGGCAACGTGTGTCCGCGCCTGGTGCTAACAGCTGCGGGAGCGCGGCAAAACTCCTCCAGCGTTCTGCTCCCCCCCCCCCCCCCCCCGCTGTGTGCTAGCTGTCGTCACGCCGCGCGCTAGCAAACCTAACAGTGAAGCGGCCAGGGGCCCCGGAGACCGGGGCCCTAACCACCTACAAAAACCCTGGGAGCCCCCGGCCTCCCACCTCCGGCACTGTGCGCTTCCTTCCCTCCCTCCCTCTCTCCCTCCCTCCCTCCCTCTCTTCACACTAGCATGCCACCTTCCTCTTCCTCTCCCGGCGTTGTCCTGTCCATCTAAAGTGTTTGTGTGTCCTGTTGTGCTTCCCATGTCACTTACATCACAGCTGTGTGCCATCTGTCTGTCGCCTGTGGGCGTGGTCTGTCTGTGGGCGTGGTCTGTCTGTCGCCTGTGGGCGTGGTCTGTCTGTCGCCTGTGGGCGTAGTCTGTCTGTCGCCTGTGGGCGTAGTCTGTGTCGCCTGTGGGCGTGGTCTGTCTGTCGCCTGTGGGCGTGGTCTGTCTGTCGCCTGTGGGCGTGGTCTGTCTGTCTGTCGCCTGTGGGCGTGGTCTGTCTGTCGCCTGTGGGCGTGGTCTGTCTGTCGCCTGTGGGCGTGGTCTGTCTGTGTCGCCTGTGGGCGTCGTCTGTCTGTCTGTCGCCTGTGGGCGTGGTCTGTCTGTCGCCTGTGGGCGTGGTCTGTCTGTCTGTCGCCTGTGGGCGTGGTCTGTCTGGTTTGTAAAGACGTGTCGTTGGCTAAATTGCGTGATGGATGAACTTTTGACCGAAGTCTACATTCCTCTTTATGGTAGCGATGACTGCCTCCCTCAGACTGTTGTACGGCCTGGTTTGTTGACCATATGTTTCTATTAACCGTAAAATTTAACGGTTCAGTCGAGGGGGTCTGGAAGTATATCGTTCTGGCGTTGAATTGGACCGGTGAAATTGACCGAGGCTCATCTTCAACCGAATGGAGTGATTGTTATTATTTTCTATGTGTTAGTAGACCAGGATCAATCAAGCGTGAGAGCAATCGTGGCTATTTGTTCAATGTGCTTTCCCTGTCCACCAGGGCATGTCCCGTGTCCTCTCGTGCTCGTTGTGTGTACGTGTGTGTGTGTGCGTGTGTGTGTGTGTGTGTTTACGCGTGCGTGTGTGTGTTTACGCGTGTGTGTGTGTGCGTGTATGTGCGCGTGTGCGGGCGGTCACATGTGGCGCGGGGCTTTCAGCATTGTGTCTGGTTCAGTGCGGATGGCTGTGGGCGCTGGCGTGTGGCTCCCATGTGGGCTGGACGTGTGAAAGCTGGTTTCGCCATGTTGTTGTGTAACATCTGAACTGTCTGTCCCGTATTTTTGCAGACGGAAGACAAGGTGGGTCAGCGCACCTTGACAGTGGCCAGGACACACTTTGGGTCTCGCACTAATCACACACACACACACACACACACACACACACACACACACACACACACACACACACACACACACACACACACACACACACACACACACACACACACACACACACACACACACACACACACTGAACACAGACACTGAACACAGACACACACACACACTGAACACACACACACACACACTGAACACTCACACACACTGAACACACACACACAAACACTGAACACACACACACAAACACTGAACACACACATGCACACGCACCCACACTGAACACACACGCACACACACTGAACACACACGCACACACACTGAACACACACACACACACACACTGATCACACGCACACCGATCGCACACACACACACACACACACACACACACACACAGTTGCTAAATGGTTAAGTATTATTAACTTGGTTGATAAGAGATGGTTGGAGGTAGTAGTCATAGTAGTTGTCAGTAGTAGGTTTATATTCAGTATTTATACATATAGACGCTACTCCGTAGTGGACTGAATGTCTCCATTGATTACCTTGGATGTCATTTATTGTTTATGTCCTTGTAGAGTGAATTTCATTTTTTTAAAGTCATATTTTCATCTCAGTGTGATTTCTGTATCTCTATTGAACTCCTAGTTTCCAAGCAGTCAGCGTGTGGTAACCATGACTATGAGCTCATCTTTCATTCTGTCTTTCTCCTCCTGACTGGTTTTCTTTTCCTCGTTTTTTATATTTCCGACTTTCCTTAATTTTCCCCACTTTTTCTCCCCCCGTGTATTGTTGACGACCGGGTGCGTCTGACTCTTGATCTCCTGCTCCTCCTCCTGTCATTCTGTTCCCTCCTTCTCCTCCCGGTCCTCCTGTGGTCTCTCTTCACCTCCCATTCACCTCTCCTTTATTTTCTCCTCTTTCCATTAACCGACCTGTTGCCCAACTCCCCTTACCACCTCCTCCCTCTACTCCTCCTTCCCTCTCCTCCCTCCCTTCCTCCCTCCCTACCTCCTTAACTCCCTTCCCCACTCTCTCCCTCACCCCCTCAACCCCTCCCTCCCTCACCCCCTCAACCCCTCCCTCCCTCACCCCCTCAACCCCTCCCTCCTCACCCCACCCTCCCCCTCACCCCCTCACCCCACCCCCTCCCTCCTCACCTCCCCCCCTCACCCCACCCTCTCTCCCTCACCCCCTCCCTCCTCACCCCACCCTCTCTCCGTCACCCCACCCCCTCTCTCCCTCACCCCCTCCCTCCTCACCCCACCCTCTCTCCCTCACCCCCTCCCTCCTCACCCCACCCTCCCCCCTCACCCCACCCTCTCTCCCTCACCCCCGCCCTCCTCACCCCACCCTCCCCCCTCACCCCACCCTCTCTCCCTCACCCCCTCCCTCCTCACCCCACCCTCTCTCCCTCACCCCCTCCCTCCTCACCCCACCCTCCCCCCCTCACCCCACCCTCTCTCCCTCACCCCCTCCCTCCTCACGCCACCCTCTCCCCCTCACCCCACCCTCTCTCCCTCCCCCCTCCCCCCACCCTCTCTCCCTCCCCCCCTCCCTCCTCGGCCGCAGCAGGAAGGTGGGGCGTAGTGAGAGTGCCTGTATGGTCCGTCACTCCGGCCGGCAGTCCAGCTCCCGGGCCAAAAAGTCTCGTTCCCGTAGCGACGTGGACCTCCAGCCTCCCAGCATGAGTGGCTCTCCTCTGACCCTCACCCCCCACCCCAACCACCTGTAAGGCCGCCACGGGCACCCGCAGGGACTCCGAGAGAGAGAGAGAGAGAGAGAGACTGGGCCACTCTCGCCCCAGTCTGGTCAAATTACAAATGCATTTAAGTTTAGAAAGAAAATATAAAGAATATAAATATTTAAAAAAAAAGGGGAGTTAAGGTTGCCATGAACCTTTCCCATGTCTTCAAGAAACTGCAGGTTTTTTAAGTTGATAAAACAGACAGCCTTACAATCTATTTGACATTTGTTTAGCATAAGATTAAGATTGATCTCCCTCTGGTCTTCACCAAACTGCAGTTGTAAAGGCTTCAGTTTGGTTCCCTGATTTAAACTGTCATTTAAAACCCAATTAACCGACCGGCCGGGTGGGTTAATTGGGTGATGATAATTTGATCATTGGACAAGCCAGTGGGACCGTTTGACTGTCTGTCTGTCTGTCTGTCTGTTTGTTTACCGACTGACTATTGACCAACACAGAGACAAGTCTATCCCTAGCAATTGACCTGTGACCTGAGGGAGAGTGGAGGACGGTTAAATCCCTTGTGTCTTTAACAAGGAGGACATTGGGCTTGAGGTCAGGTCAGTAGTGACATGTTGGCCAGACGATCGTTAAATGACTCTTAAGCACAGGTGTGGGTGGTGGCAAGGACTCCGTTCATGACTCTGGGTGGGTTTAGGTTTAAAATACAAATGAAGAGAATAAAAATCCATGAATAAATGTCGTTATTACTTGCACTAGCAAATACTAAACGTGGTCCCTGACCTCACTCCGTCCTGTAGTCTGGACGGGCCGGCCCTGGTCCCGGAGGGCCCGGGCCTCACCCCCACCAGCCCCTCCCCCCAGCCCGAGGAGTTGGAGCCCCGGCTGGTGGAGCTGGAGCAGGACCCCGCCAACTGGAGGGAGCTGGCCAACCCCATCGCCCTGGCCAGCCTCAGCAAGGAGGAGACCAAGAGACAGGAAGTCATCAACGGTAAGGAGAGAGAGAGAGAGAGAGAGAGAGAGAGAGAGAGAGAGAGAGAGAGAGAGAGAGAGAGAGAGAGAGAGAGAGAGAGAGAGAGAGAGAGAGAGAGAGAGAGAGAGAGAGAGGAGAGAGAGAGAGAGAGAGAGAGAGAGAGAGAGAGAGAGAGAGAGAGAGAGAGAGAGAGAGAGAGAGAGAGAGAGAGAGAGAGAGAGAGAGAGAGAGAGAGAGAGAGAGGTTTGAACACTCGACCCCAGCAGTACAGGTCAAGACTTTCATGTTCTTCAGAGTTTGGGAGGTTTTATAACCTCCCTAACCATCGTATGCGTCTCTTTCTCTCTCTCTCTTCCCTTTACCTCTCTCTACCTCCCCACCCCCCCTTTTTCTCTCTCCCTTTCTCTTCCTTTTGTTATTCTCTCTCTCTATATACACACACAGAGCTGTATACCACGGAGCACGCCCACTCCCGCATGCTGACGGTGCTCCAGACTGTCTTCTGCAAGCCCCTGGAGAGAGAGGACATCCTCAACTCCAGCACAGACGAAAACTGGCTGAAAACCATCTTCCCCAGCCTGGACGAGATCATCGAGATGCACTGTGAGTACCATCGTCCCGGAGGAGACCGCCGGGTGTGTAGAACGGAATGAACGGTGAGGATGGAGGAGGTGTTCTGCGTTTGGCTCCCCAGTGTCTGGGTCACATGGCTCCTCCGTGGTCACATGGCTCCTCCGTGGTCACATGGCTCCTCCGTGGTCACATGGCTCCTCCGTGTTCACTGTCAGTTACTTTGGATCATCAAGCATCTGCCAAACGACTAAATACTTAGGATACACAATAAGCAGTTAGGAATAACATTGAAGGAGTTTCAGTTAAAGATGTTGAGGTGTGTGTGTGTGTGTGTGCGTGTGTGTGTGTGTGTGTCACCACCACAGACGCCTTCCATGAGAACCTGAAGAAGCTTCGTGTGGAGGATGGCTTCATCGTGAAGAGCATCGGTGCCACGCTGCTCAACAGAGTGAGTCTCTCTCTCTAACCTAAACTCTCTAACCTAAACTCTCTAACCTAAACTCTCTAAACTACTCTGCAATGTCACAAGATACACTGTATAAATCTCTCTCTCTCTCTCTCTCTCTCTCTCTCTCTCTCTCTCTCTCTCTCTCTCTCTCTCTCTCTCTCTCTCTCTCTCTCTCTCTCTCTCTCTCTCTCTCTCTCTCTCTCTCTCTCTCTCTCTCTCTCTCTCTCTCTCTCTCCCCTCTCTCTCTCCTCCCCCCTCTCTCTCTCTCTCTCTCTCTCTCTCTCTCTCTCTCTCTCTCTCTCTCTCTCTCTCTCTCTCTCTCTCTCTCTCTCTCTCTCTTAGTTTCTGTGTCTGTGTGTGTGTATCTCTTTCTCCCTTTCTCGCTCTCTCTCTTTTTCTCTCTCTCTCTCTCTCTCTCTCTCTCTCTCTCTCTCTCTCTCTCTCTCTCTCTCTCTTTGTTTCTCTCGTTTGACGTACGTACATGAGAATGTGTTATGGATTGAACGGGGATGTTAATTTTATTTACTAATAAATCCATCTTGGCCCATCCAGTAGATGAGCTCACCACCCCTCTGGCCTCTCTGTTAACTCTCTGGTTCCAGTTCGGCGGTCCAGAGGGGGAGTGGTTCCAGAAGCTGACCTCCCGGTTCTGCAGTCACCAGTCCTGGGCCCTGGAGCAGATCAAGGGCCGGCAGAAGAAGGAACCACGCTTTAACGCCTTCATCCTGGTACACGCGCACAAGCACACACACGCACACACACACACACACACGCCTACACGGACACACACGCCTACACGGACACACACACACACACACACACGCCTACACGGACACACACACACACACACACGCCTACACGCACACACACGCCTACACGCACACACACACACACACACGCCTACACGGACACACACACCTACACGCACACACACACACACACACACGCCTACACGGACACACACACACACGCCTACACGGACACACACACACACACACACAAAAAGCGTAAAAGCATACTGATGATAATACTTAAACGTGAATATGCCCTCATAGGCTCTACATGTATAATGCGTGTCTGTAATGTGGGTGATGAGTTTATTCAGTGTCGTGAGTGTTTTAATGTGTGTGTGTGTAACCGAGTGTTTCAATGTGTGTTCAACATGTGTGTTGTGAGTGGGCCCCAGTGTTTTGTGTGTGTGCGCACACGCACACACACACACACACGCCTACACGCACACACACACACGCCTGCACGGACACACACACACGCCTACACGGACGCACACACACACGCCTACACGGACACACACGCACACGCACACACGGACGCACACCCACACACGCCTACACGGACACACACGCACGCCTACACGGACACACACACGCCTACACGGACACACACACACACGCCTACACACACGCACACGCACACACACACACGCACACACACGCCTACACACACGCACAGCACACACACACACGCACACACACACGCCTACACGGACACACACACACACGCCTACACGCACACACACACACGCCTACACGCACACACACACGCCTACACGGACACACACACACACGCCTACACGGACACACACACACACGCCTACACACACACGCCTACACACACGCCTACACGCACACACACACGCCTACACGGACACACACACACACGCCTACACGGACACACACACACGCCTACACACACACGCCTACACACACGCCTACACACACACACACACGCCTACACGGACACACACACACGCCTACACGGACACACACACACACACGCCTACATGGACACACACACACACGCCTACACACACACACACGCACACACACACACGCCTACACGGACACACACACACACGCCTACACGGACAAACACACACGCCACATGGACACACACACGCCTACACGGACACACACACACACACCACACGACAAACACACACGCCTACATGACACACACACACCTACACGACACACACACACACACACACACACACACACACACACACACACACACACACACACACACAGCGTAAAAGCATACTGATGATAATACTTAAACGTGAATATGCCCTCATAGGCTCTACATGTATAATGCGTGTCTGTAATGTGGGTGAAGAGTTTATTCAGTGTTTTAATGTGTGTGTGTGTGTGTGTGTGTGTGTGTGTGTGTGTGTGTGTGTGTGTGTGTGTGTGTGTGTGTGTGTGTGTGTGTGTGTGGTGTGTGTGTGTGTGTGTGTGTGTGTGTGTGTGTGTGTGTGTGTGTGTGTGTGTGTGTGTGTGTGTGTGTGTGTGTGTGTGTGTGTCAGGAGGCGGAGAGTAAGCCCCAGTGCCGCAGGCTCCAGCTGAAGGACATCATCCCCATTGAGATGCAGAGGCTGACCAAGTACCCTCTGCTCCTGGAGAACATCGCCAAGAGCACCGGTACGGCCTCCACCACCATGTACACCACCATGTACACCACCATGTACACCTCCACCATGTACACCTCCATGTACATGGTGGTGTACATGGTGGAGGTGTACATGGAGGTGCACATGGTGGAGGTGCACATGGTGGAGGTGTACATGGTGGAGGTGTACATGGTGGTGTACATGGTGGAGGTGTACATGGTGGAGGTGTACATGGTGGAGGTGTACATGGTGGAGGTGTACATGGTGGAGGTGTACATGGTGGTGGTGTACATGGTGGAGGTGCACATGGTGGTGTACATGGTGGTGTACATGGTGGAGGTGTACATGGTGGAGGTGTACATGGTGGTGGTGTACATGGTGGAGGTGTACATGGTGGTGTACATGGTGGAGGTGTACATGGTGGTGGTGTACATGGTGGAGGTGCACATGGTGGTGTACATGGTGGTGTACATGGTGGAGGTGTACATGGTGGTGTACATGGTGGTGGTGTACATGGTGGTGTACATGGTGGAGGTGTACATGGTGGTGGTGTACATGGTGGAGGTGCACATGGTGGTGTACACCGTGTGGGTTCTGAGCGGGTCCCCTCTTCTCCCTCCATAGAGGACCCCGCCGAGAAGGAGAGCATCCAGCAGAGTGCCGAGTGCTGCAGGAAGATCCTGAACCACGTCAACGAGGAGGTCAAGGTCATGGAGAACCTGCTGGTGAGGAACCCGGGGGAGAACCGGGGTTCACTGCAGTGCAACTGGAGCTCAGTTCACTCCCGTTGAACTCCTCTGACGCTCTCTGCTTATTAGTACAAGCTCAATGTGAGGTCTGTCTGGCCTCTCCCTCTCTCTTATCTGTTCTCTCTCATCTGTTCTCTCTCTCTCTCATCCCTCTCTCTCATGTGTTCTCTCTCTCTCATCCCTCTCTCTCATGTGTTCTCTCTCTCTCTCATCTGTTCTCTCTCTCTCATCTGTTCTCTCTTATCTGTTCTCTCTCATCTGTTCTCTCTCTCTCTCATCCCTCTCTCTCATGTGTTCTCTCTCTCTCTCATCTGTTCTCTCTCATCTGTTCTCTCTTATCTGTTCTCTCTCATCTGTTCTCTCTCTCTCTCATCAGTTCTCTCTCTCATGTGTTCTCTCTCTCTCTCATCTGTTCTCTCTCTCTCATCTGTTCTCTCTTATCTGTTCTCTCTCATCTGTTCTCTCTCTCTCTCATCAGTTCTCTCTCTCATGTGTTCTCTCTCTCTCTCATCTGTTCTCTCTTATCTGTTCTCTCTCATGTGTTCTCTCTCTCTCTCATCGATTCTCTCTCATCTGTTCTCTCTCATCTGTTCTCTCTCTCTCTCATCGGTTCTCTCTCTCCCTCCAGAACCTGAAGGACTACCAGCGGCGTCTGGACACGTCAGGGCTGAAGCCGAGCACCCTCCTGTACACCGAGTACAAGGTGAGAGAGAGCCTCTCTCCAGACCCCCTGGGGTTCCTCACGCTGCTCCACCCTCACGCTGCTCCACCCTCAGCTCTGCTGGTTGAAGGACGTCTTGTAGCCACAGCCACTTGTCGCTCACCTGTGTGTGTGTGTGTGTGTGGGTGTGGGTGTGTGTGTGTGTGGTTGTGTGTGTCTTCCCCCAGAACATCGACCTGACCCAGAGGATTATGATCTACGAAGGTCCCCTCACCTGGAAGGTCACCAAGGAGAAAGCGATTGGTACGAAAGATGAGGGGATGAACACACGTTGTGTGTCATGTGATCAGGCGTCGTCCTACGAAGCCCCATCGAGCAACATGTGGATCGATGCGCTCAGTGGTCACATTTAGTTTAGTTTTAAAAGCGTATTCTGTTTTCACTGCAATACCCTTAAAATAATCAGATATCCGGTATGAAGGTCATTGAGCAAGCAAAAAGTTTGTACGTCAATGTAATGACCCTAGATTAGATCCTTGTATTAATAGTGTTTTGAATTCATAAGCATATCGTGGTACTTCTCGATATTGTGTAAAGTTACCCGTAACTATGATGATAATACATTGTTCCATATTGGCCTCGCCCTAATACAGATACAAGGCACCTCAGACCTACCTGCTCAGTAATAGCTTGATCAAGTCGCTTTGCTTAAAAGCGTCATCAAAAATCGCTAAATAATGAGTAGCAGGTTTAGCGGTTTCTTCTTCTTCTTCTTCTTCTTCTTCTGATGTCCCCTGTGTAACCTTTGACCTCTGTGGTGTCTCAGAGGTGCAGTGTGTGCTCCTGGGCGACATGCTGGTTCTGCTGCAGCGGCAGGACGACAAGATGGTCCTCAAGTGCCAAAGCAAGAGCACCCTGGTGGTGCAGGAGGGGGGGAAGCAGATGCTCAGCCCCATCATCACGCTGGGCTCCGCCTTCCTCAGGGAGGTGGCCACAGGTGGGGCCGCCAACGAGCACGCACACACACACACACACACACACACACACACACACACACACACACACACACACACACACACACACCTTACTGTACCCTGTACAGGGTACAGGGAGTAGGCTGTGGTAAGCTGGGAGGTTGTTCTTTCCATCATGTATCCATGTGGACACCACTTGTAGTGCCCCCTACAGGTCTGCTTTTTAAATGACTTGTAAGCTTATATTGAGCCCTCCGTCGGTCCACTAACGTGTGTGTGTGTGTCTTTGTGTGTGCGTGTGCATGCACGTGTGTGTGTGTTTGTATCCTGCAGACCGAAAGGCCTTCTACGTCATCTACACATGGGACAAGGGCGCTCAGATCTACGAGCTGGTGGCCCAGTCCTCCGGAGAGAGAAATACGTAATGAGGGCCTTTTAAAACATCTCCAAAATGTCAAAATGAGGATGAAGTGTGCGGGTTATTAACTCATCTTCTTGTTATGTATTATGTGTGTGTGTGTGTGTCTCCGTCCAGCTGGACAGAGGTGATCAAGAAGGCAATGGACGACCTGAAGCAGAGCCGCACACCTGGCAAACAGGTGTTCACCCCAGGGGGCGGGCCTCCCCCGTAAGTCCGCCTCTTTCCCTGGACAGACCTTCTACCGCTGTATAAAAGAGATGAACTTCCCACGGGATGTTTCCTTAATAATGACATTACCCATAATAATGTTATAGATGTAAAGTAACTCATCTCTAATCACAGTTGTTGGTGACGGTTCTATAAGTGGAACATATAAGGGAACATATAAGGGAACGACCACTCCGGGCCGTTCCCTTATTGGAAGGTAATGTTCTTCTGTGGTGGAGAGCGTCTCAGCCCCGACTCACGTCACTATCCAGTAACCCTAACCCCACCATGGCTGATTCAGTGCTAATTCACCTGCCGGCCGTATTGATTCATTGGGCGGGGGAACCTTCTAGAATCTCAGTACACCTCATCCACTGCCAGTTGTGGTGGTTTTCCAGAAGGTAAACTCTGACTCTCACTGACCAGTATGAGAGGCTAAACAGCCAAACAGCTGGTTGAAACAGGACTGTGAAGGATACCTGATTCTTCATGGTGGATATGACACCATGGTACACCTTGAATGGTCTGTCTCAAACAAACCAAATCTATTAAATCGGTACAATTTAACACTAGGCTATAATATGACACTGAATACAATAAGTGTGTATTCTTGTGTCGGGACACACATCACTTGACACACAATTAAAAAGGTTAATGTGATTTATTATTATTAATTATTATTATTATATCCCATCTTATCTCCTTACAATGTAGACATTTCCATGTGTAAAACCCTCAAAACCAAAAACACTACCACCATTCTGTCTAAGATACCAGTGCCTAATAGGCTACATGCTGTGACTTGTTATGATGGTAACTGATATGTGACTCAATCAATGGATTGATCGGTGATCAGTGAAGCACTGGTAGTTGATACAGCAAGAGACTCATTATTCACTCATACATACTGTACTGTTTGACTCTCGCTCTCGCTCTCTCTCTCTCTCTCTCTCTCTCTCTCTCTCTCTCTCTCCCACCTTAGACTTCCTGTTCCTTTCAGTCCAACTGAAAATGGCACTCTTGCCCCTCTTGGTAAGAGCAGGACAATCTTTAACTTCTTGATATATTTTATTTAAAAACATATTTTATATACAGATGTTATATGATATTTTTCCTTATATGCTTTTGTCATATATATTTGTATGTGCATATTTTATTCATTTTTGCATTCATTTGTAGTGTTTTATGTTATGTATTCATATCTGAACACAAATAGTCTAAATAATATGTATGTATGTGTTACTTCTTAATAGTAAAGCTGTAATATCTTACCTGAGCTCAGTGCGGTCTATCTTAATCTAATGGTATTTTGTTAATGTCCCCGATCTGCAGTGCAGGATAAGGACAGCCGGGCGGAGGACGAGTCCCCGGACCCCCGCCACTCTCTCATTGATTACCTGTCAGACAAAGGATTCGATCTGATTGGTCACTCCAACACTGATCAGGAGAAGCTGGCCAGCGGCGCTCTGGATGAGGGTAACTTTTGTGGTTGTTAGTTTTTTACGTTTTTAGCCGTTATCTCAATCTATGACCTCACTAACGCTGATTCCCTCTCTCGTCTCACCAACAGTCATGTCTCTGAAGAGGCTATTGGTCGGCAGCATTAGCCTATCGGAGGACTGTCTGCCGGATGAGGAAAACGACAAGTCGACGGGTCAGTCACATGACCTCTGACCTGCCTGCTTGAAGGGACTGCATCAGGGTCCTAGACTCCCTGACGTTTCCCGGTGTGGTTGAAGTGTGTCGGTGACCCTCACCGTGTCCTCGGTCTCCATCCAAACGCAAACTCCATTTGTGTTTTGGAGATCCTAGAGTGAAATATGAGGCGGATCAAACCGAGGAAAATACCAAACATATATTTTCAAAAGCGATCATAATAACCTCTATGGTCTATGGTCTAAAGTCTATGGAATAACAGAAGACAACGACAATGGCCTCAAGCGTTTGCCAGTGATTATTGGGTTGTGAATGAAGTCTGGTCTGAAGTCCAGCGTCCTCTCTGCTCCCTCAGAGGAGGCTCCTTCCTCAGGGCTGGTCTTGCAGGTGGACGACGCCCCTGGAGGAGCGGAGGGAGGCGGGGCCAAGGAGGAGCGGGAAGGTGAGGAGCAGGGCGGCGGGGGCATCAGCGCCCCCCTGGTGTTGTCCCAGGAGAGGATGAAGGAGGTGCTCAGCCGACTCCTCGGTCTGGAGGAGAGCGTGAGGAGACTACAGGTGTGTGTGTGTGTGTGTGTGTGTGTGTGTGTGTGTGTGTGTGTGTGTGTGTGTGTGTGTGTGTGTGTGTGTGTGTGTGTGTGTGTGTGTGTGTGTGTGTGTGTGTGTGTGTGTGTGTGTGTGTGTGTGTGTGTGTGTGTGTGTGTGTGTGTGTGTGTGTGTGTGTGTGTTTAAGTGGTTCTAGTTCATTGTGTTTATATTTAAATGGCAGGGAGAAAAATACAGGAATGGGAAAGGGGTGGAGTTATTGACTGGTGTAACGTGATTGGCTGAGGTCGATTATTAGCTGGGGTATATGATTAGCTGGGGTATATGATTGGCTGGGGTATATGATTGGCTGGGGTATATGATTGGCTGGGGTATATGATTGGCTGGGGTATATGATTGGCTGGGGTATATTATTAGCTTGTGTAACGTGACATGCAGGGGCCAAATGGCAGGAAGCAGAGCTAAAGATGGCCGACCTGGGGGAGGATGAGGGAGGTGGGTGGGAAGAGACGGGGTGACGGGCGTCTCCATCCTCAGGCCCGTCTCTCCGGAGCGTCGTTGGAGTGCGCAGACAGACAGGCAGGCTGTACTTTGGACAGATGAGGCCAGAATGGCAGCAAAGAAAAACAAGGGAAAGAGAGAGAAACCACTTAACCACCGCTGTTACCGGCGGCCGAAAATTGCTTTGTGAAATTGGACTTCTCTGACAATGGCCATTATGGTCACTATTGCAATGGGATGTGTGTGTGTGTGTGTGTGTGTGTGTGTGTGTCCTATCCAACACTTTTCTTTGTGTGTGTGTGTGTGTGTCCTATCCAACACGTGTGTGTGTGTGTGTGTGTGTGTGTGTGTGTGTGTGTGTGTGTGTGTGTGTGTGTGTGTGTGTGTGTGTGTGTGTGTGTGTGTGTGTGTGTGTGTGTGTGTGTGTGTGTGTGTGTGTGTGTGTGTGTGTGTGTGTGTGTGTGTGTGTGTGTGTGTCCTCCCCTACGTGCAGACCATGGAAGAGGACCACCATAAGCTGCAGGAGGCCCTGTCCAAGTTCTCTCTGGAAGGAGGAAACTTCCAGTGAGGAGCAACGCACCTGTCAGCCAGGTGAGGGCGCTACCCACACCCCTCACTAGGAGCTAGAGTACAGGTACACACCCCTCACTAGGAGCTAGAGTACAGGTACACACCCCTCACTAGGAACTAGAGTACAGGTACACACCCCTCACTAGGAGCTAGAGTACAGGTACACACCCCTCACTAGGAACTAGAGTACAGGTACACACCCCTCACTAGGAACTAGACTACAGGTACACACCCCTCACTAGGAGCTAGAGTACAGGTACACACCCCTCACTAGGAATTAGAGTACAGGTACACACCCCTCACTAGGAACTAGAGTACAGGTACACACCCCTCACTAGGAGCTAGAGTACAGGTACACACCCCTCACTAGGAACTAGAGTACAGGTACACACCCCTCACTAGGAACTAGAGTACAGGTACACACCCCTCACTAGGAGCTAGAGTACAGGTACACACCCCTCACTAGGAGCTAGAGTACAGGTACACACCCCTCACTAAGAACTAGAGTACAGGTACACACCCCTCACTAGGAACTAGAGTACAGGTACACACCCCTCACTAGGAACTAGAGTACAGGTACACACCCCTCACTAAGAACTAGAGTACAGGTACACACCCCTCACTAGGAACTAGAGTACAGGTACACACCCCTCACTAGGAGCTAGAGTACAGGTACACACCCCTCACTAGGAACTAGAGTACAGGTACACACCCCTCACTAGGAACTAGAGTACAGGTACACACCCCTCACTAGGAGCTAGAGTACAGGTACACACCCCTCACTAGGAACTAGAGTACAGGTACACACCCCTCACTAGGAACTAGAGTACAGGTACACACCCCTCACTAGGAGCTAGAGTACAGGTACACACCCCTCACTAGGAACTAGAGTACAGGTACACACCCCTCACTAGGAACTAGAGTACAGGTACACACCCCTCACTAGGAGCTAGAGTACAGGTACACACCCCTCACTAGGAACTAGAGTACAGGTACACACCCCTCACTAGTAACTAGAGTACAGGTACACACCCCTCACTAGGAACTAGAGTACAGGTACACACCCCTCACTAGGAACTAGAGTACAGGTACACACCCCTCACTAGGAGCTAGAGTACAGGTACACACCCCTCACTAGGAACTAGAGTACAGGTACACACCCCTCACTAGGAACTAGAGTACAGGTACACACCCCTCACTAGGAGCTAGAGTACAGGTACACACCCCTCACTAGGAGCTAGAGTACAGGTACACACCCCTCACTAAGAACTAGAGTACAGGTACACACCCCTCACTAGGAACTAGAGTACAGGTACACACCCCTCACTAGGAACTAGAGTACAGGTACACACCCCTCACTAGGAGCTAGAATACAGGTACACACCCCTCACTAGGAACTAGAGTACAGGTACACACCCCTCACTAGGAGCTAGAGTACAGGTACACACCCCTCACTAGGAACTAGAGTACAGGTACACACCCCTCACTAGGAACTAGAGTACAGGTACACACCCCTCACTAGGAACTAGAGTACAGGTACACACCCCTCACTAGTAACTAGAGTACAGGTACACACCCCTCACTAGGAGCTAGAGTACAGGTACACACCCCTCACTAGGAACTAGAGTACAGGTACACACCCCTCACTAGGAGCTAGAGTACAGGTACACACCCCTCACTAGGAGCTAGAGTACAGGTACACACCCCTCACTAGGAGCTAGAGTACAGGTACACACCCCTCACTAGGAGCTAGAGTACAGGTACACACCCCTCACTAGGAACTAGAGTACAGGTACACACCCCTCACTAGGAGCTAGAGTACAGGTACACACCCCTCACTAGGAACTAGAGTACAGGTACACACCCCTCACTAGGAGCTAGAGTACAGTTACACACCCCTCACTAGGAACTAGAGTACAGGTACACACCCCTCACTAGGAGCTAGAGTACAGGTACACACCCCTCACTAGGAACTAGAGTACAGGTACACACCCCTCACTAGGAACTAGAGTACAGATACACACCCCTCACTAGGAACTACAGTACAGGTACACACCCCTCACTAGGAACTAGAGTACAGATACACACCCCTCACTAGGAACTAGAGTACAGGTACACACCCCTCACTAGGAACTAGAGTACAGGTACACACCCCTCACTAGGAGCTAGAGTACAGGTACACACCCCTCACTAGGAGCTAGAGTACAGGTACACACCCCTCACTAGGAACTAGAGTACAGGTACACACCCCTCACTAGGAACTAGAGTACAGGTACACACCCCTCACTAGGAACTAGAGTACAGGTACACACCCCTCACTAGGAGCTAGAGTACAGGTACACACCCCTCACTAGGAGCTAGAGTACAGGTACACACCCCTCACTAGGAACTAGAGTACAGGTACACACCCCTCACTAGGAACTAGAGTACAGGTACACACCCCTCACTAGGAGCTAGAGTACAGGTACACACCCCTCACTAGGGAATTAAGACCATTCTATTCCGTTAGCGTTAAAGTGCTGTTTTTTCACCTTATTTTTGACAGTTTACGATAGACCGAGGATATTTGAATATGCTGGCGGTGGATTGGCTAGTGTTCGACCAATGTTCCACTTTGCTGGGAGAGAACCTGCTCTAAAGAAGGAACATCCATGGTTCCTGTGGTTCACAACACAACAAACGGAGGACAGTTCCTCCAATAGTTCTTAGAACTATGAAAATGTTCCTGCGGTCTGAAAGTACCTTATGATGCATGTTTTAAATTTAGCATTAAAACCTTTTCCCCCCCCGACTATTCCTTGTGGATGTGGGGGCAGGACGGCCTTGTTGACGGGGGTCTGAGCCCCCGCCTGACACTAGAAGATACAAGATAGTACAATTACAGTACAATGGATTGCTTACTACCCATTCCCTCCCGCAGAATGAATTCATAAAACAATACTATAAAAATAATATACACAATAAAAATGAACATAAAAAATTAATAAAGTGATATATATATAATATAATATGTGTCGAATTGTGCAAAAAGCTTTTTAAAGCATTTAAAGTGCCAGTAGTGCAGCAGCATTATGAATACAGTGCAGTTACTGTTATGAGTAATGAATATGAGTTCAGAAAGCCCGGCAAAGTATGAAAGTGTAATATAAATTACATGTTATGACAGTGTAATGTTAATGACATGTTATGATAGTGTAATGTTAATGACATGTTATGATAGTGTAATGTTAATGACATGTTATGATAGTGTAATGTTAATGACATGTTATGATAGTGTAATGTTAATGACATGTTATGACAGTGTAATGTTAATGACATGTTATGATAGTGTAATGTTAATGACATGTTATGACAGTGTAATGTTAATGACATGTTATGATAGTGTAATGTTAATGACATGTTATGATAGTGTAATGTTAATGACATGTTATGATAGTGTAATGTTAATGACATGTTATGATAGTGTAATGTTAATGACATGTTATGATAGTGTAATGTTAATGACATGTTATGATAGTGGTATCACTCCTAGCAGTTCAGTAGGTCACTGCCTGTTGATAAGAACTACCCTTAAACCTGCTAGTCCTTGTTGTACGGATGCTGAGGAACCGGCGACCGGACGGTAGGAGGGAGGAGAGATGGAGCCCAGGGTGGTTGTGGTCCTTTGTGATGGACATGGCCTTCTTCAGACATCTGGTCCTAAAGATCTCCTTGCATGGAAGTAGTAATGTGTGTGTGTGTGTGTGTGTGTGTGTGTGTGTGTGTGTGTGTGTGTGTGTGTGTGTGTGTGTGTGTGTGTGTGGTGTGTGTGTGTGTGTGTGTGTGTGTGTGTGTGTGTGTGTGTGTGTGTGTGTGTGTGTGTGTGTGTGTGTGTGTGTGTGTGTCCTTCTTCAGCTCCTGCTGTAGGTGCCTGATGATGACATGATGCGCGTATGACTTTTGGAGGACTTGTCTGGAAACCCGGTTCACGCGACGCTCAGCAGTCGCACCGCAGACCCGCCGCTGGACGACCCAAACAGGAAGTTCACGTCAGACAGGAAGAGGGAGGGGCTTGTCTGCAGTGCACTGCTCGAGGGGTGGAGCAGGGGAAGTGTGTGTGTGTGTGTGTGTGTGTGTGTGTGTGTGTGTGTGTGTGTGTGTGTGTGTGTGTGTGTGTGTGTGTGTGTGTGTGTGTGTGTGTGTGTGTGTGTGTGTGTGTGTGTGTGTGTGTGTGTGTGTGTGTGTGTGTGTGTGTGTGTGTGTGTGTGTGAACAAGGAAGATGAAGAGGAATGGACGACGGCGAAGGAGGAGAAGGAGTGAGAGACTTACCGTTTTATAAACAGTTGCCAAAAAAAAGGAGAAATTTTGCTGTGCGACAGATACTGCTTAATATAACGTGTGTGTAGGGTGGCTGTAACACGCACACACACACACACAGGCATATGGCCATTTCACATACACAGAGTTTCAGTGATACTATTATGGTTCTAGTGTAATAAAAACATCCATCTGCCAGTCATAGCACTCTCAGCCCTTTAGAGGGCGCTGTGGCTTTAGGTTGCAGTACGTACTGTGTGCCACAGGGTAGCAGAATTGCACAAAAATTGAAGTGTGTGTGTGTGTGTGTGTGTGTGTGTGTGTGTGTGTGTGTGTGTGTGTGTGTGTGTGTGTGTGTGTGTGTGTGTGTGTGTGTGTGTGTGTGTGTGTGTGTGTGTGTGTGTGTGTGTGTGTGTGTGTGTGTGTGTGTGTGTGTGTGTGTGTGTGTGTGTGTGTGTGTGTGTTACAAAGCCCTATTTTGGAGCTAGGATACAGTTGTAATTGACATTGGATTCTAAACGTATTAGAACTGAATATATAAATCTAAATATATATGTATATATACACATCCAGATAGCTGTCAGGGTCTTCTTCTGATCACTGCCCTGTATTCCTCTGGGTCTTTTTGGTCTGCTGCTTCTCTGGAGGGGAACTGGGGGGTGTGTGTGTGTGGGGGGGAGGCCATAAGATGATCAACGCTGCAGCGATAAAGCCTAGCGTGAGAACAGACTGGAGATATATGACCGTTATATGAGATGACTGCCTGCCTGACTGCCTGGTTTGCTTTGAGAACACAATAGGATGAAAGGTTCATGGGACAATAGCTGGGGATACACAAGATAAAGTGTTTTCACCCGGTGTAATAATGCAAAAATATGTTTTGTCAGCACACACACACACACCGGACTCAGTGCCAAAGCGGTGCTCACAGAGGAAGGCAGATAATACCTGAGTTACTTTTCTGCTTGCCTCTTATGATTATTGATTGTATTGTCTGCAGTGTCAACATCACACACACACACACACCAAAACGCCAAAACATGGAGTTTAAGATGGAGTTACATTTTGTGATTTTGTATTATATGCTGTTGAGTATGTTATTAGTCAAATATTCTATTATATTCGCTAGTAGCAATGTTTTGTAGTTTTTGTTTTTTAATCTTGTATTTGTTATACTATTTTGAACTGTTCTCCGGGAGCGGATTGTAATCGTAGTTTATGTGAACTGTGGCGCGGCACACAGGACCAAAGATGAACCGCTGTACCGCTAGATCCTCACGCTATTCGAGACCGTTACCACGACAACGCTCTCAAGCATTATTTAATACAGTTACAATCATTGGGACTCTTTCGCTGAGTCCAGCTGGACGGAGGGCAGGTCTGCAAGCGAGCAGCCGTCATGATCTGCTTCCTCCCAGACGGCACACGCTCCATTCCAATCATCCAATATTTGCCGCCTTCTCAGTATGTATCCCCAGTAATGCTGACCGCGTATAGGTGAAGGATAGCAGGAGGAACATTGTCTAATGATTGAAGCTATGCCGCCCCCCCAACAGCATGTGCCTATTAAATGCGTATGTAGATTGCAACCTTCAGCCAATCATGGTTGTCTTGGAACAAAACACATCTTAGGTCTTGGAGGAGCAAGACTTAAGATGTTTTGTTTCTCTGCGGGACCGAGACGCCACTCGTAACGCTGCTTGCAATCAATGGTCCCATACCAGACTGGAGTGAACACAAAACAGCCAGGGCACGACCCCACACACACACTCACACACACACACACACACACACACACACACACACACACACACACACACACACACACACAGGGCTTGAAGTGATGCACACTGTACAGCACTGGTGTCAGGCTGGCTGGCTCGAGCTCATAATCTTTCTTTCTTTATTTTTTTATTTGCTTGTACTCTGCTCTCTCCTCCATCTTTTTGAGATGTTTGCAAGCCTCATCAGGTTTCTAGGGAAAGGGTCAACCTTGTTTTTGCCCCGGTCTGCCTTTACGCATGACCAGTGAACCTATGAGCATGACACACACGCCCACACACACACACACACACACACACACACAGGGGTCAGGGAGGGGCCTTGCTTGGTTATTGCTCTTTGTCTGTATTTTATGTAATTAGCCACTCTATGCATTTGCCAAATTGCCGAGAGAGAGAGAGGATTGTCGGTAGAGTTTTTGTTGAGGTGTGTGTGGTTGGCAGCGGGCTGAGTGGGTTTAAACCCCACATGCTGGGTTGAGTTAGCGTCTGGTAGGCCAATAGGATATGAGGGTAAAGAGATGATGTTATCCACCGCCTCACGGCGTCTTACAGGAATACCTCCTCAAACACTCTCTCTCTCGCTCTCCCTCTCTCGCCCCTCTTATTGCTTATACCTGATGTATGATATATTCCAATGGATAGATGTATAGAACGTGTATTTATATAGTTTGGTGCCTTTTATGAGCGTCAGGTCTACTTCCCCCCCCCCCCCCAGCTCAGTCAGTTGTATTCACATCATCCCAACATGTTCAGATGAACATCCATCACACGCTGTATATAACAAATGATGAATATGCAAGAATATATATATATAGATCTATATATATGTATATCTATATATATATATATTAGTATTTGGGTTTTGATTTCTATATTGTAAGAGGGTTTTAATGTATGCTTAAGGTACGTTATTTCTTTTTTCTTTTTTAAATAAATGGGTGAAACAAGATGAGTGTGTGTTTGTGTTGCTTTGTGCGTCTCTTGTGATGAGTTTAGGATCTGCTTGGGGGGGGGTTGAATGTATTTTGACCTAAGTCAACAACATGTCTCCTGACCCATCTTGACGGTTCTTTTAGGCCTTTCAGAACAGCCTTCAAACGGTGTGTTTTGATGTTCTAACTCCAGCAGAGCAGCATGTGTCCGCTGATAAGAGTGACTTTGTTGGGTTGTGTTTGGGTATTATTCAAATGCCAAGCACTGAGGCGGACATCCTGCTGATGCAGGAGGCGAGACCAAAACAAGCTGTTACTGTGTGCTGTGTTTGAGAACAGACTGTTTGGTTTGATGGATCCTCTGGGTTTTAGAGCTTTAAACAAGATGGTGTTGGTTACCATCGTCCTCTTCAGCCTGGTTTGTGAGTATATTCCGTTCACGTACAATGTTTAGTTCATGTTTAGTTGGAACTCGTTTACAGAAGAGAAAGAGTTCCGTATTTTGTTGAAAATTAACTTTACTACTGCGTGGCTAAAGAATAAGACTCATCCTTGCATGCTTCCATTTCTTTTAAAAGGTGAGATGATAACAATTTCGAATAAAAATGTAATAGTTTATGCTTGTGGCTGCAGTGAAAAGGGTATAGTGCCAGTTAAGATATAAAATGAAATAAATTAAGCTAACCTTTTTCCCATGGTTTTATATTGAGATGCATTTACATACATATTAGGATACATCTTTTTAAAGCAAAACCAAAAATATGTAAGTTCTGCTCTGTTAAGTACATTTCCTGTTGCCACAGATGGCCGTCATCGCATCGTTACCATCTCCATGACGCCTGATATTAACCTTTTAAAGTTTCCCGTCTAAAATACCGATGACTCCCCATACCATATCGTACATCTCCAAACCTCTCCCACGGTCCTCTGTAAAGGGGTCGCCGAGGGCCATCGTCTCCCTGTCCTGTCCATGGTGTCCCTGGAGGACGACCGGCCCTTCGTCAGACAGCAGGTTTCCTACACGGTGACCCTGGATTGCTGCTATCGCAGTACCGGCATATGCAGCCGCATAGACCACACCTGGATGGTCACCACGGTGGCGGCCAACGGCACGCACATCGTTCAGGAGGTGAACGCGTTGGAAGACCGGCTGACCCTGGAGACCCTGAGCCCCGGGGAGGGCCGCTGCTGCAGCAGACTCATCCTGAGGGGGCTGCGGTTCAGCGACTCGGGCCTCTATCGGTGCCGCCTCACCAGCAGTGCGGAAGGGAGGACCTTGACCCACGGGACCTTGACCCACGGGACCTTCCTGCAGGTCTGGAGTGAGTACGGAGCGGGGGGGGGTTGGGGAGCGCGCTGTGGGGGGAGGAGGGGGGGAGGGGCATAGTGAAGTGTGTCGGGCTTTCATAGCTCAAAGGTATCCTGGGTTCCATCCCCCCCCCCCCTTCCTGCTCCTCCTAAGAGACATGGATCTGAATTACTGTAATGGGGCTCAGGATGATAGTGTCTGCTAAATATCCATCCTTCCATCCATCCATCGTCTACCGCTTTTCCGGGCCGGGTCGTGAAGGCAGCAGCTCCAGCAGGGGGCGACCAAGAAGCATCCTTACTAGATGAACCACCTCAACTGGCTCCTTTCAAGGAGCAGCGGCTCTACTCCGAGTCTCTCACGAGTGACTGAGTTTCTCACCCTATCCCTCAGGGAGATACCAGCCACCCTCCTGAGGAAACACTTGTATTCCACTTGTATTCTCGATCTCGTCCTTTCGGTCATTACCCATTGTTCATGACCATAGGTGAGGGTAGGAACGAAGGCTGACCGGTAGATCGAGAGCTTTGCCTTCTGGCTCAGCTCTCTTTTGGACACCCAATACCGCTCCTCTCAGGTCAATCTCACGCTCCATCCTCCCCTCGCTCGAGAACAAGACCCCGAGACCCTTGAACTCCTTCCCTTGGGGTGAGGACTCCCTCCCCACTTGGAGAAGACAATCCAACGGTTCCCTGCTGAGAACCATGGCCTCGGAGGGTTCTGCTAAATATGAAATAGTCAAACCGGTTGAATATGGGTTCATAGATGTTATGAAACACTATTAAGCCCCTAATCCGGATGAACCTATGGTTTGACTGTTTCACTGTGAATGAATGAACACTATGAATGAACGTTCCTGTGTGAAATGCGGTCGTCCAGTGTTACATCGACGGTCCCATGACGGACTCGAACGGAGCACAGAAATCGGACTGTGTCACAATCTGTCGGAGGATTATGGGAATTTCAAGACCACTGTTTCATAATCATAAGTACCAATCAAGAGAGACTTAAGGTGATAACAAAGTGCAAAGATCAACGTCAGTATTGACAGTGTATACGAATATGAATGTGTACAGACAAACACACAGCGTGTGTGTGTGTGTGTGTGTGTGTGTGTGTGTGTGTGTGTGTGTGTGTGTGTGTGTGTGTGTGTGTGTGTGTGTGTGTGTGTGTGTGTGTGTGTGTGTGTGTGTGTGTGTGTGTGTGTGTGTGTGTGTGTGTGTGTGTGTGTGTGTGTGTGTGTGTGTGTGTGTGTGTATTGGGTGCTTGTGGGATTTATTTATTTGCTGTGGTGTGAGCAAGGTAACAGCTCAATAGCAGCGTGTGGTGTTGTATACAGAGCGGGCCTGTATAGATACATCAGTAAATGGGAGGTTTTTGCTGTGCTTGACCTCATAACGGCCTTCTCTCTGTACAGAGCCACTGGACAAAATACTAAACATGAGTGAGAACGCGAAGAACCACATCCTGACCATCGAGGGAATCCTCCTCCTGCTCTGTGTGCTGCTGCCCGGGGCTAAACTACTGCGCAAGGTCACCAGATACATCCATACAACTCTCTCTCTCTCGCTCTCGCTCTCGCTCTCGCTCTCTCTCTCTCCTTCCCCTGCCTGCCAACCTGTTAGGATGTTGTTCAACCTACAGTCTCTTTCCCAGAACTGTGCTCCATGTCGTTAATTCCTGGTCTCCATGATGATGTAATCGTCATCATCATCATCACCGTCATAAAACCAGTTCATTTCGCTCCTCTCTCCTCTTTCTTTTAGTCCAAGGAGATCCATGCCCTGGAGAAGAAGAAAGCCACGAGAGAAGAGGAGAACATATACGAGGTGAATCACAGACACAACACAGAAGCCTTTCCATGGCCGCTCATCATAACCACATTCTAGAGTTATTGTTAAGTTGAGGAAGTGACTCACTGGAACCTTCTCTACGGTTTCCCTTTCCTTCACGACCGTGTTCACAAAACAATGAACGCAGACGTGAATGAGCACGTCGATCAGGAACCGTTGATTTGATTTGTTGATCCGTGGGTTGAGCGGACGGTTCTCCGCTCTCCTCCACCTCTCCTCCACCTGCCTGCTCTTGTCTGTAACTTAATGTGATGTAACGTAATGTAAAGTAATTTAATGTAACGTAACGTAATGTAAAGTAATCTAATGTAGTAATCTATCCATCCATCCATCCATCCATCTTCTCCCGCTTATCCGTAATCGGGTCGCGGAGGTAGCAGCTTCAGCAGGGGACTCCAAACTTCCCTCTCCCTGGCAACATTGACTAGCTCTGACTGGGGGATCCCGAGGCGTTCCCAGGCCAGTGTGGAGATGTAATCACCCCACCTGTACCTCGGTCTGCCCCGTGGTCTCTTCCCAGTTGGATGTGCCTGGAAAACCTCCCTCGGGAGGCGACCAGGAAGCATCCTTACTAGATGCCCGAACCACCTCAACTGGCTCCTTTCTACACGAAGGAGCAGCGGCTCTACTCCGAGTCTCTCACGAGTGACTGAGCTTCTCACCCTATCCCTCCTGAGGAAACTCATTTTGGCCGCTTGTATTCGCGATCTCGTCCTTTCGGTCATTACCCATTGTTCATGGCCATAGGTGAGGGTAGGAACTAAGACTGATCGGTAGATCGAGAGCTTTGCCTTCTGGCTCAACTCTCTTTTGGTTACAACGGTGCGCCAAAGTGCACCCAATACCGCTCCCGCTGCACGCTGTCAATCTCACGCTCCATCCACCCCTCACTCGAGAACAAGACCCCGAGATACTTGAACTCCTTCACTTGGGATAAGGACTCCCTCCCTACTTGGAGTAGACAATCCACCGGTTTCCTGCTAAGAACCATGGCCTCAGATTTGGAGGTGCTCATCCTCATCCCAGCCGCTTCACATTCCGCTGCAAACCGATCCAGTGAGTGCTGAAGGTCACATACTGATGACGCAAACAGGACCACATCATCTGCAAACAGCAGCGATTCAATCCTGAGCCCACCATACTGAAACCCCTCCCCTCCATGACTACGCCTTGAAATCCTGTCCATGAAAATCACAAACAGGATGGGTGACAAAGCGCAGCCCTGGCGGAGGTCAACACCCACTGAGAACAGGCCTGACTTACTACCGAGAATCCGGACACAGCTCTTGCTTTGGGAGTACAGAGATTGGATGGCCCTCAGTAGTGACCCCCGCACCCCGTACTCCCGCAGCACCCCCCACAGTATTTCCCAAGGGACCCGATCATATGCCTTCTCCAAATCCACAAAACACATGTAGACCGGATGGGCATACTCCCAAGCCCCCTCCAGGATCCTTGCAAGAGTGAAAAGCTGGTCCGTTGTTCCAAGACCAGGGCGGAATCCGCATTGTTCCTCTTCAATCTGAGGTTCGACTATCGGCCGAACCCTCCTTTCCAGCACCTTGGAGTAGACTTTCCCAGGGAGGCTGAGTAATGTGATACCCCTGTAATTGGCACACACCCTCTGGTCACCCTTTTTGAACAGCCACCCCCGTTTGCCACTCCTCAGGCACTGTCCCAGACTTCCACGCAATGTTGAAAAGACGTGTCATGACAGCCCTTCAACACCCAGAGACTTTAGCATTTCTGGACGGATCTCATCAACCCCTGGGTCTTTGCCACTGTGGAGATGTTTGAATACCGCAGTGACTTCCTCCAGGGAGATTGATGTTTGCCGTCCTTCATCCTCCAGCTCTGTCTCTACCATTGAGGGTGTAGTTGGGTTAAGAAGTTCCTCAAAGTGTTCTTTCCATCACCTCCTCAGTTGAGGTCAGCAATGTCCCACCCTTACTGTACACAGCTTGGATGGATCCACGCTTCTCCCTCCTGAGGCGCCGGATTGTTTGCCAGAAACGCTTTGGTGCCGACTGAAAGTCCTTCTCCATGGCTTCTCCGTATTCCTCCCACACCCGCTGCTTTGCCTCCGCTACAGCCGAGGCTGCCGTCCTCTTGGCCTGTCGATACCTCGCAACTGAGTCCCGAGTCTCACAGGCTAACATAGCCCGGAAGGCCTCCTTCTTCAGCCAGACAGCTTCCCTGACCACCTGTGTCTACCACGAAGTCCGAGGGTTGCCGCCCCTTGAGGCACCAATGACCTTGAGGCCACAGCTCTCAACCGCAGCTTCGGCAATAGAATCTTTGAACAATGACCACTCTGGCTCAATGCCCCCAGCCTCCACAGAGACGCCCGAAGAATTCTGCCGGAGGTGGGAGTTGAAGATCTCCCGGACAGGGGCATCCACCAGACGTTCCCAGTTCACCTGCACTACACATTTGGGCTTACCAGGTCTGTCCAGAGGCTTCCCCCGCCATCTTACCCAAATCACCACCAGATGGTGATCGGTTGACAGCTCTGCCCCTCTCTTCACCCGAGTGTCCAAAACATGCGGCCTCAGGCCAGATGACACGATAACAAAATCGATCATTGACCTTCGGCCTCTGGTACCATGTACACTTATGGTTATATCCATATATGGTATATATCCATGGTTTGTTATGGCCAATCCATGACTAGCACAAAAATCCAATAACAAAACCCCACTCCGGTTCAGATCAGGTAGGCCGTTCATCCCAAACACGCCCCTCCAAGTTTCCCCATTGTTACCCACGTGTGCGTTGAAGTCTCCCAGGAGGACTATAGAGTACCCTTCAGGAGCCCCATGCAGGACTCCATCCAGGGTGTGCAAGAAGGTGGGATATTCCGAACTGTTGTTTGGTGCATAGGCACAAACAACAGTCAGAGTTTTCCCTCCCATGACCCTAAGGCGTAGGGAGGCGACCCTCTCGTCCACCGGGGTAAACTCCAACAAAGCGGCAGCCGGGGACTTGTGAGTATCCCCACACCCGCCCGGCGCCTCACACCCTGAGCAACTCCAGAGAAGGAAAGAGTCCAACCCCTATCCAGGAGTTTAGTTCCAGAGCCAGTGCTGTGCGTAGAGGTAAGCCCCACCAGATCTAATTGGTAGCGCTCCACCTCCCGCACAAGCTCAGGCTCCTTCCCCCCCAGAGAGGTGACATTCCACGTCCCCAAAGCAAGTCTCTGTTGGCTGGGTTTGGTCCGTCAAGGCCCCCTGCCTTCACTGCCTCCTAAATGGCAGTGCACCCGACCCCAGTGGTTCTTCCCGTATGTGGTGGGTCCGCGGAAAGGAGAAGTAGCCACGTTGCTTTTTCAGGCTATGCCCGACCGGGCTCCGTGGCTAACCTGGCCACCAGGCGCTCGCTGACGGGCCCTCTTTCCGGGCCTGGCTCCGGAAAGGGGCCCCGGGCTTCCTCTGGGCAGGGTATCCTCACTTCTTGTTTGTTTGTCCATTAGGGTCTTTGAACCATTCTTAGTCTGGCCCCTCCCCTGAGACCAATCTGCCATGGGAGACCCTACCAGGAGCACTAGGCTCCAGACAACACAGCTCTCAGGTTCACAGGGACACCCAACCAAGGTGCTAAGGTGATGGTTCCCGGAGAGAACCATCATTACATAAAGTAATCTAAAGTAATGTAATGTAACGTAACGTAATGTAAAATAATCTAAAGTAATGTAATGTAACGTAACATAATGTAAATTAATCTAAAGTAATGTAACTTAATGTAATGTAATGTAAAGTAATGTAACGTAATGTCATCTAAAGTAATGTAATGTAATCTAAAGTAATGTAATGTAACGTAACGTAATGTAAAGTAATCTAAAGTAATGTAATGTAACGTAACATAATGTAAATGAATCTAAAGTAATGTAACTTAATGTAATGTAATGTCATCTAAAGTAATGTAATGTAACATAACGTAAAGTCATCAAAAGTAATGTAATGTAATGTAATGTAATGTAAATTAATCTAAAGTAATGTAACGTAATGTAATGTAATGTCATCTAAAGTAATGTAATTCAATGTATCGTAATGTAAAGTCATCTAACGTAATGTAATGTAATGTAATGTAATGTAACGTAAAGTCATCTAAAGTAATGTTAATGTAATGTAATGTAACATAATGTAACGTAAGGTAACGTAAGGTAAGGTAATGTAACGTAATGTTATGTCATGTTATGTAATGTAATGTAATGTAACATAACGTAATGTAACGTAACGTAAGGTAAGGTAATGTAACATAATGTAATGTAACGTAATGTAACGTAAGGTAATGTAAGGTAATGTAATATAACGTAATGTTATGAAATGTCATGTAATGTAATGTAATGTAACATAACGTAATGTAACGTAACGTAACGTAAGGTAATGTAACGTAATGTTATGTCATGTTATGTCATGTCTCAGGGGCTCAGAATAGAGGACTTCAGCTCTCCCTATGACCAGATCCAGCGCTCCCGGGAGGAGGTGACCTATCAAGATGTACACCTGGAGGAGGGCGAGTCCCACCTGGAGAAACCCTGAAAGAAACCAATCAAAGTGTTGCTAAAATGTTATTACACAAAGTGTGTGTGTGTGTGTGTGTGTGTGTGTGTGTGTGTGTGTGTGTGTGTGTGTGTGTGTGTGTGTGTGTGTGTGTGTGTGTGTGTGTGTGTGTGTGTGTGTGTGTGTGTGTGTGTGTGTGTGTGTGTGTGTGTGTGTGTGTGTGTGTGTGTGTGTGTGTGTGTGTGTGTGAACTCCCGTCTCATGTCAGGACGGCAGAGTCCCTCGCCAGCTTCCGCAAGAGACTCAAGACCCACCTGTTCAGAGTCCACCTGGACTCTCCATGAACCCTCCTTCTCCTTTGTGAAACCCCTAAACTTGCTTAAGTCCTGACATTAATAGCTCTTAGCATGTTGTATATTCTAGCAAGTGTATATCCTTAATGTTGATAACACGCTCTTATCACAGCTACTTAAGCAGGTGACCTGGCAGTACCACATTGTGTTATTCATCTTGTTAATATGAATGCTTGTGAACAGCTCTATTATTATGTTGGCGTACCTCAGTGTTATGCTATTGTCTGCTTCAACTAATGTACACCTTGTAAGTCGCTTTGGATAAAAGCGTCTGCCAAATGTTCTAAATGTAAGTGTGTAAGTGTAAGTGTGTGTGTGTGTGTGTGTGTGTGTGTGTGTGTGTGTGTGTGTGTGTGTGTGTGTGTGTGTGTGTGTGTGTGTGTGTGTGTGTGTGTGTGTGTGTGTGTGTGTGTGTGTGTGTGTGTGTGTGTGTGTGTGTGTGTGTGCGCGCACATGCATGTGTGTGTGCTTGTTTGTGTGGCTGGCCCAGAAACTAATTTTAACTTGCTTTGATTTTTGATAACTTGCTTTTTACTTTTGATGTTTGACATAGTTGACCTGTGTGTGTGTCTTGTGATGTGTGTGTGTGTATATATATATATATATATATATATATATATATATATATATATATATATATATATATATATATATATATATATATATATATAATGTGGTGTATTGTTGTGTACAATAAACCCTTTGATGTGCTCCAAAGCGCTCATGATAAGCTCTGTGAAGCCTCGTCATTCCTCCACGTGTAACCCGGTGTTCGATCACCCGGTCTCGAGTGGACGCGGTCCATCGTAACCAAGGGCAACGGGGAAGTGCGTATGGGGGAGGGACCTCCCGGAACCCCCCCCGGGGAGCCTCGTCATTGGCTACCTAGGTGTAGTCGTGCCCGGCTCGCTCACTGGGCGGCCCTGCGTGGCGTGTGGGGGGGCGTGGCTACGGTCCCAGGTAGAGGGGGGGCGGGGCGTGTAGAAAGGATGTGTCAAGGCGGCGCGTGAACAACACAACACACACACACACACACACACACACACACAGGGCGAAGATGGCGTCGGTCAAGAAGAAAGGAAGCAACGGTTTTGAGAGAGGTGTGAATGGAAGACGCTCTTCCAAGCATAAAGAAGGGCCCGTCGGTAAGAGACACAACGCGACGCAAGGACTGTGCGGTGTTCTTTGATTCTTTATTTATTTATTTATTATTATTATTATTATTATTATTATTATTATAGCCTTGAGCATAGCACGTCACTCTCCATAGATGTGTTATAGGCCGCTAGCTCTGCCGGGTCTCCCTAACCCCGATCCTAACCCTGGGAGAGGATGCTCCATATCGGCGTTACTGGCTAGAGAGAGAGAGGGCGGGACTTTCTGTTACATGGGTCGAGCGGCGAGTGAGTGGGAGGGAGGGACTTTTATTTTTATTTTAGAAGAGGGATATCCGTCTCCGTTAATGTGTTTTGGCAGAATTTTCGTGAAAACTCAATATCTATCCTCCTCGGCTTTTGTTGTTGTTGTTGTTGTTCTTATTCATCGCCCACGTACTATCCACCCGGCGAAGAAAGTAAGAGACCGGAAATTGTGCGGCCGAAAAAAACCGGGATAACGGTACAAGTCCGGGTGTCCTAAAGCAGCTAGCCACTGTAGCTCTGAACGCCGATTTGATCTGCAGCGATTCATTGCATGTCTCGTGCTCTCAGCTGCTCAAGGCGTCGGTACACTACTTTATAACAATACAGATAGGGACATCTACACATGTCCCTATCCTGCGTTTAAGACGTGTCATGTCAACTTCCCATGCGTACATGTTGTTGTACATGTGTTAACGTGTCGCCCATTACAGTGTACTAACGGTAATAACAGTGTTATATAACTGTGAACTAAGTTAAATAACGTGCCAGTCTCAAGGGGCTGCTATTTACAACATGTGAATCCATTACTTATCTTATTTATGTATGTATGCGATATATAAGCTATTGAACGTTTCCCTCATTCTAAATATAAAGGATAGACTGACAGTTGTAGGGGCGGTTTGCATGTTGGATGAGAGCATGTTGGATGAGAGTATGTTGGATGAGGGCATGTTGGATGAGAGTATGTTGGATGAGGGCATGTTGGATGAGGGCATGTTGGATGAGAGTATGTTGGATGAGGGCATGTTGGATGAGAGTATGTTGGATGAGGGCATGTTGGATGAGAGTATGTTGGATGAGGGCATGTTGGATGAGAGTATGTTGGATGAGGGCATGTTGGATGAGGGCATGTTGGATGAGGGCATGTTGGATGAGGGCATGTTGGATGAGAGTATGTCAGTGTTTTCCATGCTGGGTTAGATGGTTATTCTGTGAAGTGTCTGCTCACTTATGAATCACTGCAGTTGTTAAAGGAGGAATCTCCTTTATACACGCACGTTGTCTTAAGAACACACCATCACTTTAAGTGCTATGCTATGAGGGTTATCAACTTATTGTACTTTTACCTTATTGTACTTCTACCTGAACTTATTGTACATGTACCTGAGCACTGGTTCAGTTCTTGGAGACTTGTTAGGAAGGAAATGCTCTTTAGACTTCCGGTGACGATAGTGTGTTGAAACACACACTATTGTAAGCCGCTTTGGACAAAAGTGTCTGCTAAATGACTGTCAAGTCAAGTTTATTGTCACTTCACAGTTTACAGTTTAGTATAAAGCAGTGATGTGAAATTCTTGTGTGCAATACCCGACGACAGACAGCAGTTATAAAATAAGATAAAATAAAAATAGATAAAAATAGAATAAAAAAAAAAAAAAAAAAAGGAAATATAAAAAGGAATATAAAATAAAAATAAAAAATGCAATTTATAAAATGCAAAAATCAGCACAGAAAAGAGCAATATATATATATAAATCAATGTAATAAAATATACATTGTTATATGTTATACGCCCTTGTTCAGCAGCCTGATGGCCTGACTGTGGAAGCTATCTCTAAGCCTATTTGTACGACACTTGATACTGCGGTATCGCCTGCCTGACGGTAATAGTGAGTAAAGTTCGTGGCTGGGGTGGGCAATGTCTTTTATAATTCTTTTGGCCTTGGCCACGCACCGCTGGTTGTAAATGTCCAGGAGGGAGGGGAGCTCACCTCCAACGATATACTGGGCCGTCCCACCACCCTTTGAAGCGCTCTGCGCTCGAGTGCCGTGCAGTTCCCGTACCAAGCGGTGATACACCCTGTAAGAACACTCTCGATGGTGCCGTTGTAGAATGTTCTCAGGATGCGGGGGCCCATGCTGAATTTCTTCAGACGCCTGAGAAAATACAGGCGTTGTGATGTGATGTAATGTTATGTTGCACCTCAATGACTTAGGATTCACCACTATTGGACGGTTTAGCCCACACTTCTATCCGTCTGTAGTGAATATAGTGAAGTAGTGATTACGTCATTAGGATTAGGAGCCACGTTGGGTTTCAGTTCAGGTTTTTTATCTGTGTTTATTGGTGTTAAGACGAAAGGAAACTCTCGGTCTTATGCAAAAGGGCGTGGCCACCTATTGTCACCGACTTCCTGTTGTTCATGTTTGGCCTGTTGGGGAATTTTGTAAAGTGGAACAAGGGTCATGTAAATACATATAAATGCAGATAATATAATTTCTGTCAATACAGAAAACATGAACAGAACATAGCTTCATATACTGTATTATAATAATAACGTATCCAGTGTCATCATTGTACACGTGACTCAAACAGACTGTGGTGAATAAGCATTACTCACTTCTCAATCACTTCACTTTGTCTGCTGTATGAAAGTACTTGAAAGTACTTGAAAGTACTAAACTTGATCGGTATCGGACCGCTATGGCTATCGGCCGGTACTCAAAGTGCATAGATCGGTATGGGGAGTGAAAGGGTGCCTCACACAAATCCCCTTCCAACTTTAACATGTATTTGTTTGTTGATTTAGCCTTCAATTACTTAACTCTTACTTAGTTAGAGGCACATTGTCATGTGACCCACGGCCTGCAACGGCTGATCATACTGACACCTGGTGGTTCAATATTACCTATTTTTGAAGACCTCAATGTTTATATTGGCCCTTTCTGGACTGTGTCGACAATGGGCCTGTCAATTATTAATTTTGTCATTTATATATTTTTAACTGGATGAGGAGTTGGATGAGGTATTTATTTACCTTTTTGGTGCTGCACTCTTCAATAGCTCTTTCAATTGGTTTTGGGTTGTCACCAAAACAACTGTTGTGCAATAGGTACATAAAACACACATTTGCTTTGTCATGCTTTATAATAACCGTATAAACATTGTTGAGGATGTTGCATCCCTTGAATTGAATGTCAGTTGAGTAACCAGGCAATAATAATAATAATATTGATTCATCCCATATCTTTGGAGCTGAGCTTAAGCTTAAGGGAGGATTTGTCAGTCCATTTCGTGAAACTGGCAAGTTGCCGTTTGACACTCAAACAACACGCCTTGATTCTGGAAAGCTTTCAAACTTTTCTAAATTGAAAACACCTCAGACTTCTCAGGGTAGACGTACATGTCGTCGATCTGTTTCTAGGAACAGGCAGTCCTGACATTGGCAATGTGCTTATAGACCCTTATTAAACCCTAGCATGGGTTTGTTTTGTCTGGGGTTTGATACGGGTATTATCCTCTCTTCAGTAGGAGAACTGTTTTGTTCTTACCAAAAGGTACACCACCAACCCCTGTTCAAACATGCAGAGGAGCTCCACAGGGGCCTGGCCTGCCACAGGACAACCATAGAGGGAGCGGCAGCCTCTCAGGAGGTTGAGCCGGTTGTGAAGCCCTAACCCTCCCGCCCTGCCGGGGGGCCTTGCTTGGTGACTCGGCTGACTGGGTGGATGGGTGAGTGGGAGGCTTTACTTAGCGTAAAGCGCTTTGAGTGGACGCACTGGTTAGAAAAATACCTATATATACTTTATAAATGCAGTCCACTATACAAAACACTGTTTAGTATGACTATGTTTGTTTATCTGTAATATGTTGTGTTGACAGTATACCAACTATTTTTGGTCATTGGTAAACTGAATAGGTCTACCTAAAACACATTTATTACCTGATATAACCATAACGTGGCTCATATATATATATATTTATATATATTTATATTTATATATATGTATGTGTGTGTGTGTGTGTGTGTGTGTGTGTGTGTGTGTGTGTGTGTGTGTGTGTGTGTGTGTGTGTGTGTGTGTGTGTGTGTGTGTGTGTGTGTGTGTGTGTGTGTGTGTGTGTGTGTGTGTGTGCGTGCACTATGATGATGCAAATCAAAGAAACGCAAGAGCATGCTTTGTAAAATTATATATTAATTAATTAATTAATTTTTAATATTTAAAATATTCCCAGATTTCCCCCCCCCCTCCCCACACACCCATTCAAAGACACAGTGGGCCGAGCTTAAGGAAGTCCTCACTGTACTAAATGCATGGATTTAGCGTGAATCTTAACCTCACAATGGATCGTCCTCACATCACATACACGTAGTCGTAGTTTTCCTCAACCTCATGAGGGAGCAATTAACTGTGACATCAACACTAGCTGTCAAGTCAATCTGCGCTGCCTCACCTCGGATATTACCACACACGCTGTTGTAGTAATAATAAGTCATATCATGTTGGGCCAACCGGATAAACCGGATAAATAAATCTGCCTTTTACCGAACTTGGTTTTTGTTCACAAAACCCCACCCGCCACAATGGCAGGTGGGGTTTGATACATTTACCCAGAATATCCCATACCCAGCATTATATGACCTATATATATATATATGTGTATATATATATATATGTATATATATATATATGTATGTATGTGTATATATATATATATATATATATATATATATATATATATATAGAGAGAGAGAGGTAATTATACAAGTATAAACAGGTAGTGAGCAGGGGTATGCAGTTGTATCAAAAGATCCATATATATAAATGTATATACAGCAGGTAGTGCGCAGGGAGGTGTAGTTATATCAACAGTTGAAGATTAATATATCTGATCCCAGTCTTGATGTCACAATATGTCGTTTTTATCAATGAGTCCCTCACAAACCCCTGGTGACGTCCTGGGGAGTGTATACATATCATACAGAAACAGATGCATAGCCACAGTATACAACTGGCTGATCTCAAAAAATTGCATTTTTATATTGTTTAGTTTAGTTGTAAAATTGTTTCTATCTTTCAATGGCTGTTATGTGTGTTGCTCTGATTGTGATCTTTAATTGAATTGATTTAAAACACCACAGTCCTCGTTAGGCTCCTCCCCCCCCCCCCCCTCGTTAGGCTCCTCCCCCCCCCCTCGTTAGGCTCCTCCCCCCCCCCCATCCTCTGTGTTTTTGCTGACTGGCGGCTGCCAAGTGGGCAGGAGGTCGCCGGGTCCTCCAAGCTCTGCAGCCAATAGAAGGGAAGACAAGGAGGTGGACGTAGACAGACAGAAGTCACGCGACAGACAGACAGACAGACAGACAGACAGACAGACAGACAGACAGACTCTCTCTCTCGTAGTGGTTATCTGCCTGACCTTTTTGAAATAAAACAGCTCTTTGAGTTTTAGTAGGCAGCGTTCTCTTTATCTGCTCCCCCCCCCCCCCCCCCACACACACACACACACACACACATTATTCACATTTCAGTACACATTACTCACATTATATAACGTTCCCACTGTGAAGATAAACAAACAGCTGAGGTGAAGGTTGACTATCCCCCCCCCCCCCCCTCTCCTACGATCGACACAGAGTCAGCTGTGAGAGCCGAGAGCCAATCGCAGTGGTGTATCTCCATCTCCTCTTTCATCCCCCTCCCTCTCTCTCTCTCTCTCTCTCTCTCTCTGTCTCTGTCTCTGTCTCTGTCTCTGTCTCTGTCTCTCTCTCTCTCTCTCTCTCTCTCTCTCTCTCTCTCTCTCTCTCTCTGTCTCTGTCTCTGTCTCTGTCTCTGTCTCTGTCTCTGTCTCTCTCTCTCTCTCTCTCTCTCTCTCTCTCTCTTATTGTCTCTCTTTCTCCCCCTCATGCCCTCACTGCTGCTCTGGAAGGGACGAGACTGTGATGAACTTGTATGCCGGTAAACACTTTCCTCTTGTTGTTATTGTTGTGGTTCTGTTAGCTTTACCCTGTAGACTTGCCGTAGTTAGGTACCTGGTCTTCTTTAGTGCCTAGGTCACACACACACACACACACATACACACACATACACATACACATACACAGCACAGAGTAACCGATCCGCCGTACGCTTGAGCTACGCTGCTTGTAGTGCATGACTTATTGATGCTGATTCTCTCATCCATTTTTTAAGTGTGAACTTTGAAAAAATATATGGAGACTTCAATTGGCCATTGATGTGGGCTATTAAGTGTGAACTTTAACATTGATGTGGGTTATTAAGTGTGAACTTTAACATTGATGTGGGTTATTAAGTGTGCATTGCTTTCAACTAAATAAATAATGGCGGAAGTTAGGTGATGAAAGGAGAAAATTTAACTTTTTTACCAAATGCCTCTAGCGATAATGCGAAAATATCTCAATCTAAATCTGGAGGATTGAATCCTGAATATTGGTCCCACACACACAGTGGAATTAGTGTCTCTGCATTTAACCCATCCTAGTATGAGGAGCAGCTAGTGTATATCCAGCTGCCCGGGGAGCAGGGTAGAGGGTCTGGGGCCTTGCTCAAGGGCAGCTCTCTGCAGTGCCCAGGTGTTTAGGGGGACTTGAACCGGCGATCTTCCGGTTCCCAAGCCAAGTCCCAACAGACTGAGACTGCTGCCCCTTCACCTCAGCCGCCAGAACTTATTGTAGGTTGTTCATCCGTGCTTTTAACAAAATATTGACACTGTGAGATGTTTGATAAATGATCACCAGTAATGTGAATGTAATGAGTAATGACTACGTGGGTAAAGACAAATACTAGAACAGCAGAACAGTCTGGTCTATTGAGAACATCAGCATCAGCTCACTGTAGCATAGCCTTTAAAACCAGGAAAAGTGGACTGTGTGTGTGTGTGTGTGTGTGTGTGTGTGTGTGGGGGGGGGGGGGGGTCTGCTGACTGTCTCCACGCTCGTAGCTCGTAGCTCGTCACACTGGCAGCCTTGGCTTGGCTTGGCGGTGAAGTGGTAGCCGCGGTGGTGGCGTCATCAGTGTGTGTCGTTGTCTTCCCAGGTCAGCCATCACCAAAGGGTTTTAAACGAGGGTCACATGATGACCTGAAACCACCGTCTCCGCCGCCCCTTCGCTTCACGCCTAGTCGCGGCGCTATTCGGAACAAAGGTTGCCATTGGCGGTACATGCTAACCGTGCGTCGTAGACCTTTAATGTTGAGAGTGAGAGGGAGGGGCTGGCTGGCTGGCTACCCAGCATGCATCTGTCATCAAAAAATATATGGCATCTGGTGACACTAGTCACCAGCGCGTCGCTCGTCAGGTCGAAAATGCTCCCCAGGCCCCGTTACCGTTAGATCTGAGGTCTGCAGCAGCTCTCCTAGGTCCAGGTCTAGCGACCTGCTGGGTCGGTTCCTGTCAGCGCCGGGGGCCCATGTTGACTTAATAATACCCATATTCCAATTAACCACTGTCCCTTTAATTCGGGCGGCAGGCCAAAGCCGATGGGTGTTCCCAGCTGTGCGGTGGTTACTAGACAACACTCCATACTCCCTGGAGCTCCAGTGGTGTGATTCAGTGGTTCTTTGTGTGTAAAGATGCTTGTGATTGTGTGTACTGTAAATATGAATTATGGGCTACAATATTCCCTTTTCTCGTCTTTTGTTTGTTTAACCAACCTATTCATTTCCGCTTTCAGGCAGTCTGCTGTCTGATATATATGTAAATATAAACTTTTTATTTATAGAATTTATAATAGCAATTTACAAGTCATGCCTCCCATTCGCCCACCCATACACATTGAGTGGTGGAGTCATCCATGCAAGGATCAGTTAGGGTCTCTCAAGGACACCTCCACAGGTCTGTAGGCTAGGAGGAGCCCAAGGATCCAACCAGCTTCCCCGGTGAGGTGAGGCTTTACCTCCTGAGCTACTGCCGCCAGTACTTGACTTTTCACTGACTTACTTCTTTAGTCATAAGAACCTGCTTGGCAATAATCTATCAGGGTTTAGGGAAACATCCTTCACCTATCGTCTTAGATTTTTAGATATCGTGATTATATCTGTTATATAATATATATATATATATATATATATATATATATATATATATATATATATATATATATATATATATATATATGGTTGTCTTTCTGGTTTTAAATGTTGCATCGCAGTAAAGTGACATTTTCTTCTCCGACTGATCCAGCTGTTCTATTATTATCCTTACAATAGTGTCACAATATCAATATCGATGTATTTGCTCAAAAATACTTTACAAAAATACAATACCCCATTTGAGTGGCTGTGTGTGTGTGTGTGTCAGTTCCATCTAGCATGGTAGCACTGACCCATACGCGTGTGGCGACATTTGCCTTTGTCCTTCTAGTGGCGTTGACAGTAGCACACACTTGCCTGCTCTCAATTTTGGAAGCTAAATATAGACAGTGTGTGTGTGTGCAGAAATATCCCACAGAGGGCAGAAATAGAAGGCATGCAACTCACAGCATGTGATGGAGGGAGGGGGCCAGGGCTCGTAACGTGGTATGAGCAGTTTGACCGCTTTTATGTTAAGTTCTTGCTGTCTGTTTTATGTTGTCTGGTTTGATAGAGGCTCCGGGATCTGAGGAATGGGAGATGGAAGGATGGTGATGAATTATTGACGAAAGGCTTCTCTCTTCTTTGGGAACAAGTGCAAAAACTACCTTTTATTTCCTAACATATGTTAGGTTAATCCATCTATCGAGAGTGTTTTAACGTTTAAAGTTTGGCTTACCCAAAAAACATCAGAAAAATCTTTGTGTGATTATTGGCTAAGCTCTAGCTCTCTGTCAGGTTGAGTCACCGATTAAACACTAGGCTAAGGTATGTGTGTGTTTGTGTGTGTGTGTGTGTGTGTGAGTGAGAGAGAGTGTGTGGGTTTTATATCATCTGTGGTGTCTTCTCCTACGGAACAGGAACAGAATAATGAATCACTCGTCCTCACTGTCAAATACCACAACCACATACCACATACCAAACATTTGTATTGGATCTCCACGTTGTCTAACATTAAACTAAGCATATGTGTGTAGCCAGGTGAGTGAGGCCTTGTATCTTGTGGTGTGTATTGTGTGGTGTTTGTTCTGTAGTGTGAGTGACACCGTGTTCCCCTGCCACACAAAGAACAACGTGAGGCTGGGCCTGAGTCCAAGCGTCTCTGACAGCATCTTGCACTGTGCTGTTCGTTGCCATAATGCGGATATACCGTCGTATCCTGTCATTAACGGAACGTCGGTCAGGGCTACGGCATCTTTGGATTCTTGATTCGAAACCCCCAGGCCCATTCTGCTGTCAGTCAAACACCGTCACCCAACTAGAGTCCCGCCCCTCCACTTCACCCTATCCCTGACCCTATCCCCCCCCCCCCCTCAAACACCCAGGGGGGTCAGCCCGGGGGGAGCTGGTTGAGGCGGACAGAATCACACACACACACACACACACACACACACACACACACACACACACCACACACACACACACACACACACACACACACACACACATCAGGCATAGCTTAACAGTATACTGTAAGCAATTTGTGTGACTTTTTGGGACGAAAGGTGAGTGACTGTGTGTGTGTGTGTGTCTGTGTGTGTGTGTTTTCCTAACTAATCTGTGTTTGCTAACCACTGACGTGCACTGAAGCAAAGCTCTCTCTCTCCCATGCTCCAACTTGTTCCTGTCTAGATCCTGGAAGTTTTTTGTGTGGCTAAGCCGTCGGATTTACATCACTTAGATTTGGAGCTTGCTTAACAAGTTTCCAATCGACGCAGCGCTGTGCTGCAGGGATGGATTAGTTATTAGCAGCAGAATACGTTTTTGTTGGGGAGTGTGAGGGCGGTCTCCGTGGGGAAACACTGTCTAAGAGCCAGCAGTAAAACCTCAGCAGGAAGTATGAGAAAGCTAACTTTTCTTGTCATAGCAAGGATCGATCTTTGGAGCTACCAGGGGACAGGGCTTTAGCAAAAATGGATTGTGTGTGTGTGTGTGTGTGTGTGTGTGTGTGTGTGTCTGTGTCTGTGTCTGTGTCTGTCTGTCTGTCTGTCTGGGCCGCAGCTGTCTGTCGGCCCCTGTCTGTCTGTCTGTCTGTGTGGTGTGTGTCATAGACAGCCCTAACCCTTAACCTCTCCTGATACTACAGTATGTCGTGTTTTCTGGTCTAATTTGTAACCATTGTGCTCACAGGGGGAACAGAAATACATGATCATATTAAAGCCTCTCTCTCTCTCTCTCTCTCTCTCTCTCTCTCTCTCTCTCTCTCTCTCTCTCTCTCTCTCTCTCTCTTCTCTCTCTCTCTCTCTCTCTCTCTCTCTCTCTCTCTCTCTCTCTCTCTCTCTCTCTCTCTCTCTTCTCCCCCCCAGTGATGGACACCAGGACGGTGTTCGCAGCCCTCTACGGGGTGTGTGAGGAGAACGTCACCTTCTTCTCGGGCGGGGCCAAGGGCCCCCAGGGGGACGCGGCCCGCAGGCTGGTGGATGCCATGACCCTCATCCAGGAGCACGCTCGCAGCCTGGAGCCCATCCTCCACGGCCTCGCCTCCGTCTACCACCACTTTGACTTCGACCCGCACATACCTGCTAACGGCTACCGCTCCCTGGTCAAGGTGAGTGTGTGAGTGAGTGAATGTTGAACAGGGTTTATGAGGAAGAGGGAAGCAATCGGAAGGTTGATTAACACATTCTCCTGGGTTTTGCATTATAATAACAACCGAATAAGAGAGCAGAAGTGGGCAAGATTTTGAAAATAAACACCAAAGAAATACACCCTCCCTCCCCCCAAGTTTTTTCTTCCATTGAGAAGTGTTGCATTCACACACCTGTGGTGGAGCTATGCTATCGCTGGGTGATTGACGGGCGAGATGGGTTCCCTACACCAATCAGAGAACAGATGCCCTGATTGGTTAAAAAAATTGGCAGGCATAGCTCTTACCTATGCTATGCCTAAACTAACAAATGGTGAAAATGATTTTCATAATTTTGAATTCATCAGTCGGGGTGTTGTCATGGACTTCATTTCATATAATAAACAGAGATTAATGACGGTATATTACATGAGGCTGTATTATAGCAGGCCCATTGTATAAGGGTTAATGGAGCCTTTATTTACTGTCTCATTGAGTGCAGCTGCTGACCTGAACGGATGGGCACATAGTCGTCATCGTCAAGTTATATCTTAATCCTCCCACAGCCTTTTATTATAAAGTGAGTTAGTTAGTGAAGGCGGTCTGTCATTGAGTCTGGCCTCTAGACGTTTGCGGGGGAAACCGTGGATGGTGCCTTCTTTATCTGTCGGTTTATCTTTATCTTGTCAGCCCGTTGGTTTCACAAATTCATTTTTGTCCATCACAAATCAAAAAGGATGACTTTGTCATAAAGTCAAGCCCTCCCTCGAGCATCTCCCAAAATATCTCCCAGAAATGTTGAAATGAGATAAGCAATAAGAAGCACCAGATCCCCGTGTCCAATCCTTCGTCTCCCCACATGGCTGCTGTGACCGATGGAGGACCACGAGAATGAAGCTCCCAAAGCGCTCTGTGTTCCTCTGGGACGCTCCACTGCCCTCGTCTCATGACTGCAGACGACACGGCTACCATAATTCTATAATCACTCCATTTGCATTTCTTTGTTCCCTCTAAGCTTCAACAAGTGTCAGTCATTATCCAACGTGTACAAAGCGTCATTCTTCTGCTGCAGAGGACCCGATAGTTTTAACCTAAAATAGTAATTATATATTATAATTATTTTATAATTATAATTATATAATTGTTTCCTTAACAGGATTAATTTGATTGCATGAGTTATTATTCTGATTCAATGCAGAAATGTATTACACATTTACTACACATATTATATATAGTATAAAGTGTCATAGTTCATAGGTCTGTCAGGTGTTTCATTGTGGGATCCTGTGCCCCCCAGGTGGTGCGCAGCTGCGTCCTCCACATCGTCCACAAGGGGCGCTACATCAGCGCCAACCGCCGCAGCATCTTCTTCCGCGCGGCGCACAACGCCGGCGAGATGGAGGCGTACTGCAGCGCCCTGTGCCAGCTGCGGGCGCTGCTCTACCTGGCCCAGCGGCTGCTGCACGACAACCGCCACGGCGACCTCTTCTTCCAGGACGAGAGCGGCCTCAGCCAGAGCTTCCTCCGGGAGTCCACCACCATGCACAAGGGCTGCTTCTACGGGCGCTGCCTGGGCTTCCAGGTGGGTGGGGGGGGGGGGGGGGGTTGTAGTGTATGTGTGTGTGAGAAATAAATGTAAATGTATGAAAATACAGAGATGATTTTAGGGAGGGAGAGGGAGGGAGGGGGGTGGGGGGAGAGAGAGAGAGAGAGGGAGGGGGAGAGAGAGAGAGAGAGAGAGAGAGAGAGAGAGAGGGAGGGAGGGGGAGAGAGAGGGAGAGGGGGAGAGAGAGCGAGAGAGAGAGAGAGCGAGAGAGAGAGAGAGAGAGAGAGAGGGAGAGAGAGCGAGAGAGAGCGAGCGAGAGAGAGAGAGAGAGAGAGAGAGAGAGAGAGAGAGAGAGAGAGAGAGAGAGAGAGAGAGAGATGGAAACAGAAGCAGTGGAGATCAGAGCGGGAGCAGGTCAAACATGTTGACCATCTAAATGTAATTGCCTAGCGTGAGGGAGCTAAAGGCTAAATGTAAACAACTAACTTACAATTAACTCACTCTCCCTTACAGCCATTAGCCCACATGTTTCGTGTGTTTATAGCATTTACAACATTATATATAATATATCCTCAGCAATTAAAGAAGAGCCATTACATGTAGTGGTTGTAACAGTATATTATTGTAATATCTTCCCTAGTCAACGATTATGACTCTGTGATATAGTTTTGGCTGTAATTACCAATTGAAGCATTTCCAAATGGGGTTTAACATGGGGGGGGGGGAAATAGAATAGAACCACGCTGCCCAGGTCTGTTAATTTGCAGATTACTTTTATTAAAATAAAGAAAAAGTAAAAAAAATATATATATACATCTACCGAACCGAAAACAGTGACAAAAAACGGTGAACCCAAACTGTGAGCTCTGAGCCCTGATTCGTCTCACCCCGAGTCACTAGAGTGATGGACTGATCCGTCTCACCCCATAGTCCCTAGAGTGATGGACTGACCCGTCTCACCCCGAGTCACTGGAGTGATGGACTGATCCGTCTCACCCCATAGTCGCTAGAGTGATGGACTGATCCGTCTCACCCCATAGTCACTAGAGTGATGGACTGATCCGTCTCACCCCGAGTCACTAGAGTGATGGACTGATCCGTCTCACCCCGAGTCACTAGAGTGATGGACTGATCCGTCTCACCCCATAGTCACTAGAGTGATGGACTGATCCGTCTCACCCCGAGTCGCTAGAGTGATGGACTGATCCGTCTCACCCCATAGTCACTAGAGTGATGGACTGACCCGTCTCACCCCGAGTCACTAGAGTGATGGACTGATCCGTCTCACCCCATAGTCACTAGAGTGATGGACTGACCCGTCTCACCCCATAGTCACTAGAGTGATGGACTGACCCGTCTCACCCCATAGTCACTAGAGTGATGGACTGATCCGTCTCACCCCGAGTCGCTAGAGTGATGGACTGATCCGTCTCACCCCGAGTCGCTAGAGTGATGGACTGATCCGTCTCACCCCATAGTCACTAGAGTGATGGACTGATCCGTCTCACCCCATAGTCACTGGAGTGATGGACTGACCCGTCTCACCCCATAGTCACTGGAGTGATGGACTGACCCGTCTCACCCCATAGTCACTAGAGTGATGGACTGATCCGTCTCACCCCATAGTCACTAGAGTGATGGACTGATCCGTCTCACCCCATAGTCACTAGAGTGATGGACTGATCCGTCTCACCCCATAGTCACTAGAGTGATGGACTGATCCGTCTCACCCCGAGTCGCTAGAGTGATGGACTTTTTTCCGTTTGCTGTCACCACTCATTATTATTTATTTATTTTCCACACTAACTGGCAATTAATGAGACTTTTGATTGCTGGCGGGGACCTTTTACAAAAATGTTCAAATGATTTATTCACGATCATAATATTTTCATTCCAAAAAGCAACACTTTGATCCCCCACCTTTCTAAAAGCTCTGTGGATGTTTTATTTTTTAGTTATTTTTAATGATTCTTCTTATTAAATATGTTGGCACCTTTTTAATTGCTATAATTCACTGTGAGTGGCTTTGGGTAAAAGCTGATTGACTTAATAGTTAAATATGATTGGCAGAAACACCTGATATGAGGAGAGCAGGGGGGAGGGGGAGGGGGTTGATATGAGGGGGGAGAGGGGGTTGATATGAGGGGGGAGGGGGGGGTTGATATGAGGGGGGAGGGGGGAGAGGGGGTTGATATGAGGGGGGAGGGGGGGGTTGATATGAGGGGGGAGGGGGGAGAGGGGGTTGATATGAGGGGGGAGGGGGGGGTTGATATGAGGGGGGAGGGGTTATCCACTAATGGGACATGTTGAGCGAGGACCAAAGAGAATACTTAATTGATGGAGCCTCTCGGTTTTTGTTGCTGTCAGATTAGTATTTATGTGTTACTCTATATGTCTCTGACATATATCACTCAAATCATCTCAGTCCGTCTCTCTTATGCACGCCATCTCTCTAAATATAACGGGTTTATTTGTGTATTATAAAATAAGATAAGATTTTATTTATCCCAGGCAGGATTATTCTGCACTACTGTCACTTTAAAATGCTTTTTGCACCATCCGCAATATCTATATATCATCCATTAGACACGTTATTGTTATTTGTATTGTGTATAGTATTGTTTTTGTATAGTGTTGTTTATAGTATAGTATTGTAGATAGTATATAGTGTTGTTTATAGTATAGTATTGTTTTAGAAGTTCATACTGCGGGAGTGAATGGGGAGAAAGCGTTCCATTGTACTTGTTACACACGGACAAAAAAGAACCTTGAATCTAAGGAAAGTTAAAGGAAATGATTTTGATGAGACTCCCTCTCTCCCCGTCTCTAGTTCACGCCCGCAATCCGGCCCTTCCTACAGACCATCGCCATCGGCCTGGTGGCGTTCGGGGAGAACTACAAACGCCACCACCAGTCGGGATTAGGTCAGTCCTTCTCCAGCTCTCTCATTGGTTATTCCTCTAACACACACATGCACACACACACACACACACACACACACACACACACACACACACACACACACACACACACACACACACACCACACACACACACACACACACACACACACACACACACACACACACACACACACACACTGCGAAGCCATTGATTGTGTACCTGTTTTGATGTGTGTTTGGAGCTGGGATATTCTCTTTGATGTGCTGGGGAGGCCCGGTGGGCTTTTGGCTGATGTACTCACATGCATATTTAACCATGTTGAACACAAGGCCAGATATGCACACGGTCCGGGATTGAAGAACACACACACACATGCTTACATACATGCTTAAATATTGATTTTCAAAAAAATACATCTGTACACACACTTGCACACACACACAGTGAGTGCAAACTAAACACATGGAACTCTTGCTGTATCCTGTGCTCATTGCTGCAGCAGTGGAAGCAGAACCGTACGGTGAGTGGACCCGAGTGGACCCCGTCCCTCCTTCTGGGACACGTTAAAGTAGATGCTTCGTTAGACTTCCCTTTCCTCCCCTTTTCCAATCCTGAGTGGTTTCACACACAGCACTGCAGGCCAGGTCGGCAATCCGAGGAGCATACAGGAGAGTGTAGTGGCCAAGGTGTTCGAAACCCAGTGCCAAAGGGTACTGGGTTTGATCCCCAATGTCCGGGTCCCGTCTGCACGTTCCTTCAGCGAGACGGACACTTTGGACATAAGTAGCAGTACGCGGGCTGACTCAGCTGTCCTGAGTGGGCCCACCATCGCCTTCCTGGACAGGAAACCAAACCGTGTTTGGACCCAGCGCTGTTTTTGATTGACAGTTGAATCCGCAGAGCCTCTGTTTCAGCTGATGGAACGTCAAGTAAACTATTTAGTGGCAATTAGCGGATGGATAAACGTAGGTAGACGTTTCAGTGCTGTGAGTGAAGATTTAACGACTAATCATGTTGATGTCATCTGACTCTCTCTCTCTCTCTCTCTCTCTCTCTCTCTCTCTCTCTCTCTCCTCTCTCTCTCTCTCTCTCCTCTCTCTCTCTCTCTCTCTCTCTCTCCTCTCTCTCTCTCTCTCTCTCTCTCTCTCTCTCGTCAATAGCCATCTGTCTCTTCACTAACTCCTGCCCTTCTCCTTCCTGCTCTACTTTCATGTTTCTCTTTTTTTTTATATCACTCCCATCTGGTCCTCCATTGGTCCAAACCTCCTGAGATCTTCTGCTCCTTATTGGCCTCCTTTAACCCCCATCCCTGTTCAACCAGTCCCCAAACACTACCACCACCAACCCATAGATAGTTACTTTCTGGCATTTTTTGTGTCAGTTAGTGGATAGTTCCCTGGCCCGACTGGTGGGTTCCCCGGCCTTGACCTTGACCCTTGACCCTGACCTCTCCCCACAGGCGTGGCCGCCAGCTCCTTCTTCACCTCAGGGAAGTACGCCATCGACCCCGAGCTGCGGGGCGCCGAGTTCGAGCGCATCACGCAGAACCTGGACGTGCATTTCTGGAAGGCCTTCTGGAACATCACCGAGACAGAGGTGCTGTCGGTGAGTCACCTGAGGAACACACACACACACACACACACACACACACACACACACACACACACACACACACACACACACACACACACACACACGCACACACGCGCGTACAGACCATTTACACCAGGGTCTTTATCCTGTATTCAGCTGTGAAACTCACCAAATCACCAGAAGCAGAAACTATTATTCATATTAAAAGCATATATATACAGTATATATAGGCCTGAACACTTAAAAAAATAATGTTACTAGAACTAAATGTATTCATCACCTCTATCTCTTTTTCCCCTCTCTCCTGCACCCCCTCCCCCTCTCCAGAGTCTAGCCAGCATGACCTCTACGCCGGTCAAGGTCAACCGCGCCCTCTCCGTGCCCCCCGTGCCCTTTGACCTCCCGCTCGTAGCCAACCCCAAGGCCTCGGTGACCATAGCTCCGCCTTCGGCTCACATAGGCCCCGCCCCCATCCAGATGAGGCTCATCTCTTACGACCTCCGTGAAGGACAGGTAATCTCTACAAATACTTCTACTATACTATATGCTTCACCTCAGGGATCACTACCTGGCCTCCAGTTGGCCACAGCTTTGTATTTATTATTGAAATTCATGTCCACGTCTGGCATATGCATTATTATACATTACATTACATTACATTCCAGTCATTTAGCAGACGCTTTTATCCAAAGCGACTTACTATAGTGTGTTTCAACAAAGGAAGGTAAGAGAACAACTCGTCACCTGAAGTCTAAAGTGCATTTCCTTCCTAACAAGTCTCCAAGAACTGAACCAGTGCTCAGGTAGAAGTACAATAAGTTGGCAAACAATAGAACAATATCTAACTAACATGCAAACAATCTACTTAGAAAGACGCTAGTACGCTAGTATAAAGTGATAAGAGGATGCGCTTGGAGGAAGGATCCGGGTAGTGTTTCCTGAAGAGGTGAGTTGTCAGCCTGCGGCGGATGATGGGCAGAGACTCCTGACATCCGGGGAGAGTTCATTCCACCAATTTTGGGCAACAGGACAGAGAAGAGCCGTGACTGCGTAGATCGGCCACAAGGGCCCCTCAGCGAGGGGGGGAAGAAGCAGAGCGAAGTGGACGGGTTGGGATGTAGGCCTTGACCATTGCCTGGAGGTCGGCAGGAGCTGTTCCTTTCACTGCCTGTAGGCTAGCACCAAGGTCTTGAACCGGATGGAGCAGCTACAGGGAGCGAGTGGAGAGACTGGAGGGTTACATGTGGGAGAACTTGTGTGTCGGTTGAACACCAGAAGAGCTGCAGCTTTAGCTTTAGAGCTCCAGGGGCCTGATGGATTTGACCCCTGTATACTTTCATTTTAGACTTCTCTATTGAAGGTGCTGATGGTAAGATTCGAGAGCTTTTATGTGAGTGTATATTTGTCGAAATCGCCCTGCAATCCATCAGCTATTACTGAGTGAAATGAGCTGTATGAATATCTGTCTTGAGTATAGCCATATGTACATAATATCCCTATGAGCCAATTCTGACTTAAGACTTTAGACTCCCGGCTAAGTTCTGACCAATCAGGGCATCTCGTCCTGGTTGGTTCTGAGTTCATCTTATTGTTCATCACAGGTACACACCACTTCTCAGGGGCTGGGAACCCACAGGCAGGCAGGAGACATTGTTTGTTGGTGTTTAGTTTCAAAATCTGGCTCTCTCTCTCTGTTTACAACTCTTGAGCACCTTTTTAAATGATGAGTATTGATTTGAAACCTCTATTAATGTCTGAGTCCTGCCCATGTGAAGCACGCTGAAGGACTTTTGTGTTTAGAAATAGCCTCGCCTTACTGCCACTTGGTGCTTGTTTACATTTTAATGTGATGTTGTCCAGGGAAAGATGGAGAGAACAGAACACGTTTTAAAGGGACGGTTTTTAAAGGGGCGAAAACTAATTTTTAGTTGATCGATGACAGCAGAAGAGTCATTCTAAAGCTTTTTGATGTTGTTGCATTTCTGGCACAAACTCTGCACTCCTCCTCCTCCTCCCTGGGCCGCTTCATCTGACCTGTCCTGCCATTAAATGCAAAGTGTTTCCTAATGAAAGGCTTAAGGCTTCCCTTCCCCTCACCGCCGAGTCCTCTTCATCAGCCCTGAACAGCACATCGATAGGCCTATCTCTCTCCCTCCTCGCTGTTAAATAAGCCTGTTGTATTTAATCTCTCTCTCTCTCTCTCTCTCTCTCTCTCTCTCTCTCTCTCTCTCTCTCTCTCTCTCTCTCTCTCTCTCTCTCTCTCTCTCTCTCTCTCTCTCTCTCTCTCTCTCTCTCCCCCCTCATATATTGTGTATGGGTTTAAGTTTTCAACTCAACTCTGGGTGGTTATCTTCTTCTTCCCTCCCCTGTATCCTGGCAGCCAGCCTTCTTATCAGCAAACAGCCTGAACCATTATCTCAGTCCAACAAGCACAGATGCTGTTTTAATGTTGAGAAACATCCCCCCGCTCAGCGGGAGTCTCCTACACACACCTCTCTCTCTCAACTCTAATTAGTGGACATGAGGGTATGTTCACTGGGACAGCCTGGTTCAACTGCATTTGATCACACACACACACACACACACACACACACACACACACACACACACACACACACACACACACACACACACACACACACACACACACACACACACACACACACACACACACACACACACACACACATTTGAACTTGACTCCTTATTTGTCCTTGTCCTTATTCCTCAGTGTACGTCTCTTCATAAATGAAAGTCTTTCTCCATCTCTTTCAATTGAATTCAAAGAGATCTATTGGCCAGGGGAAAGCCCAAAAGAACCAAAAAAGTAAAGTAATATTCAAAATGAAGTGAAATGTATTCCATTTAACCCATTTATCTCTCTCTCTCTCTCTCTCTCTCCTCTCTCTCTCTCTCTCTCTCTCTCTCTCTCTCTCTCTCTCTCTCTCTCTCTCTCTCTCTCTCTCTCTCTCTCTCTCTCTCTCTCTCTTTCTCTTTCTCTTTCTCTCTTTCTCAATCTCTCTTATCTCTTACTCTCTCCCCCCCTACTCTCTCTCTCTCTCTCTCTCTCTCTCTCTCTCTCTCTCTCTCTCTCTCTCTCTCTCTCTCTCTCTCTCTCTCTCTCTCTCTCTCTCTCTCTCTCTCTCTCTAGGACAGTGAGGCGCTGCTGTCCCTCGCTCGCTCTGAAGGGGGCGCCATCTCCCTGTCTCTGGGAATCAAGGCCAAGCGCAGTCCGCCGTCCCCCTGCCTGCTCATCCACTTCCACGGTGGGGGCTTCGTGGCGCAGACCTCCAAGTCCCACGAGGTACACACCCCTTCCTCCTTCCTCCCCTCCCGTCCCTTCCTCTTCCTCCTTCCTCCCCAAGGTCTTTTCCCGCCTCCACTCCTCCCTGTGCGTCTCTCAGGATCTCCTCGGCGCCCCCTGTGGGGGAAACCAAAGATGAAATAGTTTTGGTTAGTTCCTCTTTAAGACGATTCGATGGGGTCGTAAAATGGGACGGTTGTCTTTGTTCAGATGTGTTTAAAATGGAGAGTTTGGAAAGAGATGAGGAAATACACGTTAGGTGCTAATCGCTCCTCTTCAGAAACAAAAGGGCACGGGCCATGTTCCCGTCTGAAAGATACCACTCAGTCTAGAGAATGGTCACCCTGGAAACTCAATGCATTGGTGCTGGATGCCCGACCTCCTCCTGATGCCCCGCCCCCCAGTCTCCTGTCCGTCACGCGCTGAGGGTATTTTCTCAAGCTAATTGAAATTGAACTCTGGGTAATTAAAGTGATGACTTGTTGTCAGCGGAGCAGCAGTGGGGTTATGGGGTTAGCGGAACCAAGCCTCCACCTTTTCCCGCTCGATAGCCCGTCTCCTAATGAGCCGTTAGGCTAATTAGACTGTAATTAATCCTCCTGCTTCCTCCGCCCTCCACCTCCGACTTGACCCGGGGGGGGGGGGACTTGGCCTTCTTGCTTCCTCTCTTCTCCTCCTCGCCGCCACGCCTGGTGAGACCGCCACGCCTCAGGTCTCACATCTGGTGAGACCTGTCTCCTTAGTTATTTATTTATTTATATATTTATATATATATATATATATTTAGTTTTTCTAACTTTTTCAACTACGTGAAGGGTTGGGCTCTGAGGTCTTATCGCCTTCCCTGGTTGATTTGGTAATTTAATAATAAATGCTTTCGGTTACCTATGACGACAGATTGGACAAACAAAAAATTGGACAGATGGATTTTTACAGCTTTGAGAACTAGTTTAAACCGTGATTTCAAACAACATTGCCTCACCCTGGGTGGTGGTGGGTGGGGGTGTAGCAGGCAGACTGTCCCTCGCCCTGAGCTGTGATGATGCTGCTGCTTTTACGGCCCTCTTCTGTGAGACACAAGACTGGACGACGTCTGGGTGGTCGTCAGCAGTGGTTTGAGAGGGGCTTATGTGAGGAGAGAGAGTCGTGTTGACTTAACATACAGTAAGGGATGAGGAGGGAAGACATTTCCCACTCTCCTCTACTCTTCCTTCCATCTTTGGTTACTTCTCTCTTTAAGACATGTTGGATTGAGTGTATTGTAATATAAACCTGGTCCCTGATGTTGGACTGAGTGTATTGTGTTTAAACCTGGTCCCTGATGTTAGACTGAGTGTATTGTGTTTAAACCTGGTCCCTGATGTTAGACTGAGTGTGTTGTGTTTAAACCTGGTCCCTGATGTTAGACTGAGTGTATTGTGTTTAAACCTGGTCCCTGATGTTAGACTGAGTGTGTTGTGTTTAAACCTGGTCCCTGATGTTGGACTGAGTGTATTGTAATATAAACCTGGTCCCTGATGTTGGACTGAGTGTATTGTGTTTAAACCTGGTCCCTGATGTTGGACTGAGTGTATTGTAATATAAACCTGGTCCCTGATGTTAGACTGAGTGTATTGTAATATAAACCTGGTCCCTGATGTTGGACTGAGTGTATTGTAATATAAACCTGGTCCCTGATGTTAGACTGAGTGTATTGTAATATAAACCTGGTCCCTGATGTTAGACTGAGTGTATTGTAATATAAACCTGGTCCCTGATGTTGGACTGAGTGAATCAGGTGATTTGTTTTTGAGACCGCGTGTCCACATCTCATTTGCATGCAGCTTCAGTATCTCTGGTTACCATGGTAACCGTACGGAAGCTGTTTTTGCTTTGGGTTTGGGTGGTGTGAAGGGCCCACACATACTTACGGCCCGTAGACTCTCAGGCCCTCCCGTACACGAGTGCGGCCAACTGCGAGCCAGAACACTTTCACGCATACTTTCACGCAAGGTGTGTTGCACGGCATTGTGGGACATCCGCTGGCCAGAGCACCACCCAAAGTCTCTCCCTGCCACTCCTCTCTCGCTGCCCTGTCTCCTTTCACCCCTGTCCACATTCCCGGGGGGAATGTGGGGGTGGTGGAGGTGGGGGTGGTGGTGGTGGTGGTGGAGGGCCAGAGGGTTGGGGGACAGGAGATGGATGGTGAGCCTTAAGGGACTGGCCGGGCCCACAGTGCTCCCGTCCTCTGAGCCTCATCGATCCTCTCCCGGTACAGTAATGGATGAGCTGCGACCAGAGAGAGGTGTGTGTGGGGCAAGCACAGCTAGATTTACTGCTGCGGTTGTGTGTGTGTGTGTGTGTGTGTGTGTGTGTGTGTGTGTGTGTGTGTGTGTGTGTGTGTGTGTGTGTGTGTGTGTGTGTGTGTGTGTGTGTGTGTGTGTGTGTGTGTGTGTGTGTGTGTGTGTGTGTGTGTGTGTGTGTGGATGAGTGGAGCTGAAATACCCATGAAGTTCTGTGTTGAAGTGGCCGGCCATCACAGTTCTATACCCGTGTGTGTGCGTGCATATGTTACTGCATGGGCTGTTTCTGTGACTAGTCCTTCTGAACAATGGGGTGTGAGGTTGGGAACTAGGATCGATGAGACCTCTATTATCAACCGGCCTCGCTCTGGCCAAACCAACCACACCACACACACAGATTTCTCCTGCAGGCTGGTGTGTTTCATGTGTTTGTGTCATCAGCCTGCTGATTGGCTGTCTGATTGGCAGGCATGACTATAGGCTTTGTCACACGATGACACCCTCTGGGGATGTGCATAAACATATTCAGCCCTCTGGCACATCGCCACACTCCCAACGCGTAATTGATCACACACACACACACACACACACACACACACACACACACACACACACACACACACACACACACACACACACACACACACACACACACACACACACACACACACACACACACACACACACACACACACACACACACGTGTCACCTGTTCCACTTTTGGATGGTGCTGTTGTCCACGTACACAACGGCCAACTGCTACAAACGGCGGTTTGTTGGCGCTCTTTGCCGCCACCGCTGCTGGCCCATAGAATCTTTCAAATCAGTACTGCGAGGCACGGACACCAGCCTGTCAGGCAGGAGATACAGAGAGAGAGAGATACAGAGAGAGAGAGATACAGAGAGAGAGAGAGAGATACAGAGAGAGAGATACAGAGAGAGAGAGAGATACAGAGAGAGAGATACAGAGAGAGAGATACAGAGAGAGAGAGATACAGAGAGAGAGAGATACAGAGAGAGAGAGAGATACAGAGAGAGAGAGAGATACAGAGAGAGAGAGAGATACAGAGAGAGAGAGAGAGAGATACAGAGAGAGAGAGAGAGAGATACAGAGAGAGAGAGAGAGAGATACAGAGAGAGAGAGATACAGAGAGAGAGATACAGAGAGAGAGAGATACAGAGAGAGAGAGAGAGAGATACAGAGAGAGAGAGAGAGATACAGAGAGAGAGAGAGATACAGAGGAGAGAGAGAGATACAGAGAGAGAGAGAGATACAGAGAGAGAGAGAGGATACGAGGGAGAGAGATACGAAGGAGATGAGATATGGAGAGAGCAGAGATACAGAGAGAGAGAGAGAGAGAGAGAGAGAGAGAGAGAGAGAGAGAGAGATACACAGAGATACAGAGAGAGAGAGATACACAGAGAGAGAGAGAGAGAGATACACAGAGAGAGAGAGAGAGAGAGATACAGAGAGATACAGAGAGAGAGAGATACAGAGAGAGAGAGAGATACAGAGAGAGAGAGATACAGAGAGAGAGAGAGAGAGAGAGATACAGAGAGAGAGATACACAGAGAGAGAGAGAGAGAGATACACAGAGAGAGAGAGAGAGAGAGAGAGATACAGAGAGATACAGAGAGAGAGAGATACACAGAGAGAGAGAGATACACAGAGAGAGAGAGATACAGAGAGAGAGAGATACAGAGAGAGAGAGATACACAGAGAGAGAGAGAGATAGATGGAGAGAGATGGAGAGAGATGGAGAGATAGAGGGAGAGAGATGGAGAAATAGATGGAGAGATAGATGGAGAGAGAGATGGAGAGATGGAGGGGTACAGAGAGAGATAGAGATATGGAGAGAGATAGAGATACAGAGAGAGATATAGATATGGAGAGAGATAGAGATACAGAGAGAGATAGAGATATGGAGAGAGATAGAGATACAGAGAGAGATAGAGATATGGAGAGAGATATAGATATGGAGAGAGATAGAGGTACAGAGAGAGATATGGATATGGAGAGAGGGAGCTTTGTGGCAGACCAGGCAGCTCGGGTTTTTTATGGCCCACTTGTTGAGTTCTCCATCTTCTCCTTCCTTATTTCTCAAAGTCATAGCTGCGGCGGTTGAAGTGCAAGCGGTTCTTTTCCCAAAGGCGAGTGTAAGAATAGAAAGCTGTTAACCTGTCTGCCTTTGGTGGGGAGTCACTACTACCGGCAGAAAAAAATAAAAGAAGGAAAGAGAGGTAAAGAATCAGGACACGCCAGGGGACCGCTGGTGAGAAATCTACCCGCTGTGTTCCTGCGTTTACAAGACTCCTTCATCACCGACAGGAAGTGTGACGACAGGCTTCCTGTTGTGATCGAAAACCTTGAGCGAGACATTTCTTCTTCCTCTTCTTCTTCTTCTTCCTCTTCTTCTTTTGGGGGGGGGCTTTTAGGGTGACACTCGGTCTTCTGTCTCCGCGGAAATATTGGAAACGGATGACATCAGAAAGAGCGTCTAAAGCTTGCGTCACTTTCTCATTTTTCACTTACATTTCACATGGTCTCTCTTTCTCTCTCTCTTCTATGTCTCTCTCTCTCTCTCTCTCTCTCTCTCTCTCTCTCTCTCTCTACTCTCTCTCTCTCTCTCTCTCTCTCTCTCTCTCTCTCCCTTTCTATTAATCTCTCTCTCTTTCTATCAAACCCTCTTTCTTTCTATCTCTCTCTCTTCCTATATATATATATATATATATATATTCTCTGTATCTATCAGCTGCCACATTTAGTTTTTCCCTGTGAGAATAAAGGGAGCCATCAGCCTTTTTATTGAGGTTCATTTTCTTTTCCCTGTGTGTGTGTGTGTGTGTGTGTGTGTGTGTGTGTGTGTGTGTGTGTGTGTGTGTGTGTGTGTGTGTGTGTGTGTGTGTGTGTGTGTGTGTGTGTGTGTGTGTGTGTGTGTGTGTGTGTGTGTGTGTGTGTGTGTGTGTGTGTGTGTGTGTTCTGCAGCCCTACCTGAAGAGCTGGACCCAGGACCTGGACGTCCCCATCCTGTCGGTGGATTACTCCCTGGCCCCCGAGGCCCCCTTCCCCCGGGCCCTGGAGGAGTGCTTCTACGCGTACTGTTGGGCCCTCAAGAACCACCACCTCCTGGGTAACACACACACACACACACACACACACACATGGGAGGATAGAAATACTAAATATTTCTGCAAATCCTCACTTACAGTGTGCAGTGCCTTAGGCTGCATGCGGTGGTCTGTAGCTAGCCGTCATGCGGTGGTCTGTAGCTAGCCGTCATACGGTGGTCTGTAGCTAGCCGTCATACGGTGGTCTGTAGCCTGCTGTGACGCGGTGGTCTGTAGCCTGCTGTGACGCGGTGGTCTGTAGCCTGCTGTGACGCGGTGGTCTGTAGCCTGCTGTGATGCGGTGGTCTGTAGCCTGCTGTGACGCGGTGGTCTGTAGCCTGCTGTGACGCGGTGGTCTGTAGCCTGCTGTGACGCGGTGGTCTGTAGCCTGCTGTGATACGGTGGTCTGTAGCCTGCTGTGACGCGGTGGTCTGTAGCCTGCTGTGACGCGGTGGTCTGTAGCCTGCTGTGATACGGTAGTCTGTAGCCTGCTGTGATACGGTGGTCTGTAGCCTGCTGTGACGCGGTGGTCTGTAGCCTGCTGTGATACGGTGGTCTGTAGCCTGCTGTGACGCGGTGGTCTGTAGCCTGCTGTGACGCGGTGGTCTGTAGCTAGCCGTGACGCGGTGGTCTGTAGCCTACTGTGACGCGGTGGTCTGTAGCTAGCCGTGACGTGGTGGTCTGTAGCCTGCTGTGACGCGTTGTTCTGAAGCTAGCCGTGATACGGTGGTCTGTAGTCTGCTGTGATACAGTGGTCTGCAGCTAGCCGTGATACGGTGGTCTGTAGCTAGCCGTGATACGGTGGTCTGTAGTCTGTTGTGATACGGTGGTCTGTAGCTAGCCGTGATACGGTTGTCTGTAGCTAGCCGTGATACGGTAGTCTGTTGTGATACAGTGGTCTGTAGCTAGCCGTGATATGGTGGTCTGTAGCTAGCCATGATACGGTAGTCTGTTGTGATGCGGTGGTCTGTAGTCTGTTGTGATACGGTGGTCTGTAGCTAGCCGTGATACGGTGGTCTGTAGTCTGCTGTGATACGGTGGTCTGTAGTCTGTTGTGATACAGTGGTCTGTAGCTAGCTGTGATACGGTGGTCTGTAGTCTGTTGTGATACGGTGGTCTGTAGCTAGCCGTGATACGGTGGTCTGTAGTCTGTTGTGATACAGTGGTCTGTAGCTAGCTGTGATACGGTGGTCTGTAGTCGGTTGTGATACGGTGGTCTGTAGCTAGCCATGATACGGTGATCTGTAGCTAGCTGTGATATGGTGGTCTGTAGTCTGCTGTGATACGGTGGTCTGTAGTCAGCTGTGATACGGTGGTCTGTAGCTAGCCGTGATACGGTGGTCTGTAGTCTGCTATGATACGGTGGTCTGTAGCTAGCCGTGATACGGTGGTCTGTAGCTAGCCGTGATACGGTGGTCTGTAGCTAGCCGTGATACGGTGGTCTGTAGCTAGCCGTCATACAGTGGTCTGTAGTCTGTTGTGATACAGTGGTCTGTAGCTAGCCGTGATACGGTGGTCTGTAGCTAGCCGTGATACGGTGGTCTGTAGCTAGCCGTGATACGGTGGTCTGTAGTCTGCTGTGATACGGTGGTCTGTAGCTAGCTGTGATACGGTGGTCTGTAGTCTGTTGTGATACAGTGGTCTGTAGCTAGCTGTGATACGGTGGTCTGTAGTCTGTTGTGATACGGTGGTCTGTAGCTAGCCGTGATACGGTGATCTGTAGCGAGCTGTGATATGGTGGTCTGTAGTCTGCTGTGATACGGTGGTCTGTAGTCAGCTGTGATACGGTGGTCTGTAGCTAGCCGTGATACGGTGGTCTGTAGTCTGCTATGATACGGTGGTCTGTAGCTAGCCGTGATACGGTGGTCTGTAGTTAGCCGTGATACGGTGGTCTGTAGCTAGCCGTCATACGGTGGTCTGTAGCTAGCCGCCATACGGTGGTCTGTAGTCTGTTGTGATACAGTGGTCTGTAGCTAGCCGTGATACGGTGGTCTGTAGCTAGCCGTCATACGGTGGTCTGTAGCTAGCCGTCATACGGTGGTCTGTAGTCTGCTGTGATACGGTGGTCTGTAGCTAGCCGTGATACGGTGGTCTGTAGTCTGTTGTGATACAGTGGTCTGTAGCTAGCTGTGATATGGTGGTCTGTAGTCTGTTGTGATACGGTGGTCTGTAGCTAGCCGTGATACGGTGGTCTGTAGTCTGTTGTGATACAGTGGTCTGTAGCTAGCTGTGATACGGTGGTCTGTAGTCGGTTGTGATACGGTGGTCTGTAGCTAGCCGTGATACGGTGATCTGTAGCGAGCTGTGATATGGTGGTCTGTAGTCTGCTGTGATACGGTGGTCTGTAGTCAGCTGTGATACGGTGGTCTGTAGTCTGTTGTGATACAGTGGTCTGTAGCTAGCCGTGATACGGTGGTCTGTAGTCCGCTATGATACGGTGGTCTGTAGCTAGACGTGATACGGTGGTCTGTAGCTAGCCGTCATACGGTGGTCTGTAGCTAGCCGTGATACGGTGGTCTGTAGTCTGCTGTGATACGGTGGTCTGTAGCTAGCCGTGATACGGTGGTCTGTAGTCTGTTGTGATACAGTGGTCTGTAGCTAGCTGTGATATGGTGGTTGTAGTCTGTTGTGATACGGTGGTCTGTAGCTAGCCGTGATACGGTGGTCTGTAGTCTGTTGTGATACAGTGGTCTGTAGCTAGCTGTGATACGGTGGTCTGTAGTCGGTTGTGATACGGTGGTCTGTAGCTAGCCGTGATACGGTGATCTGTAGCTAGCTGTGATATGGTGGTCTGTAGTCTGCTGTGATACGGTGGTCTGTAGTCTGCTGTGATACGGTGGTCTGTAGCTAGCCGTGATACGGTGGTCTGTAGTCTGCTATGATACGGTGGTCTGTAGCTAGCCGTGATACGGTGGTCTGTAGCTAGCCGTGATACGGTGGTCTGTAGCTAGCCGTGATACGGTGGTCTGTAGCTAGCCGTCATACGGTGGTCTGTAGTCTGTTGTGATACAGTGGTCTGTAGCTAGCCGTGATACGGTGGTCTGTAGCTAGCCGTGATACGGTGGTCTGTAGCTAGCCGTCATACGGTGGTCTGTAGTCTGTTGTGATACGGTGGTCTGTAGCTAGCCGTGATACGGTGGTCTGTAGCTAGCCGTGATACGGTGGTCTGTAGCTAGCCGTCATACGGTGGTCTGTAGCTAGCCGTCATACGGTGGTCTGTAGTCTGTTGTGATACGGTGGTCTGTAGCTAGCCGTCATACGGTGGTATGTAGCTAGCCGTCATACGGTGGTCTGTAGCTAGCCGTCATACGGTGGTCTGTAGTCTGCTGTGTTGTCCAACGTCTGCAGAACTCGAGCAGAGGAGCCCCAACACATGCAATACTTTTGAGGAATCCAGTAAGTAGAAGTAGAACAAACCTCCTCCTGACAAACAGAAAGGAGGCGCTAAGAGCGCGCTCAGTGCAATATGTGGCTTTAGTGTGGTGGCTGTAGTGTAGTAAGAGAGACAGAATTAAAAGGAAAGCAGGCAGCATGGATTCCCTGCCAGCCTCTCACAGCAGACAGAGGAGCAGTAATGCAGGACCCCAACAGAGACATTGGCTAATGGCAGAGTGAGTCACACTCCCCTCCTGCCCTCCGGCGTGGCTCACATAGCAACCCATAAAAAAGTAGTTTTTTTACATTCTCCTCATTCTCTTGTTTTTCTTCCCCCCTCTCCCCCCTGCTGCTGCTTTTATCTTTTCTGCTCTTTCTTTCTTTCTCTTTCCTTCCCCCTGTTCCTGTTTATTCTTCTTCTCCTTCGTTGTGTTTTTCTTCTTCTGCTCCATCCTTCCTCCCCTTCCTTTGAATCTGTGTTCTCTGTTCATTCCTCTTCCTTCTGGCCCTTCTCTTGTGTTCCTCGTTGGGCACTCTCCTCCTCATTGCTGTACCCATTATTCAACTATTTGTCATTCATTTTCTCATCCTCTTCTTCTCCTCCCTCACCTCTCTGACTGTCTCTGTCTGTCTTTATCTCTTTGTGTCTAATATCCCTTTATCTCCCGCTCTCACCCTCTATCTCTCTGTCTGTGACTTTTTCTCTCTCTCTTTCTCTCCTTCACTAAAATATGTCTCTGTCTCCCCCTTTCCCCGTCTTTCTCCCTCTCTCTGTCTCCTCCTCTCCCCCCTCTCTCTCTCTCTCTCTCTCTCTCTCTCTGTCTCTTTTTCTCCCTCTCTGTCTCCTCTCTCTTTCTCTCTGTCTCCCCCTTGCTCTTTCCCTCTCTCTGTCTCCCCTCTCTCTGTTTCTCTTTCTGTCTCCTCCTCTCTCTACCTCTCTCTCTCTCTCTCTCTCTCTCTCTCTCTCTCTCTCTCTCTCTCTCTCTCTCTCTCTCTCTCTCTCTCTCTCTCTCTCTCTCTCTCTCTCTCTCTCTCTCTCTCTCTCTCTCTCTCTCTCTCCCAGGCTGGACCGGGGAGCGTGTGTGCCTGGCGGGTGACAGCGCCGGGGGGAATCTGAGCGTGACCACGTCCATGCGGGCCGCGGCCCACGGCGTGCGCGTGCCGGACGGCATCGTGGCGGTGTACCCGGCCACCCTGCTCACCGCCTACGCCTCGCCCTCCCGCCTGCTGACCCTCATGGACCCCCTGCTGCCACTCAGCGTGCTCTCCCGCTGCATGGCCGCCTACGGAGGTGTGTGTGTGTGTGAGTGTGTGTGTGTGTGTGTGTTGTGTGTGTGTTTGCACATGGCAGTGTTCATTCGTGTGCGTTGCCATTCAACTGTGTTTACATCATAGGCAGTGAGAATTTGGGGATGGGATCCTCATAAGTTTGTGCTTCTGAAGTTCTGAGAAGAGTCTCCATCTCTCTCTCTCCCTCCCTCCCTCCCTCCCTCTCTCCCTCCCTCCCTCTCTCCTTCCCTCCCTCTCCCTCCCTCCCTCTCTCTCTCCCTCCCTCCCTCCCTCTCTCCCTCCCTCTCTCTCTCTCTCCCTCCCCCCTCTCTCTCTCTCGCTCTCCCTCCCTCCCTCCCCCCTCCCTCTCTCCCTCCCTCCCTCCCTCTCTCCCTCCCTCACTCCCAGGCTTCCGCAGCACACGCTACACTCTGTGACACCGTGCCCAGTCCCTTCACTCTCATCAATTCCCAGTTTTTCCGTTCCCCTCATTAACATACTGGCTGTGTTATTTGTCTGTTTTTCCTCCTCCTCCTCCTCCTCCTCCTCCTCCTCCTCCTCCTCCTCCGTGTTGCTGATGGATGACCCGGGTGATGCCTGCATATTGTTTCTGCCTCCGCTCTGTGATGACACCGCGCTCTGTCCTGGACGGGGGGGGGGGGGGGGAAGGGAGGGGGGGGACGGACGGTGTTGTCCTTTTCCCCCCGATGGCGGCTCGCTGCTGTCGTTAAGCGTGTGCATAATGCATCAGGATTATATAAACGCGGGGCTAGGTCCGTGCTCTGCTTCCACGCGGAGCACATGAAACCTCTGAACATTGATTTGTTTTTATTTATCACTCTGGCTCAGTTCCTCTTGTTTATTTAATGTATTCCACCAAGCGGGCCGATGGGTTTGTTTTGTGGTATTTTCTTTTTTACATTTGAAACAAATGACTTTCCTTGTGATTGTGAAGGCGAGCGTGGAGGTGGGCGGACACGGGGCCCTCAACTACCTTTTACCAGTATTAGCGCTTGCAGGGTGACGACTATGGCCCTCTTACCCTCTTACCTGCTCCTGCATCTTATGGTTCACAACTTGCACCTGCATTATGTCACTCTTTCTATTGCAGCTATTTGAAATAAATATATGTCATATATAATGTATTACGAATATCTGAACCAGAAAGTTTCTCTGGAATAAAACGCACCCATCAACGAGTCAAGCCATCCATGGAATTAACCCCCCCCCCACAGTTGAAAACCCTCAGACGACAGTAACTAGAGGTTGTTGATGTCGCTAACCTACATAGTGCAGCTACCTACTTACCCAAAGCCACTTGCTATGAACGACTAGATGAGAGTGAAATCCCAACTGTGTGTGTGTGTGTGTGTGTGTGTGTGTGTGTGTGTGTGTGTGTGTGTGTGTGTGTGTGTGTGTGTGTGTGTGTGTGTGTGTGTGTGTGTGTGTGTGTGTGTGTGTGTGTGTGTGTGTGTGTGTGTGTGTGTGTGTTGTACCTTTTCCCTTACACTTTTGCCTGAATTATTGTACATGTACCTGAGCGCTGGTTCAGTTCTTGGAGACGTGTTAGGAATTAAATGCACTTTAGACTTCTGGTGACGAGTTGTTCTCTTACCTTCCTTTGTTGAAACACACTATTGTAAGTCGCTTTGGATAAAAGCGTCTGCTAAATGACTGGAATGTAATGTAATGTAATGTAATGTGTGTGTGGAACAGGCAGTGCAGAGCAGACTGAGCAGCCCGTGGAGAAGGTGAGCACCCTGGGCAGCGTGAGGAGAGACACGGCCCTTCTGATCAGAGACATCCGACAGGGGGCCTCCAACTGGATCCAGTCCCTGCTGGACCCCAGCAAGTCCTCCACGCCCGCCATCACCTGCGAGGCCCCAGGGGACACGCCCGGACCCACTGGTACTATTCTGTGTGTGTGTGTGTGTGTGTGTGTGTGTGTGTGTGTGTGTGTGTGTGTGTTCCCTTCCCTCCCCTTACCCTGCGGTTTTGGAGCAGTGATTGTGGTGACCTGGTTATCTAGCATGTTGGTATCCTTCCTCCGATGCTCATCACACCCATAGAGTTGCTTATTGAAACGGATCCCTCCCATTCAAAAGTCACCGACCGCTTAATGCCACCCCCCCTTTACCGGCCATCCCCCTCCCGGCAGCTGTTGCCCCCCCCCCCCCCCAGACTGAGGCGATCATGTCTGTGGATGAAACGGTCTGTCTCCTCTGTGACCGCCGTGTTTTGTCACTTGTCAAGCTAGACGTCACTTCTAGATGAGCGCTATGCGGTTGCTGTCCAGGCCAGGTCTCTTCTCAGTAAAGGAGCTGTTTCTAGCTCCATGAGGCTAACCCGTTTGTCTGAATAAGAGTTAAGTACATGTGATGAGTCATACATGTACAGTAGATGTGTGTGTGTGTGTGTGCTTCGTCAGAGTTGTTTTTTAACCTCTGGACTCGAGCCAGAGGACAACCGCCGCCCAGCAAGTTTAAATGAGCTTTATTCCCCTCCGCGGCGCGTCCTTCAAATATCACCAAAATCAATTTGGATCGAGCGCTCAGCCTCTCGGAGTGAACAGTCCATCGTGTTGCCTAATGAACCTCTCCATCACCGGGTTCTTTCCAGCGCTCCCTAGCTCTCAGCCACTTGCTCCCTTCCCCCCCCCATCTGCTCAATCGTCTGATTTCCCTATGTAAAGGTTAGTTCATTTATTAAATATCTTCTTCTTCTTCTTCTTCTTCTAACAGACACGGTGAGGAGGAGTGTGTCGGAGGCGTCCATGGCCTCCCCCCACGCCCTCCCCCCTGTGCCCCCAGAGCCCACACAGTTCTCCAGCAGGAAGCAGTCTCTGAAGAGCCACACCTGCCAGGACCTCAGCTCCCAACACAACTCCAACTCCAACTCCCACAATGCACCGCTGCTCTCGGAACACAAAGTAAGCCCCGCCTGCTCCTTCCCCATGGAGGTATTGACGGTTGCCATTGACGGTCAACCATCACTTATTGAAGACATTACATTTTTATATAAGGGACCATCACCTTCTATATTGGTAATGTTGGTGCCTTGCTCAAGGGCACCTCGGCAGTGCCCAGGTGTTTCACAGACTTGAACCGGCGACCCGCTGGTTCCCAAGCCAAAGTCCCCACAGACTGATCTATGCCGCCCCTATTGAGGGGGCAGGAGAGGTAGAGGGGATAAGGCTGTACCATGTGGTAGAAAAGTGTGTTTCTTTTGGTTGGCGAGTCACACCCTACCTTGATTAATAATACATTTGATTTATGTAATGCCTTTCAATAATCCCGAGGCGCTTTACATTCACGAGGAGCAACAAAAACAAGATAATAAAGAGAGATAATAAATGATATGTGACCCAGAGGATCGTCTAAAGACCTGACTGGAGAGCTTGATGGACCCACCAGAGTGGATCTCCTCAGGGACTGAGCTCCACGGGGGGGGGGGGGGGGGGGCGCACGCCACCCCACCCCACCCCCACCCCACCACCAGGTGTAGGTAGATGAGGAGCTCTGTGAGATACTTTATGTTAGGCATGATGGCGATGGCTAAAGATAACCCCGTCTTATAATTAGATTACCGCCTGGGATCCAAAGTCTGCTCTGCTGAAGATCAAACGTTCCAATTCCAGGAGGAGATCACCAACCATGGGAGGGAGGCCTCTCCTGGTCTCTCTGATGTATTGCCCATTTAAATGTGCATTCAAAAGTCATTTACCAGACTCGCTTATCCAGTAAAAAACTAAATCAAATTATTTAGCAGAGGAATGACAGTGTTGTTCAGTCTGTGACAACAACTGCACGAACCCTGCATCCAAATGAAGTTCCTGGGCCCGTTGGCACAGAGGCTCCGTCCCCCCGTGGAGCGAGCACCAGGGGGTCAGCATGAAAAGCCCTGATCCAATGATTGAAGCTGCCTCTCTGGGCTCAGCTATAACACAAACCCCTCCGCCCAGCAACTAATTATCACGCCCACGGCCGCTCGCTCTGTGTATTGGAGCGAGGCAGAGGGCCTTTATGAGTGGGCTCTGGGGCCTGTTTTACCGCTGTATACCACCTGGACCCAGGAGGGGGGGGGGGGGCACGGTAGTGTAGTGGTTACCGTGGTTACTCAGTGTTCATCATCCGCAGTGTCCACGGCCAGGATGCCATAACCCCTACCTGCTCCTAAATGACCCGTATCGGATTTAATCATATTGCAGAAGGCTCGCTTGAACAAGCCTTCTGCAATATGATTAAATCAGTAAAAGATGGTTAAAAAATAAAAAAGGACAGTGGCTGAGCAGATCTGAGCTTCCTTCTGGCCCAGGACTCACGGGGACTTTGTGTCCGCAGCATGCACCCTGAATGGGCAGCCTTCGTTGTGTGTGTGTGTGTGTGTGTGTGTGTCCGTCCCCTCACACAGCCGGCCGGGATTTGTAGCCGGATGGGGTGGTGACATCAGACCTTGTATTTATTATTATTATTCGGCTGATCTTCTGCAGAACAAAAGGAACAGGCGCTCAGGCCAGGAGGTTTTAGGCGTCCAGCCAGGGATAGAGAGTGGGGGGGGCGTAGTGCATACCTAAGCCATCATTCTTTTTAATGGATACTATTAAGTCATTTAACACACGCTTCTTTCAACGCAATGTACAGTGACTTAACGGCCTCCTTCCTTCCCACACGTGACGGTACAGTGAGTTGAGATCCAGGTTAGTGCGGCCTAGAGGGAGAACATAGAACCTTTCGGGCCGGGAACTCTTGGTACCCTAGGGACTATACGGTCCAGTACTATAAATAATACAGTACACCTCCTGGATCACAACCTCACCTTGTTTCCCTCCTCCCCCGCTCATCCTCCAGCCAGAGGACGTCAGCTTCTTCCTGGCCAAGGAGGTGGACCCGGCCGTCAGCCTGGCCCTGTCCTCCGTGGCCGTACCGCCCCCCGGGGGCCTGGAGGCGGACGGCTCGGAGCCCCTGTTCCCCAGGGAGTTCCCCGTGGGCTTCGAGCCGCTGCGCTCAAACCAGCCGGCCAACATGACCATGCAGAGCTCCCCGGTGGTCCTGGACCCCTACTGCTCCCCGCTGCTCGCTCCTGACAGCCTGCTGAGAGGCCTGCCCCCTGTGCATATAGTGGTATGCAACACACACACACACACACACATGTCTCTAGGGGTGTAGACCTGCCCAGGAGACGGTATGAGTCCTGTGTGTCTAGCGGTGTAGACCTGCCCAGGAGACGGTATGAGTCCTGTGTGTCTAGTGGTGTAGACCTGCCCAGGAGACGGTATGAGTCCTGTGTGTCTAGCGGTGTAGACCTGCCCAGGAGACGGTATGAGTCCTGTGTGTCTAGTGGTGTAGACCTGCCCAGGAGACGGTATGAGTCCCCTGTGTCTAGCGGTGTAGACCTGTCCAGGAGACGGTATGAGTCCCCTGTGTCTAGCGGTGTAGACCTGTCCAGGAGACGGGGCTTCCAAGCGAAGCCCCTGGACAACAGCACTTCTCTCTATAGTCGTTTGGTCAATAGTTCTAAGCAATTAGTAAATTACAAAGTACCCTTCCCCTAAACCAAAACGCACTTCAACTGTTTCAAAATGTCCCCAATAGAGCGTGGCTCTCTATTGTAGTGACCAGCCGAGAGTGTGAATGTTAAACACATGGACTGTTTAAAATACAGATCCAATATGTGTCGATGAGTGGAAGCTATTGTAGACATTAAAATAAAGTGTATTTTGGACTTGTGTATTAGACTATAATTTGTTAGTATTTGTTGCACCCCTGCTCTGCACAAATGTGTCCAAAACTGATGCATTTAACTCTGATAAATGATAAGTTAGTCTAGCGAAACGTGCGTGTGTGTCTGTGTCCCACACATACACGTACACATACACACACACACACACACACCTGAAAATGTGAAAGTACTATGGGGAAAATCAATGGTTCATGTCATATTTAATGCCTTGTTTGTTTGTTTTATACATTTAGTTCTGCTCTCTTTATGCGGATGGAATGGGCAATATGATCTCAGCACTGTAGAGAATATAAATATATATATATAATATAATATAATATATATATATATATATATCACACATACACAAGTGTTAGATGGTTTTGTTTTCTCCCTCTGGGGGACGTGTGTGTGTGTGTGTGTGTGTGTGTGTGTGTGTGTGTGTGTGTGTGTGTGTGTGTGTGTGTGTGTGTGTGTGTGTGTGTGTGTGTGTGTGTGTGTGTGTGTGTGTGTGTGGTGTGTGTGTGTTTGCGTGCGTGCGTCGGTGCACAGCCGCTTATTATCATCTGCTGTCCAAGGTGTTCCATCCACACAGTAAATGCTATATGCTAATGTCATTTTTTGTTGCTTACCGGGTCCAGTAAGGTTACGCTTATACATAATTGTCATTAGAAAGGTCACAACACTCCCTGAAAATCCATAATGGGTTATGGGTCGCACTGTACTACTATACTATATATAACTATATAACAGCAAAGTTTCACCTTTAACTATATAACACAAAAGGTGATATCGGCAGGCACTGGTCACACCGGTGAGACGGTGAGACCAGAAAGGTTAAAGTAACAACAAAAGCAGAAGGGTAGAAAGAGGAACCACACTGGGCTTCTCTCTATTCATCTGTGGATTCAGATTCTCTCCACGTATGAGCAAGAGTCCCATTAGCGTGGTGTCGTGTGTCATCCTCGCTTTCACACCACCTTTCTCTTTGCCTTCCTTTTTATCCTCTCCATCCTCCTCCCCTAATCTCTCCCATCCTCCTCTCCTCTCTCCATCATCCTCTTCCCCTGGTCTCTCCATCCTCCTCCCCAGGTCTCTCCATCTTCCTCCCCTGGTCTCTCCCATCCTCCTCCCCTGGTCTCTCTATCCTCCTCTCCTGGTCTCTCCATCCTCCTCCCCAGGTCTCTCCATCCTCCTCCCCTGGTCTCTATCCTCCCCCCTCTCTCCCTCCTCCCCTGGTCCTCACCTCCTCCTGTCTCTCCATCCTCCTCTCCCGGTCTCTCCCATCCTCCTCCCCTGGTCTCTCCATCCTCCTCCCTGGTCTCTCCATCCTCCTCCCCTAGTCTCTCATCCTCCCTGGTCTCTCATCCTCCTCCCTGGTCTCTCCATCCTCCTCCCCTGGTCTCATCCTCTCCCGGTCTCTCCATCCTCTCCTGGTCCTCTCCATCCCTCCTCCCCTGGTCATCCCTGCCTCCATCCTCCTCCCCTGGTCTCTCTATCCTCCCCCCTGGTCTCTCCCATCCTCCCCCCCTGGTCTCTCCATCCTCCTCCCCTGGTCTCTCTATCCTCCTCCCCTGGTCTCTCCCATCCTCCTCCCCTGGTCTCTCCCATCCTCCTGCCCTGGTCTATCTCTCCTCCCCTGGTCTCTCCCATCCTCCTCCCCTGGTCTCTCCATCCTCCTCCCCTGGTCTCTCTATCCTCCTCCCCTGGTCTCTCCCATCCTCCTCCCCTGGTCTCTCCATCCTCCTCCCCTGGTCTCTCCCTCCCATCTTCCTCTCCTGGTCTCTCCCTCCCATCTTCCTCTCCTGGTCTCTCCATCCTCTTCCCCCCCCATCTCATTCTCTCTTCCACCCCTTTCTATTGTACCCTTTCCTCAATTGAGGAAGAGGATTTACCTCTTTTTCTCTCTCTTCATTCTACCATCCATCTCCCTTCATCTCTCTCTCATCTCCGTCCCCCTCACTCATTCCGGCTGAAATGTCTGGCAACAAACCTGCCGTGTTTGTTTTCGTGAGCCATGGATGACTACTGATGCCATATCTGGGTCTTGAAGGATTGTCTCATTTTATCAGGGAAGATTTCAACCACCCCTTGTAGCTCTGTTCCGAGGGGCAAGTCGAAGACCGGAAGGGGTAAACTTCATAAATAGGAATAGGCCTTTAACTCTCTCTCTCTCTCTCTCTCTCTCTCTCTCTCTCTCTCTCTCTCTCTCTCTCTCTCTCTCTCTCTCTCTCTCTCTCTCTCTCTCTCTCTCTCTCTCTCTCTCTCTCTCTCTCTCTCTCTCTCTCTCTCCTCTCCTCTCCTCTCCTCTCGTCTCCTCTCCTCTTCCCTCCCCCAGGCCTGTGCACTGGACCCCATGCTGGACGACTCTGTGATGTTTGCCAAGCGGCTGCGACACGCCGGCCGGCCAGTGACCTTGTGCGTGGTGGACGACCTGCCGCACGGGTTCCTCAGCCTGTCCCAGCTGTCCCGCGAGACCCGCGAGGCGGCCGACATCTGCGTGGCCCGCATCCGCACCGTCTTCACCCAACCCGGGGGCACCACCACCCCCACCGCCACGCCTCCCGCAGAGCCACGCGAGCACCGCAAGCTGGAGAGGACCAACGGGACACCCTCTCCCCCCGCTGCCGACGGGGGTAGCGGTGGGTCCACAGCTCCCTTCCTCCTCCGTTCCTCCACGGACGACAGCGTCTCCGTGGAGGCTGACAAGGAAGAGCCGCCCGAGGTCCCTGAGGTCGGGGAGGGAGCGGTTGCGGCGGTGCCGTGCCAGAACGGAGGCGAGGCCGACGGCATCGGGGCGTAGAGGAGGCAGGGGGGGGGATAGGAGCAGGGGGGGGGATAGGAGCAGGGGGAGATTGGCACTCAGACGGCTCAGAGCGGACCCTGCAGGTTGGGGATAGAGCTGAGGTACTCCACCTCGGGCCAGCAGAAAACAAGCAAACAAAAAACAACAACTATATATGCTGTATATATATAATCTATGTTGTCGGATAGTATTCTTTAGCAGCTGCTTTTGTCAACGACCAGCACGCACGCATTTGCACATAACAAACACACACACATAACAAACACACACACATAACAAACACACACACATAACCAACACACACACACACAACACACACGCATAACCAACACACACATAACAACACACACGCACATAACCAACACACACGCACATAACAAACACACACACGCACATAACCTACACACACGCACATAAGAAACACACACGCACATAACCTACACACACGCATCTTTGCCTTCCTTTGTTTAGGGGGGGACTTTGAGATGGGTGTGAGTGTTCTTCAAGTCTCCGTCCCAGTAGGTGATTCTTCTGGGCCTTGGCTTTAGGTACCACGAGCCCCACGGTGCTACGTGCCCCCCCCCCCCCCCCCCTCACCCTCACCCCCCCCCCCACCTGGCTGAATGTCCGCCGGTCCTTTGGGCAGTGGTTCTAAATCACAACTTAATAACTTCACATTGCGTTCTGTGTTATGCCCGTTTGGCAGTCAATACGGCCCACTTTGTGGATAGTAACTGGGCTCCCTCTCCTCCAAATAGAATTACCGGGCTGAACGACAACACACTCAGAGGGGGGGGGGGGGGTTCTACTTGTTGAATTGATTCTCTTGTTACTGGGAGACGACGCTATTGCAATACCGTCGTTAGTCACGCTTTTAATCTGAAGCGGTCGCTCGGCTTCAGTTTTATATTTAATATATTCAGTTATATATGTTATATATTCGGTTATGTATTTTATATATTCGGTTATATATTTTATATATTCCGTTATATATTTGATATATTCCGTTATATATTTGATAAATTCCGTTATTTATATTTGATATATTCAGTTATATACGTTATATATTCATTCATATATTTGATATATTAGTTTATATATTTTATATATTCCGTTATATATATTTAATATATTTCGTTATATATTTTATAGATTTTATAGATTCAGTTTGCTTTCGATGCAGCCGTATACCTCTGGGGTTTCCTCCTTTTTAGGAACTGAATGTTTGATTATGTTTTTTAGTTTTTATCAGACCGACATTGTCTGTAGTATTGTTTCACTCCTCCGGTGTGGCTGTGTTCCCCGTCCGCCCTCCACTCTCCTCTCACTCTCATTAGGGTGCTTTGTGACGGGGTGAAACATGGCAGGGCCCACCGGACACGGTGTAGCTGCCTAGCTCCTTACTGGTAGAGTTTCGGTGGATATAATTACTAAACACTACATTGTACATTGTATCGATGCATTTACTTTGGACGTGGGCCGTGAGCTGAATGCCTTTTATCAATGCAAGCAGACGCTGGTTTTTAATTTCTTTGTGATTTAAAAAAATAATAATAATGTCAACGAAAAAGTTTTGAGACGATCAAGACTTGGAAATATTTTAGAATTTTTTTAATCAGCGCATTGAAATGGGTACAAATTAATCCTAACTGATTCATAGCAGGAGTGGCTGTGTCACGCTCTCCAGATTCTACGCCGTCCGCGGTGCACCGATTACAAGACCACCAGAACACTCGCAGTGTTGCCTTAAACCCCCCAGAACCATCTAGAACCCCCCCCCCCCCCCCCTACCCATCTCCAGCTACAGAAGCGGAGCAGGACCAAGCGAGACCTCCAGCCTTCTGTTCTCAATACACACACCTCCCACCTCGCAGTCCTACCCACAATGCACTGGAACGCATTGCGTGCACTGCACGGCTCCTTCCGGTGGGGAAAAAAGCATATGCTTTCACAAAACCAAAAAACAACAACAACCTTCAGGGCTTATAGACCCAGTTAATGGACCCCCAGCCGAGGTTTGTAAGAATCCATTAAATTCCTATTTTCCGTCCTCATGTCGATGATGGTTTCCCACGGAGCGCCCCGTGGTTCCACTGGCTGAGGCGTGGTTCCGGGATCTCATTCTGCGGCTTCGGCGTGCAGAAATGTGTCCTTTTGTGGAGGCCGGTGTCTCTCCATCAAAGACTACTAAACTAAATATAGACGCAAACAACACCCCCCCACCCCAGCCTCCCCCCTCAGCCTCCCCGGCCAGCAGCGGGTGCCAGATTCTGGGGAGCCGGATGCCGTGTGATGAATACGATTTAGAAAATGAATGCTCTTCAGTGCAATATAAGGGTTTCCGGCACACGCACGCACACACACACACACACACACACACACACACACAAAATATCCCAAAAAGTCCTGCAGCAGGAGTAGACCTTGCTGAAGGCTTGGAGGACTTACTGCCATATTCTGAGTTTGATTGACAGGAGAGAAACATGAGGCTGTAAGGAGGAGGGAGAGGAGGGTATACCACTGATCCTGTACATGTGTACTTGTGATACAACTACATCACCATGAATACGTACATGCTTATCCTGTACATCATGATGAGTACCTAACTACTCATGTACATTGCCATGAGTACTTACTACTCGTCCTGTAAGTGTGGTTCCTGTCTGAGTGGTTCATGAGACCGAAGGTGGCCTCTGGTTGTCTGTGGTGGTGTATGGACCCAGTCCCCTTCCAGTCGTTGGGGGAAACAGGACCTCGCTTCATGCTTGTGTAACAGTGTTGTTTATCCTTTAGGTTTTCATGTGGTTTTTACTTTTAGAAAATCCCTATGCTGTCTGTAATCCACACCCCGTCGCTCCACAGAGTTGGTGACGGTGACTTGAGTTTTGTTATTTTGATAATGGGTGCTGATCCTCTTGGGGGGACACCTGTAGACGGACGGACATTGTTTGGGAGGAGCTGAACAAAGATGCGTTATCTTGTACAGTATTACCGTAATGCAGCAGTCGCCCAAAATGTGATTTTCTCCTCCGCTGGTGTGGGACCACCCCAGCAGACGGTGAGGGGGTCCTCCAGTGAGGGGGTCCTCCAGTGAGGGGGTCCTCCAGCGAGGGGGTCCTCCAGTGAGGGGGTCCTCCAGCGAGGGGGTCCTCTGTCTGAGATGTCCCCCCTGTTGAGCACCCCTCAACCTTCTCCAGAGCTGGGGGGGCCTCCTTTATGCTGCCTATATCCTCGACCGTCTACGGCGTCCTTGTGTTGACTGTATTGTGCGTTTATACAATTCATTATTGGTGATTGTAGAGTGTGTGTGTGTGTGTGTGTGTGGGGGGGGGGGGGGTTGGTGGCTGGTTTAAGCAGCCTCACCTGGCCTGAGTGAGACTGAATCGGTCTCAGGTGAGGCCACACCTGAATCAGCCATACAGGGTAATACAGGGTTTAACTATAGGGTCAAGTCGAACGTTAATCTACTAGGCAGTTCTCCACCATGGTTATCTTTTCCTTGGTTCCCGTGAGAGCTGGATTCTGATGCTGCCACCATGGCAGGTCAATCGAGTCCGTCTGCCAAGGTCGGCCCGTTCAGTCGAATGCCACACCAATAACATGTTTAAATGGAGCCTATAGCTCCACTGATCCCTTCATAATCATATCTCCCGCGTGTTGAACTGACCGTGACCAATTTCAGCTAATGTTGGTTAATTATCCAGTATTTTCTTTTGAGTGTGTGTGTGCACACGCACACACACGCACACACACGTTGGCTGTTTTGAGCAGTCCTATCTATTATGCTGTCCTTGGACGTGGAACGCCGTCTGCGATCAACGTTTGAGTTAAATATTTAGTAAAACAAGAAATGCAATGTTATGAACCTCGATGCGCATATCAAACACATACAAGCCATAGGCCTACATACTGACAAGCAATGCCTAAGAAGTAGGATACAGGCTATTTGACTAAATATATTTATTACTTTTTTTTTACAAAAAGTGCAAAATATTTGTACTTTTCAGATTTTTGAATCTGGTTCATGGTGTGATTGATTTGTTTGGACACCTGCGATGATTTCTGTGCAGGTTTTCTATTTGAAAACGTAGACATATTTTCTTGTTGGATTTGTATTAAAATAAATATATTCTACCATAAAACTTTCATTGTTGTCTCTGATGTATTGTTCATAAAAGGCAGAGTTCAGCGAGGTCAGCATGCTGATGCACTGCTGTTATCATTCATAACGTCATTATTACTCAGTGGTACCACACAGGCCCATCAGGGGCTCAGACTAAGGGCTTCATTTAGATGTTATATGCACCTTCATTTCCCTCGGGATAAATAAAGTTATCTTGAATCTTGAATCTCTTGAATCTTAAATGATAAGTTATCCTAGTTAAATGCTAAGTTATCCTAGTTAAATGATAAGTTATCCTAGTTAAATGATAAGTCATCCTAGTTAAATGATAAGTTATCCTAGTTAAATGCTAAGTTATCCTAGTTAAATGATAACTTATCCTAGTTAAATGATAAGTCATCCTAGTTAAATGATAAGTCATCCTAGTTAAATGATAAGTCATCCTAGTTAAATGCTAAGTTATCCTAGTTAAATGATAAGTCATCCTAGTTAAATGATAAGTTATCCTAGTTAAATGATAACTTATCCTTTGTTAAATGATAACTTATCCTAGTTAAATGATAACTTATCCTTGTTAAATGATAACTTATCCTAGTTAAATGATAACTTATCCTAGTTAAATGATAACTTATCCTAGTTAAATGATGACTTATCCTTGTTAAATGATAAATTATCCTATTTAAATGATAACTTATCCTAGTTAAATGATAACTTATCCCAGTTAAATGATAAATTATCCAATTTAAATGATAACTTATCCCAGTTAAATGATAACTTATCCTAGTTAAATGATAACTTATCCTAGTTAAATTATAACTTATCCCACTTAAATGATAAATGATCCTATTTAAATGATAACTTATCCCAGTTAAATGATAACTTATCCTAGTTAAATGATAACTTATCCCACTTAAATGATAACTTATCCTATTTCAATGATAACTTATCCCAGTTAAATGATAACTTATCCTAGTTAAATGATAACTTATCCCAGTTAAATGATAACTTTTCCCACTTAAATGATAAATTATCCTATTTAAATGATAACTTATCCCAGTTAAATGATAACTTATCCTAGTTAAATGATAACTTATCCTAGTTAAATGATAACTTATCCCACTTAAATGATAACTTATCCCACTTAAATGATAACTTATCCTAGTTAAATGATAACTTATCCTAGTAAAGTATCTTTATGAGATAGTCGCTTCTAGTCGCTTCTCGACGCGCGTCGAAGCGCGCCCCCTCCGACTCAAATATCGGGGCCACGTCCATTGAGGCGCGGGAGCGCGCATCTTCTCTCCGCTCCCGGTTATCATCCAGGCGAGGAGGAGGGGAGAGAGAGAGCAGAGAGAGAGAGAGGGAGAGGGAGAGAGAGCAGGGAGAGAGAGGGAGAGAGAGAGCCGGTGGTCCAGACAGACACCACACCAGACGGAGAGAGGGGGAGAGAAAGATGGAGGTGAGGTTCTGCCGGAGTCTGTTGTGGTCGGCCGCGTTGTTCGCCGTCCTCTGCGTCGAGTGTGTTGCGGGGAAACACGTCAAAGGCGTCATCAACACCAAAGAGGTACGTACCGTACCGTACTGTGTGTGTGTGTGTGTGTGTGTGTGTGTGTGTGTGTGTGTGTGTGTGTGTGTGTGTGTGTGTGTGTGTGTGGTGTGTGTGTGTGTGTGTGTGTGTGTGTGTGTGTGTGTGTGTGTGTGTGTGTGTGTGTGTGTGTGTGTGTGTGTGTGTGTGTGTGTGTGTGTGTGTGTGGTGTGTGTGTGTGTGCGCGTGTGGGGCTGGGTGTTTCCCTCACTCACTCACTCACGTCCATCATCACCATCACCATCATCATCACTTGAAATGTCATCGCCGCCTGACTGTCGGTATATAGGAATGGGATCCAAGGGGATGCGTGGTGCGCAGGTCGCAGGTCTCCGTCGACCGACGGCTCTCCGGCGGCGACCTGCGACCTGCGACCGTTCCTCCTCTCGCTGTCGGGGGACGGTGTTCTACCTGTAAACCACGAAGGAGGCTCTCTGGAGCCGTATTATTATCAGTATTATCGGTCTATCCACATGGATCATCGCTGTTTTCCTAATAATAATAATCATAATAATAATAATAATAATAATAATTATGATGATAATAATTCAGTTAATTTATTGTGAGCGTTAGGTCGTTACAGGTGCGCGTCAAATGCCTTGATGCGCTTTGCTCGGCGTGCCTCTTTCTATCCGCTATGTGTAACACACACATCATCATCAATCCGATCTCTGACAACTTGACAGGGTTTTTGCATGGGGAGGGGGGGGGGGGGTCAGTAGGCCTGTTCATCATATCTAGATATCAGATATATCTGTGTTCCATACCTTACACACGCACTACGGGTGGTTGGTTGGCGTATGTATTGTGTACTCCACACTGTCGACTGACTGACTGTTGTGTACACTTGAAGTTGCCTCTGTGTGCCGTTCCTCTACGTCTCTATCCCCTCCTCAGGCCAATATAGTTGTCCATCACTTGGAGGATACTGGAAGGACGTTAGGGACAGGGTTCGACCCCTTCTGACGACAAGGTTATCCAGGGTTTAATGTCCACATCATCTTTTTTTTTTCCATGCCACACCATTTATGAACGTATTCAAGCATCAATTCTAATTGATCGTTTAATCATCAGAAAGTCAGAAAACAGATGCTCTTAATGGGGACCAGTTGTCGGCTATGAGGTCTCAACTCCAGCCGGGGAGAGACGATGCCCTTTGACCTTTAACCTCTCTCCCAGTCTACACAGTGCGGTAGAGGGGACAGACGTACTATCATCTGTTCTTGTAAAGAAAAAATAAACGATCGATCGAAATTTAAATGTGCGTTGTTGTTTTTAAAATCCATCCTTTTAAATTGTTCCATTTAAATACTGGATCAATACTTTGGCAGTGTCATGTCATTGGCTCCGTTCACGTTTTCTTGGTCATGTAGAACACAGCAGCTGCTGCCTGACCGGCGGACGACTGGTGAGCAGAAAGAAACACTAACCGTTACAGAGTAGCTTTATAATGGACCGTTAGTGGGAACAAGGTACAGGGGTCCCCCTGGTCCCCCTGGTCCCTGGTCCCCGTGGTCCCTGGTCCCCCTGGTCCCCGTGGTCCCTGGTCCCCATGGTCCCTGGTCCCCCCCTGGTCCCCCTGGTCCCTGGTCCCCCTGGTCCCTGGTCCCCATGGTCCATGGTCCCATGGTCCCTGGTCCCCCTGGTCCCTGGTCCCCATGGTCCATGGTCCCTGGTCCCCGTGGTCCCTGGTCCCCATGGTCCCTGATCCCCCTGGTCCCTGGTCCCCATGGTCCCTGGTCCCCCTGGTCCCCATGGTCCCTGGTCCCTGGTCCCTGGTCCCTGGTCTATGGTCCATGGTCCCCCTGGTCTCTGGTCCCCATGGTCCCTGGTCCCCATGGTCCCTGGTCCTCCTGGTCCCTGGTCCCCATGGAAACACTAACCGTTACAGAGTAGCTTTATAATGGACCGTTAGTGGGAACAAGGTACAGGGGTCCCCCTGGTCCCCATGGTCCCTGGTCCCCCTGGTCCCTGGGTCCCTGGTCCCCTGGTCCCTGGTCCCCCTGGTCCCTGGTCCCCCTGGTCCCTGGTCCCCCTGGTCCTGGTCCCCATGGTCCATGTTCCCCCTGGTCCCTGGTCCCCGTAGTCCCTGGTCCCCCTGGTCCCTGATCCCCCTGGTCCCCATGGTTCCTGGTCCCCATGGTCCCTGGTCCCCATGGTTCCTGGTCCCCATGGTCCCTGGTCCCCATGGTCCTTGGTCCCCATGGTCCCTGGTCCCATGGTCCATGGTCCCCCTGGTCCCTGGTCCCCGTGGTCCCTGGTCCCCATGGTCCCTGATCCCCCTGGTCCCTGGTCCCCATGTCCTGGTCCCTGGTCCCCATGGTCCCTGGTCTCCATGGTCCCTGGTCCCCCTGGTCCCTGGTCTATGGTCCATGGTCCCCATGGTCCCTGGTCCCTGGTCCCCTGGTCCCCCTGGTCCCTGGTCCCCATGGTCCCTGTGGTCCCTGGTCCCCCTGGGACATGGTCCATGGTCCCCCTGGCCCCTGGTCCCTGGTCCCCTGGTCCCTGGTCCCCATGGTCCCTGGTCCCTGGTCTCACCTGCTGGCTTCCTGGAGCCTGACGCCCCATGGTCCTTGGTGACTTGCCTCTGAGTCTCCTCTGGATAGACGATGCTCTTAAAGGACCATTAAAGGGTGTTTAATGCGGCTCACGCTGCATGGCTGGGATTATGTGTCATAGTTTGGGCAAATAAGTCAAGACCAAGGCCGTTTAGAAGAGAAAAGCTCTTGTTTAGTGAATGTGAATTCAGGGCTCGTTTCTCACCGTTCTTTTGTAATGATCTGAAACAGGTGCAGAAGGAGGTAGTGTGTGTACCTCAGTGTGTACCTCAGTGTGTACCTCAGCGTGTACCTCAGCGTGTACCTCAGCGTGTACCTCAGCGTGTACCTCAGTGTGTACCTCAGTGTGTACCTCAGCGTGTCGGTAGAGAGCGCCGGTCTTACAGGTTTACACAAAGGACACGTCGGGCGTCTGCAGATAACAGACCGACCGCAAGGCCTGAATGGGGTTGGATCTGCTCTGAATATCAAAAAACAATAAACCATACACTCAGGCAATGGTAGGTTGTTCATTGTTGTTGTTTCACACACACACACACACACACACACACACACACACACACACACACACACACACACACACACACACACACACACACACACACACACACACACACACCACACACACACACACACACACACACACACACACACACACACACACACACACACCACACACAACACACACACACACACACACACCACACACACACACACACACACACAGAGGTCAATGGATTCGATCAATCAAAACGCTCCCAACCAAACATATCCTATATTGACTACCTGTTGACACTCATTCATTAGAGTCCCCATCTTAAACACAGGCAGTACATCGTTCAGACTCCCATTGGCTGCGCTCTATCAGAGCTTTAGTGTTGGAATACCCTTGAACCAACCGGCAGCTTCCTACGGGCTCCACTGAGCGTCTCATTGGCCTACGGAAGCCTGGATGGCTCATTTGATATGATCATCTCTCCTGTGGTGTCATACTGTCTACCTCCGTCTATCGGTATAGCCGCAGCTCGTCCCACAGGCTCACCTCGTCCCTCAGGCTCACCTCGTCCCACAGGCTCACCTCGTCCCACAGGCTCACCTCGTCCCACAGGCTCACGAGGACACCCACCCACCGCTGTTTTGTTATATTGGATAACAGCGAGCGGA
>CM051008.1:1679705-1682205 GCA_027704905.1 Muraenolepis orangiensis | reverse complement strand
CCCTGGGGGATGCCAGTGTTCAGGGTGAGGGTGGAGGAAGTGAGACTGTCTAACCTGGCTGACTGGGGTCTGTTGGTAAGGAAGTCTAATAACCAAGAGGGGTTAATATAGACCCTAATATAGCTTCTCAGCCTGTCAAGCCCATCTATTCTGTCCTCTTTAGTGATTAAGTCACGACCCAAAAACAAACCGAAAATTGTGGTAATCAACAAAGCTTCCATGTGCTTCATGTTAAAAACATTGAGACACTAAATACTGCAGCAATTAGGACTAAACAGAATGAAGACTTTACCTGAGTGTGCTACACTGACATTGCTAGCCCCTCTAGGCTAAGAGCTAAAAAATACCACTGGTGTAGATGGCCTTCCCGTCTACACACTACGAAACTTATAGGCCTGGTTGAATTTCAGTGGTTTACACTTTGCTAATGAGCTAACTTACTGGATGAAGAGGCCTTCTTTTGAATGGTGAAAACCATCTGATCTAGAGACACGACTAGTGAAGGGTTTGCCTGAAACAGAAATTGTATTGTATAATTTGGATGATTGACTAATGGATTTGGTAGATTATCAGGTAAAAGATAATTAACTAAATATATAAATATACTGTTTATATATAAATTATATGTAATATACAGTATATATGTGTTTGTGTGTGTGTCTATGTCTATTTCAGATCATTATAAAATTAATACTTTATTCTTGGCTGCTCGTCAGAGAAAGCAAACAGTTTGGCTCAGCTGAACCATATTTAATGACATTTTACTGAACGATGAAACGTTCATTAAAAAATGAATCAACAACTTGATCAGCGATACAAAGAACAGTCTGGTGTCCGCCCCAGTGCTCGAACTAACAATAGAGACCAGCTAGAAGGCCTGCATGCTAATCCCATCGTGGATAAATGCTGTTTTCTATCTAAGCGGTGAGCAGGGCATTATATATATATATATATATATATATACATATATATATATATATATATGAGCAATTACCTCAAGTGTATATTGTCCTTTTGTACGTAATTATTATAGGAGTGCCGTGACTAATTATCAAAAATTAATTAACGGATTCAAAATTGCGAAACCTATTTTGCATATCAATGGCTTACCAGGCATTTGTTTATACTTTTTTTTTTTTATATTCAACTATTTATGTAAGTATACAGAAGTTTTCATTGTCTCATGTAATCTATAAAAAGAAAGACTTCATTAATTATGCTTAGGCGCTGTGTATAGAATAGCTGCCCACTGCTACGGTTAAATGCAGAGAACCTCATTCCACTGTGTGTTCATGTGACCAATAAGGATTCAGTCCTCCACATGTAGATGTTAATAACTCCTGTAACACCGCGGGACCGGAGTGACTCCAGTCTGGGCGCTCATTCGTGTCAAGCCACAACACAACTTTGCTCCACAAATGTATCTGCGGTGTGTTTAGCGGAGCTCGAAGCCCATAGCATAGCATAGCATAGCATAGCATAGCATAGCATAGCATAGCATAGCATAGCATAGCATAGGTCGCGTGGCTTGTGCGGCTGGCTTTACACTAGCATGGCTGATTAGCGTATCCTGCGGCGTGACAGGTCCCCGTCACGCCTCTCGTCCGGCCCTCTTCATCTAGAGACGCGTCTCAAAATGCCATTACCCAGATCCCCGTCTCGCTAATTGGTGTTGAAGCGACGCGTGCGGTGGCAGTTGTTGTTATTTCCCTCAACCGTTTGCATCGGTAGTAGAACGAGCTCCAGAGCTAATGAGGTTCTTTGGGAGTTTAGTGGCTAACGTGAAGGCTCACTCAGGTTAGGCCAGAAGAAGACGTGTCTCCTCCTCCTCCTCCATGAGCGGTTTGGCCTTTCAACGTTTCTATGGCAGCTGTAAAACCCGGGCATGTGTGGTGTGGCGGTTGCCATGACGATGGGGGGGCACTGTCGGCTGGACGGACCGCGAGGTGTGTGCGTCTGTGTGTGTGTCTGTGTGTGTGTGTGTCTGTGTGTATGTCTGTATGTGTGTGTCTGTGTGTGTGTCTGTGTGTGTGTGTGTGTCTGTATGTGTGTGTGTGTGTGTGTGTGTGTCTGTGTGTATGTCTGTATGTGTGTGTGTGTGTCTGTATGTGTGTGTGGGTTTGTGTGGGTTTGTATGTTTGTGTGAGTGTGTGTGCTATACCCATCACACAGCCATTAATGAAACATGTGGTGTACCCAGAGTATAAACAAGGAGTGTGTGTGTGTGTGTGTGTGTGTGTGTGTGTGTGTGTGTGTGTGTGTGTGTGTGTGTGTGTGTGTGTGTGTGTGTGTGTGTGTGTGTGTGTGTGTGTGTGTGTGTGTGTGTGTGTGTGTGTGTGTGTGTGTGTGTGTGTGTGTGTGTGTGTGTGTGTGTGTGTGTGTGTGTGTGTGGGCTACACCTGTGTGCCCATGGTAGTGTGCGATTGCCAGTTACCAGGCTATAAAGTTTGTGTCTGTGTTTGTGTGTCTGTGCGTGCGTGTGTGTGTGGGTTTGTGTGTG
>CM051008.1:1659705-1664705 GCA_027704905.1 Muraenolepis orangiensis | reverse complement strand
AAGTCTGGAACAACCCTTCTTTGAAACAATAGACACAGAGGTGTAATGGGTTGCTGGCTGGTTGAAGCAGCCTGTGGGTCATAATCAAGGCCCACAGGTTCAACCACCACCAAAACTCCACAATAAACCGGATTCCTCATTCACGCTGTGTCCTTGTTTTCAAAAGGAACCCTCAAGCAGCAATTTAAATGGCTTTTGGAAGCGTTACAACTAGTTACTAGGGGTGAAACAATGTGTATTCGTATTGAAACCTCCATGAACCGAGCACGTTGATGAGCGATCGGCGGGACGAAGTCGACAAGCGGCAGAATGCAGCGATATGCGACCCCGGCGGGGTCAAAGAGACCACTGCAGCGACAACCAAATTCACAGGGCAGATACGAGGCCCTTCTCTGTGGCACAGAATACAGGGTTTCACAAACACACATTTGACACTATTACTCCCTGCACACACTTTGCACAGACAGTAACACGTACCTGCCTTACATCCGAAGAACACAGAGAAACACAAAGAGTCGTCAGGGAGGCCTTCTGTTGTGCTAACTGCAGACAGTCGGACGTCTCCAGCGACACAGCGACCTGTAGGGCTCATTACGGCACAGAGAAAAAGCAAAGTCACACTTTTTTTTGTTACTATTTTGTTTTAGGCGCTGCTGTGAGCCTTAAAGGCGCCATATGCTGCTGCTGATCCACACTTTCCTTTGTGGAAGTCGTGTTTAAAACTATTGTTTATGTTTCCATATGGTGCCGGCAGACAGGCTATCACCGTGTTTTACTGTCGTACTCGGACATAAAAGAATGAACATCTTAATACTTTGGGAATACCGGCGTTTCTTGCTTACCGGGTCAGTACGGCATTGTACTGAAACCCTGACTTTTGAGAACTATAGTTTCATCTCTCTCCTGTTACGGTGGGCCTGGAGACCAAGCTAGTGACGATAACACACACACATTGACACTCATCTAAACATCTAAATCAAACGCCCGCGTGCCGGCCTCAGGGCTGATGAGGTACAACATGCTGCTGATGGTACAACATGCTGCTGATGGTACAACATGCTGCTGATGGTACAACATGCTGCTGATGGTACAACATGCTGCTGATGGTACAGCATGCTGCTGATGGTACAACATGCTGCTGATGGTACAACATGCTGCTGATGGTACAACATGCTGCTGATGGTACAACATGCTGCTGATGGTAGCTGAGAGCATTCAGCCACCAAATAGGTCATCTCCATTCAACTAACGTTCAGTTCGCCTTTCAGGAATAGCAATGAGCGCAGGTGAAGTTGCTCTTCTGAGGCGTCTGGGTGTTTCCCAGTCGGTCCTTTGTGTGTGTGTGTGTGTGTGTTGCTTTACACCTTCGGCCGACCTTGGATGACGGAGCTTCACGAGCATGGATCTTGTTTCAAGAGTCAACTCATAAAAAGTAATTCCTTTCATTTTCTTTAACATTCAATACATCACCGCCGTCCCGTCCCCCCGCCTGGCCCCGGGACCCCCCTGGCCCCGGGACCCTCCGGTTCAGAACCCCAATTGGTTGTGGTTTAGAAGCATTGTTCTCTCCACCCACTGCTGCACCGTGCTCTCTCTCTCTCTCTCTCTCTCTCTCTCTCTCTCTCTCTCTCTCTCTCTCTCTCTCTCTCTCTCTCTCTCTCTCTCTCTCTCTCCTCTCTCTCTCTCTCTCTCTCTCTCTCTCTCTCTCTCTCTCTCTCTCTCTCTCTCTCTCTCTCTGAGAGGGAGTCAAACACCAACACCAAGTGTCACTTATTTTCTTTACTATGGAGGTTCTATCTTTTTCCTTTGTTTTCTAATCTGTATCATTTCTTTATTTCCTTGTCTGTTTCTATTTCAATTCAATTGAAAATTAAAGTTTTATTGGCACACAATTTGAAGATTACGTCACTGTCATCCGTCCTTCATTTTCTCTCTCTCTCTCTCTCCCCCCCCCCTTCTCCCCCTCTCTCTCTTGTCACAGGATCATATTAATAATTGCTATAATAATTATTGAGCGAATTACACGGCGGAGATAGACCAGAGACGCTCGGCGCTATCATTTAATTAGCCGTGTGCTATCTCTGGGTCTGTCCCTCCTGGCTGTGCCTCGGTGACCCCCCCACTGCCCTCTCTGCTCAGCGCTCACACACACAACTCACTTCATGTGATCATCTGCTGCTTTCCCCTTTTGTTTCTAGTTGTTTCTGAGGCCCCGGTGTGCCTTGTGAGGTTGGATGTGGCACCTTTTCATCAAGTTGGTTCATGTTGAAGGACTTATTAATTCACACTTCCCTCTCTCTCTCTCTCTATGTCTCTCTCGCTCTCGCTCTCGCTCTCTCTCTCCCCCCCCCCCCCCCCGCAGGGCGAGGGCTTACAGCTGGAGTATGAGATGGAACTAACCAACGGAAACTCCTTCTGGACGCAGCATTTCTCCGCGGATGAGTTTGGTAAAGCGAGAGAGAGAGAGAGAGAGAGAGAGAGAGAGAGAGAGAGAGAGAGAGAGAGAGAGAGAGAGAGAGAGAGAGAGAGAGAGAGAGGAGAGAGAGAGAGAGAGAGAGAGAGAGAGAGAGAGAGAGAGAGAGAGAGAGAGAGAGAGAGAGAGAGAGAGAGAGAGAGAGAGAGAGGAGAGAGAGAGAGAGAGAGAGAGAGAGAGAGAGAGAGAGAGAGAGAGAGAGAGAGAGATTATGGAAGGAATTGCTGATGGCACAAGCCAACACCACTTAGCACGGCCAATAAACCACTGAACTGAACAAATGACAATAATGAATGAATGGCGAGATGAATGAATGATGATGGATGAACTGAGATGAAGGGATGAGAGGAGAGGAGAGCCAAGACGCCTTCTACCTAACTGAATTATTCCAGCATTATCTATGTATGCCTCTCCCTCCCTCCCCTCCCTCCCCCTCTCCCCCCCTCCCCCCCTCTCTCCTTCTCTTGGGCTTTCTATCTATCTGTGTTCCTCAACTAACTAATTGTGTGTGTGTGTGTGTCTCTCTCTCTCTCTCTCTCTCTCTCTCTCTCTCTCTCTCTCTCTCTCTCTCTCTCTCTCTCTCTCTCTCTCTCTCTCTCTCTCTCTCTCTCTCCCCATTATCCTCCTCCCTCCCCTCTCTCCCTCCCCTCCTCTCTCCTCTGCAGGGATCCTGGAGACGGACATCACCTTCCTGGTTATCTTCTTCATGGTGTTCCTCCTGTCCTGCTACTTTGCCTGTAGGTAACTCACTCCCTCCCCCCCCCCCCCCTCTCGCCCCCTCGTACGCTCCGATTGGGTTTTGGTTCTGAGCCCGGGCCATGATCCATGATCCATGATCCATGATCCATGATTCATGACCTCTTTCAGGTGGCCAAAGAAAAATGGGACATTTTGTGTGTGCCTACAACCCTCGGCCTCTCTGTGTTCTGAACCTAATTGGACCGGACAGTTCCAGAGATATGGAAGCTGTGAAGCGCCCTGGTGGCCACTCTTGAAGTCCTTAAACACCCTCAATGATATTTATGCACCTGCCAAACAAGAAATCGGTAATCATTTTTTAGTTATCACCTTAACACCTTTCATTTGAGCTCAACTTGAGGTCAATCCGACCATCGCTTCCAGAAATACAGCTGAAAATGTGATTTTCACGTTTTAAAACGCCCCCTAGTGGCAAATGTTAGAATCAAAGAATTCTGAAAATCGATATGGTCCTCCCTCCTTGGGCCATAAATGGGTCTCCCAAATATCAGAATCAAATAGAAAATTCTGTTTGAGTGACGTGGTTCACACGCGGGGGAGGAGACGGGGAAGTAGGATGGTTCGGAGCCCGTGTGGCCGATCTACGCGGTCACAGCTCTTCTCCGTCCTGTGGCCCAAACTCCCCCCGGAGGTCACGACCTCAGAGTCACTCCCCATCTTCCACCGCAGGCTGAAAACCCATCTCTTCAGGACACACTTCCCGGATCCTTCCTCCTAGCGCTAAGTCAATTAAGTCTGTCAAAAGTAGATTAGATATTATAGATAGGTATATATATATGTGTATATATAGATAGGTAGATATTGTTCTAGATATTGCTGCATATTGTTTGCCAACTTATTGTACTTTTCCCTTACACTTTTGCCTGAATTATTGTCCTTCTACCTGAGCACTGGTTCAGTTATTGGAGACTTGTTAGGAATGAAAACTTTTGACTTCTGGTGAAACACACTACTGTAAATCGCTTTGGATAAAAGCGTCTGCTAAATGACTGTAATGTCATGTAATGTAATGTTATGTTATGATCGTAAATCACTTTATGGTCTTAATTCTTATGATGAGGAGATGTGACCAGAATGACCAGAATAACTTTACTCTGATTCAAGTGTAATACCTCACATTACAAACTGTATATTTGTCAACTCAAACAGAGGATGTTGGATCCATAGGATCGGATGGATATACAGTATATCTCTATAGCCGTAATAAACACTTTTCGTCATATGCAGAGCAAATGACTTTAGATAGCATTAAGATAGCATCCCCCCTCCCCCTCCCCCCTCCCCCCTGGGGGGCCGGGAGAGAGAAGACAAGGAAAGCTTGTTTATGATTTCAAACAGAAGCGTCTCCAGAAGTTTGTCCCTATGGATGCAAATCACCCCCCCCCCCCCACACACACATGCACACACACACACACACACACACACACACGCACACACACACGCACACACACACACACACACACACACACACACACACACACACACACACACACACACACAGACACACTCTCCCCTCTTCATCTCCTTCACCATCTGCTCCCCCACAATATCTCCATACCTTTTATCTCTCTCTCCTCCCCCCCTCCCCCGCTGTCCCCCTCCGCCTCCTCCTCCTCCCCCCCCCTCCTCCTCCCCCCTCCTCCTCCCCCTCCTCCTCCTCCTCCCCCTCCTCCCGCTCTCATTCTCTCTTCTTCTGTTGTTTTCTCCCTCTAGACAACCTGAAGGGAAGGCAGCTCTTCCACACCACCTACAAGATGTTCATGACAGC
>CM051008.1:1557205-1652205 GCA_027704905.1 Muraenolepis orangiensis | reverse complement strand
GGGACTCGGTCTCACACCTCACACCTCCCACCTCACACCTCACACACACACACACACACACACACACACACACACACACACACACACACACAGACACAGACACAGACACAGACTCAGACACCTCACACCACACACCACACACCACAGACACACACACACCGCACACCTCACACTTCTCTCACACACACACACACACACACACACACACACACACACACACACACACACACACACACGTCACACACGTCACACACATACACACACACACACACCTCACACCTCACACACACACACACACACACCTCACACACACACACACACACCTCACACTTCACACACAAACACACGCACGCATAAGCATGCATGTGGATGACCCTGTTATCCCGAGAGTTATCAATGTCACCGACATCGCGTTCCAGACTCAGCAACTCCGAGTGAACTCCAGAGTTGACTTTTGTCCCCTTGTGAATTTCCGTGCGCGGTCTGAGCCGTGGGCGGACCCCGCCCCCGTCCTTCTCTCGGTCTTTCTCTCTTCACCCCAAACCCAAGTAGCGGTTCTGTGTGTGTGGAACCCAGGCACCCGCCCACCTCTTTTGTCCTTGTCGTCCCTCGCTCTGTGCCAGTTCTTCGACCCGGGCGAGGTGCTGTACGCCTACGACAGCCCGGCGGGGTACGGCCTCATGGGCCTCCAGCTGGTGGCCTATGTGTGGTTCTGCTACGCCGTGCTGGTCTCCCTGAAGCACTACCCAGAGAAGCAGCCCTTCTACATACCCTTCTTCACCACCTACACGCTGTGGTAGGTGGAGCCTCCCCGGCCCGCGTCACATCTGGGTCTCCTCCCTGGGTGTGTGTGTGGTGTGTGGTGTGTGGTGTGTGTGTGTGTGTGTGTGTGTGTGTGTGTGGTGTGTGTGTGTGTGTGTGTGTGTGTGTGTGTGTGCGTGTGCGTATGTGTGTGTGTGTGTGTGTGTGTGTGCCTGCCTGCCTGCGTGCTCATACACGGGGTATGGACACAGCCCTCATCCACTATCTGGTTTCACTGTCTTGTCCAATTTTAAACAACACAAACCTTTAGCCTTTCATAACCAGTGAACCCACCAGCTTATCGCCCTCCTGCCTGTACATGCACTGTATAGTCTATCGTGTTTAGTGTTCTGACCGAGGGTAGGTGTACCATCGCAGAGTACAGCACTATCATCACCTCTATGGACCTGTGTGTGTGTGTGTGTGTGTGTGTGTGTACATGTGTGTGTGTGTGAGTCTGATTGATGACCTAATTCCAGAACCGGCCACCCGTCACTGGAACACAAGCGGTGCCGCTTCACATCTGGCTTAGGACAGGCGTCAGCACCACGGGGGGTCCTACCCCAGGACCCGTCTGTTACGCTATAAGCCCACAGCACATGGGTCTCAGCTCACTCTAAGTCCCGCCTCTAACCGATGTGACATCCAGTCGGGGAAATCTCCCAAAACAAAACCTCTGGCTCCATTAGTCCGGGTGGCGAAAGTCTTCAAAATATTACTCAAGTTTGACTGCAAAACACCTTCTATATGATGTATTATGAATGTATTTTTATTGTTGTATATATGATATTTTCAACGTCCCCCTTCAGGTGCCCAATGTGTGCCGGCCTCGGGATATTCACTGTTCTGTCTTTTCGGAGTCTAAAGTTCACGCGTAACAAAGTTCTCCTAAAGGTGATAAGGTAGAGATGTAATTGACAGAACTGGCTACACATGACAGATGACAAAGTCCCTCTGAGAATCAATAGATTCTAGCAGGTTTGTTTATTATTATTGATTCTGTCTCGGCGAGAGGAACGTCGGAAGAAGCTCAAAAAAGAGCAAGAACAGCGAACACGCGTACGGCAGAGCGGGACGTTGGGTATCGAGGGTTTTGCAGTCAAACGTAAAAATAAATAAAGAAAAGTACTTTTTTGAAGACATTTGCAGAAGGTTTGTTTCACGTTCCGGACTACTTTATACTATAGCAAGCAACCAACACATTCATATCACTGAGTGGTCAAGGTTTTATTTTAAATATCTTTCACTCACTGTTTGATGAACGGGGAAATACTAGAATCTAATCTAATGTAATCTAATGTAATCTAATGCTAGGCGGGATGTAGAGACCTTGTTTATAGAGTAAGGGGTTGCCGGTGGTCCACATCTGGACCGTGTAGCTTGGTGGGTGAAGGCCTGCATCCCCCTCATCTCCCCACAGCAGGCCTCCCTTCAGCCTGCTCCTCTCAGTCCCTTCCAGCCCTCTCCCTGCCTCCTCCTCAGCGTTAGAACTCCTTGCAAGTGCATCCCATGCTCTGATCTGAGCTTGTAGAAGGCCTACCCTTTCCAGCTGGAACTGATCCTTCTTCTTATCTGGAAGGCCTTCCTTGAGGGATGGGCAACAGGGGGGCTAAACCCGCCACCCTGATGTATCACAGAGGGAGGTTTCCTACGCACAGCTCGGCCGTTAAATGTCTAAAGGTATATTCATATGGCTAATAAACCCAGTCTTGGCCAGACTCAGGATTGTAGGGGTATGGTTGTGAAGGTTTTGTGTAGTTGTGTTTCTGCTGAACCGTCACGTAAATGTGAGTGTTTTGTAATTGGTCACCCACTTGGCGCCGTGGCCAGGAGGGTAAATAGACTCCACCCATTAAACCGCCGTGAAGGAAGAGAGGGAATCGATAGACCGAAATAACGCCAGATTGCAATTGATTTTCCGACGCTTCTTGCACACCTTGATAAACCCTCAACATCATTAGGAGTCAATTAGGAATTTCTGTAGTCCATCACTTTAAAAACAAATCAGTCTGTACACGTGCACAAACACACACACACACACACACACACACACAAACGCACAAATGCACACGCACACACAAGACATCTGGGTAATGAATGATATGTTATGCAGAGGGTCTGTGCTTTCTGGATGATGATAATGTATGCGGTGTCTTGAGAACTGCATAAGGTACCTCATGGATGTGTATGATACATCATACATCACACTTGCTTTGGTGCTTCATTTTTACAGAGCGTCTTAGCTGATAACTGTGTGGTAGATTACAATGACTAATGCCACCTCTCTCGCTCTCCTCTCCCTCCCTCTCTCTATTTGCTGCCTCTCTCTCTGTCTAATTCTCTCTCTCTCTCTCTCGTCTATCTCTCTCTCTCTCTCTCTCTCTCTCTCTCTCTCTCTCTCTCTCTCTCTCTCTCTCTCTCTCTCTCTCTCTCTCTCTCCTCTCTCTCTCTCTCTCTCTCTCTCTCTCTCTCTCTCTCTCTCTCTCTCTCTCTCTCTCTCTCTCTCTCTCTCTCTCTCTCTCTCTCTCTCTCTCTCTCTCTCTATTCGCTGACTCTCTCTCTGACTATTTCTCTCTCTCTCTCTCTCTCTCTCTCTCTCTCTCTCTCTCTCTCTCTCTCTATCGCTGACTCTCTCTCTCTCTCTCTCTCCCCCCCCCCCCCAGGTTATTATATTATTATCTGTTATCCTTCCAGCCCAGTTCTGCTGTTGTTTTTTTTCATAAACCTTCATCTGTTCCTCTCGCTCTCCCTTCTACCCTCTATGGCTCAATCATATTTAATTGTTCTAATTTGTGCTATAATATGCTTCAGTTGCATATGGTATATTCAATAAATGTAATTGTTGTATCCAATGTGTTGCATAATCTATTGCTAAGCGTATTGCTATATTCTAATAACACTGTTGTTCTGATGGTTTTGGGTTCTGTTTCTTCCTGTGTTTCTGTGGTAGGTTTTTCGCAGTGCCGGTCGTCGCTCTCATCGCAAACTTTGGGATTTCTCGGTGGGCGAGGGAGAAGATCGTCAACGGGATCCAGCTGGGCATCCACCTCTACGCCCACATCGTGTTTCTGGTGGGTCTCTCTCTCTCTCTCTCTCTCTCTCTCTCTCTCTCTCTCTCTCTCTCTCTCTCTCTCTCTCTCTCTCTCTCTACACACACACACACACACTCTTCTCTCTTTCTCGCGCTGTCTCTCTGACTTCTTTCTCTCACACATACACGTGTCCACTCTCTGACTCACTCACTCACACATGCACACATACACACTTCCCTTTCTCTCTGAGTCTGCCTGTCTCTCTTTCTCTTGCGCAAACCCTCTCACACATTTCTCCTCCCTCCCTCCCCCTCCCTCCCTCCCTCCCTCCCTCCCTCCCTCCCCCTCATAAACACGCACACAGACGGACACCCACCCGATGCATCTGCTCTCACCAGCTCTCATTGTGTTTGTGGGCCTTGAGTCACTGATGTGTTTGCTACTGTAGTCATTACTTTCTTATTACATTTCTGCACATTTCATTTCCCCAAATCCAGCCGGTGGTCGGCGGTGCGTGCGGTTAATACATCACGAGACATGACTAAATGAGCTGTTAACAGACAATGTGCTCAAACTTATCTCAACTTGTGTCTGAGGCCTTTTTTTTTTTTATATTCCAGCTGTTTTGTTTTTTTATGTTTCACATCCCTGCGCTTTCTCTCCATGCTCCTCCCATTTACTCCGTACTCTCTGATAGGTCATCACGAGGCCCTCTGCAGCCAATAAGAACTTCCCGTACCACGTCCGGACCTCCCAGATCGGCATCCTGCTGTCCAGTCCCAAGGGGGAGGGGGCGGCGGTGGCGGGGGGGGAGGGCTTCCCTCACCACGCCTACGGAAACGGCTCCTTCCTGGGCGACTCCCAGCCCAACTTCACAGAGCTCTTCTCCATCCACTCGGTGAGTGGGAGGCTGACCTCTCGTCTCACTGTCAGACAAGGCCTTGCTGGTCATCCTCACAGCATGGTGCGTTGTGGAAGTGCGTCTGCCTGTCGGTCTGCGTGTGTGTTCTGTTCTGTTTTCTGCCGTTGACGTGACTGCAGACTTGGACTTGGATGTAGTTACAGGTCCAAGCCCTTCAGACTGTACCAAGTGAGACTGGTACCTGTGGGAGAAGAGTGGGCTTTGGTTAAAAGAGATAAAAGACAAGCGTGTGTTGACAAGAGTCCTTGACCAGATGCATTCATCTTGTGACTTGGCTGGTGTTGTCAGCTCAATTCAACACAGAGTTAAGTACAGGCCTTTATATGAGATTGAATCATTATTGCGTCATTATTTAGCCCTCATGATTAAAGTAATGAAGAGTTCATAGGTCACCGACCCCAGGAACCCTTCAGTCCTGAAGCTGTCAATCAATCTTTGGTCAGTTTGCTTGTGTCTGTAAATAATCAAATCCCCTGAGAAAGATGCTAATGGAGAAGGCCTCACCTCGTGATGATCTAAAGTGTGATGGCAGACGAGCTCAGATCTGTGTGAACGGGAAGCTTCACTTTCTTTGGCTTCGAATGAGTTCCTTCTGTTCCTGTGGGCGGGGACCTGTAGACGGTGTGACACTGAATGGGTCTCTACTGGAAACAACCACCGAATGGAACCACACCCCATCGATGGGAAGGGACCCAAAAAAAAAAGTATCTTTCAAAATCGTCATAGGTCTGTTGCTTATTTTGTCATGTTTGGATCTTTCAATAAAGATAAGAACCAAATGACTACTTAGGCAAAGAGTCTGACGTGAAACAGACTCCACTCTCGCTTTAGAAGAGCTAACCCATGCACCCATGGCTCTCAGCGCAGTGCGGCGGTGCTAGCTGGTCCTGTTGGAGGTCTAATAAAATATGATATAAGATATAGATATCATTTAGATATAATATATCTAATAAAAATATGGCATCGGAAGCGCTCACGACGGTTCCAGTACAAACACGACCGCAATGTTCCCATCAGCGACCTCGCGGTGAGTTTCTCGGTGATGTCCACATGCGGCTCGTAAGACCTTCCATAAGGGCTAAAAAAGGACTGATAACTAATATGGATCTCATCGTCTTCCCATCGTCGGTGGCCCTCCTTGGCCGACAGCAAACACAAACTTGTCAACTTAACCTTTTTCCCGTAACGGTAGGGAAGGTGAGCTAAAACGTCCTTAGACAAAGTTTTTATTTTTATTCTGATCCCAATTAGCTGCAGCATTTCTACAGCTGGCTCCATCCTGGGCCTCAACGTGTCTGTAAAGGTTCCACTGACAGGCCACCGTAGAAATACATTTATTAAAATCCTCTTCTGAAACCTCCATCTTGCAATCTGGAAAGTGATTATCTCAGACTCCGGGTGAATATCTCCGTAACACAACAGGAACTCCTGCGTGACTCCACCCCTGCGTGACTCCACCCCTGGGTGACTCCACCCCTGGGTGACTCCACCCCTGGGTGACTCCACCCCTGGGTGACTCCACCCCTGCGTGACTCCACCCCTGGGTGACTCCACCCTGGTGACTCCACCCCTGCGTGACTCCACCCCTGGGTGACTCCACCCCTGGGTGACTCCACCCCTGCGTGACTCCACCCCTGCGTGACTCCACCCTGGTGACTCCACCCTGGGTGACTCCACCCCTGCGTGACTCCACCCCTGGGTGACTCCACCCCTGGGTGACTCCACCCCTGCGTGACTCCACCCCTGGGTGACTCCACCCCTGGGTGACTCCACCCCTGCGTGACTCCACCCCTGGGTGACTCCACCCCTGGGTGACTCCACCCCTGCGTGACTTCACCCCTGCGTGACTCCACCCCTGGGTGACTCCACCCCTGCGTGACTCCACCCCTGGAACACGCTGGTTTCCCCAGAGGAGTTTGGCTGTAGCGGATCGGAGATTACGTCTTAATTAAACCCCGACAGACCAGAACCCCAGCAAGGCTAGACGTAGATAACCGCTATCAATCTCTACCCCCGTCTCTCTCTCTCTCTCTCTCTCTCTCTCTCTCTCTCTCTCTCTCTCTCTCTCTCTCTCTCTCTCTCTCTCTCTCTCTCTCTCTCTCTCTCTCTCTCTCTCTCTCTCCTCCCAGGAGCCCGTGAAGACGGTGGAAGAGACGGTGGCCCGCAAGGGACAAGAGGTGGCGCGGAACAGTGAGCAGAAGATCATCACCACCGCCGCCGACCTGCTGTCCGAGTTCACGCCTCCTCCTCCTCCTCCTCCTCCACCTCCTCCCCCGCCCATCCCCCCCCGCCTGAGCGCACGCTCCTCCTTCACCGAGTACTTCAGTATGCAGGGTGGGGGCGGGGGGGCGATGGGTACCAAGGCGTAACCAAGAGAGTTTTAAAGGACAACAAGGAGAGGAAGAGAGAGAGAGAGAGAGAGAGAGAGAGAGAGAGAGAGAGAGAGAGAGAGAGAGAGAGAGAGAGAGAGAGAGAGAGAGAGAGAGAGAGAGAGAGAGAGAGAGAGAGAGAGAGAGAGAGAGAGAGAGAGAGAGAGAGAGAGAGAGGAGGAGAGAGAGAGAGAGAGAGCGAGAGAGAGAGACAGAGGAAGCGAGAGAGAGAGACAGAGAGAGAGAGAGACAGGGGAGAGAGAGACAGGGTGAGAGAGAGAGAGAGAGAGAGAGAGAGAGAGAGAGAGAGGGTCAGAGAGACAGAGGGTGTGAGAGAGACAGAGGGTGAGAGAGAGACAGAGGGTGAGAGAGACAGAGGGGGTGAGAGAGAGACAGGGTGAGAGAGAGACAGGGTGAGAGAGAGACAGAGGGTGAAAGAGAGAGGGTGCCAGTATTAAATGACCAATGAGGAACGTGAACGAGGTGAACGTGAACGAATCACCCGGGATATGAAATGTAAAATATATAAAAAACCAACGTCCCGTGAGCGGAGGAGCGGGATGAGAGAGAGAGAGAGAGAGAGAGAGAGAGAGAGAGAGAGAGAGAGAGAGAGAGAGAGAGAGAGAGAGAGAGAGAGAGAGAGAGAGAGAGAGAGAGAGAGAGAGAGAGAGAGAGAGAGAGAGAGAGAGAGAGAGAGAGAGAGAGAGAGAGAGAGAGAGAGAGAGAGAGAGAGAGAGAGAGAGAGAGAGGCTTCAAAGAACGCATAGGGAGAACCAAGAAGCAATACATATTTTATGTTCCACCATGAGTAAGAGTTGCACAGGGAGAGAGAGACAGAGAGTCAGACAGACAGACACAGAGAAAGAGAGAGACAGAGAAAGAAAGAGACATAGACAGAAACAGAGAGAGAGAGATGACATAGTGGATTTAGCAAAGAGCAATAGAAAACACGAATGCAGAGTTCTGTGCTGAAGCCAAGTGAAAACACTGAAGGACTTTAGTTTAGAAGGCCTCGGACGGGGCTGGAGGTGTAGATACTTTAAACCAGCCGTCGTATCAATCTCAATACTTTAAAGGTTTTATTGCAAAACAAAAAAACACAAAAACAAGTCTGTTGATATATGTTTTTTTGTGTCCACAATACATATTTCCAATTGGTGCTTTGATCAACTAAATTCTCATGCCATTGTAACATACCCAGGGTGAGGGGTTGGTTCATCTCCCTGGGAACACCCGCTCTGTGTAAAATGTACAGAAACTGCATGTTTAGATTGTGCTTTTTCCCTCTCCCAGAGCAGACCTACTGCTGCTCCCTGCGTCCAGGCTATTCGCCTCATTCTAGGTCTTTCACACCTACATTTTGTAGTTGTGTAATACACTATGATGTAGTATATTTTGAATGGCACATCGTCTCTCGGTGGAGGAGTGTGAGGCCCCCCCCCCCCACCCCTCGCCCCCCCACCTCTCACCCCCCCCACCCCCCACCTCTCCCCCCCCCCACCCCCCACCTCTCACCCCCCCACCCCCCACCTCTCACCCCCCCCACCCCCCACCTCTCCCATGCTATATTATCAATGTAATGGACCCTCCATGTCACATTGTTTTATTTCTATGTGTTTGTAGACGTTGGTGAATGTATTAATGCAATAGAGCACAAGAAGGGGGGGGGTGGGGGGGGGGTTTGTTACTTGTCATCTGTGGTCATCCTCCGAACCACAGCTACAGTTCAGTCCTACAGTTCAGTCCTACAGTTCAGTCCTACAGTTCAGTCCTATAATGCAGTACAGTCGTACAGTACTGCATTCCCACACTTGCACATATTTAGTATATATATAAATATATATAGAAAGAGAGATATTGGCCCCCTTAAAAGAAGCAATGACACAATAACAGAACAATCCCTTGTAGAACAAACTGTGAAAGTAGCAACTGAAGTGTACATTTAGTTTGTCTTGCATGGAGCATCTTTCCTGTTCCTGGTCTGCTAATGGCTCCTTCGGTCCCCGGCCTGATGGAGACCCATCTGCATTCACACAGCAGCACCCAGTTGTCAGGCCACTTAGTTTGGACGTAACACGTGTAAATATACTGGAGGCCTCCTGCTAAAATGTTGGGGAATTTTAGAGAGACGGGAGATATAACATTTATATAGATTCATTTTGCGGAGGCCGATAGCAGCGACGTGAGGGGGTCGTTGATGAAACTGAATTTCCACTTGTCTCTTTCACTGTATTAAAACACAATCGATTAAAAAGTGCAAACGTAATGCAAAGGCCAAACTTGTGTTCATTTGTGTCCTGACTAAGCTGCTCTGGTTGGGATGTATATGGTTCACTCATTTAAAAACTCACAAAAACAAGGGTATCTGGAGTTGATAGTTCATCTGATATAATCTAGAGCCACCTTAACAGTTTTATCAACGTCTGTCTTGCTATAACATCAATGTATTGTATATGTTTAGGATGTTAAGCATAAGATATGATGTTAAGAACCGGTGTGGTATTGGTGAGAGTACAGTAGCAGATAAATGTGTCTGTGAATACCCAATCCTTGACAAGGCCCTATAGTTGTTCCCTGGTCGTGTCCGATGTGTCCGATTAGTTTTACATTCATTTCCTGTTGCTTGTGGTTATGGTTACCATGACGAAGATAAAAAGTGACGTGATGAACGGGATCGGCTCCAAAAGGCTGATGCTACTGCGTCAATGGCGTAGAAGTGTAGGTCTACATGCACACACACAGAGGATGAGGGGAGGATGAGTAGGGCCTTCAGCATGACGGGAGAACAGCACAGCCGCTCAGAGCGCATCACTGAAGTACTGTTCATACGCTGTTTAATGGTGACATGACTATTCTGTGCATACACATGTTTTGGCAAACTAATAAAGGCAATGTCGGGTTTATTAGATACCTTGTGTGGACGTGGCTCATTTCTGTGTGTGTTATATACTGTACGTGTGTGTATTGTATTTTATGCATTCATTGCATATAATATAGTGTACATACATTTTTTTTATGTCCCGTTTTGATAGGCCTACTGCCCATTAGGAGTTCATTAAAAATGAAACACCATGAGCACGGAATTTAGCCTGAGGTTCTGTTCAGCTAAATCACAGTTCCCTACGCATAACCACGACTAAGGGGGAATCTATCTCGATGTTATTCTATCTGCCCCCCTGTCATCTCTGAGTTGTATTAGGTACGGTGGCCCTAAAGTGCAAATCACAACCACAATAAGAAAACAACTCCAACTCCAAAACACGCATGCCAAATCAGAAAGCAGTTCAAACTTAAAACACACCCACAAGCAAAACACACCCACAAGTCAAAACACACCCACAAGCAAAACACACCCACAAGCAAAACACACCCACAAGTCAAAACACACCCACAAGCTAAACACACCCACAAGTCAAACCACACCCACAAGTCAAAACAAACCCACAAGCTAAACACACCCACAAGTCAAACCACACCCACAAGTCAAAACACACCCACAAGTCAAAACACACCCACTAGTCAAAAACACTTTCCAAGTCAGAAACCACAACGATATTCACTTCAAATCGGAGGTACAGTAGTAGTAAGTACAATGGAATGCTTACTCCCCATTCCCTCCCGCAGTATGAATTTCTAAAAAACAATACTATACACAATAATTCAGAACGAGGATAGGTACAGCCTTACTCACCTTCATCACCCTGTGTGACTCCCCAGTGGACACTGTGGAGTTCTTCTGCTTCCTGGGAACCATAATATCCCACGACCTCAAGTGGCAAAAAAGCACAGCAGAGGATGTCCTCGAAATTGAACTTGCCAAAGATGATGATGGTGCAGTTATACACAGCCATCATGGAGTCCACCTCCCCCATCCCAATATGGTACGCTTCAGCCACTGCCAAGGACAGAGGCAGGCTGCAGCGTGTCATTCACTCTGCTGAGAAGGTGATTGGCTGCAATCTGCCATCTCTCCAGGACCTGTACACCTCCAAGACCCTGAAGCGTGCAGGTAAGATTGTGGCCGACCCCTACCACCCTGGTCACAATCTGTTTGAGACCCTTCCCTCTGGCAGGAGGCTGCGGTCCATCAGGGTCAAAACCTCAAGCCACAAGACCAGCTTCTTCCCCTCTGCAGTGGGCCTCATTACCGAGGCCCGGGACCCCCCCCTGACCCGTCTCTCATCTCCTCCCCCATAGACACTATGTGTTACATTAACACACCCTTCCTGGACTATAATATTTGCACTTCTCACAACATTGACACTGTTCATTTTTTGCACAACAATAACTGCACAATTGCACAGCTCTGTTATCTATCCCATTCCGCTGTATTTGTATTCTAATTTAGTGAACATTTTCCAACAATCCTGCACAATTGTACAGCCCTGTCCCATATTATATTATGTTGTATTTGTATTCTAATTTAGTTGATATATTCCATTCTATCTTATTCTATTTTTAGTTAAACATTTTTAATTTACTCTTATGTGTGATATTGTTGTTAATGTAAATGCACCAAATACTAAGACGAATTCCTTGTATGTGCAAGCTTACTTGGCAATAAAGAGTTTCTCTTCTTCTTAAATACTGCAAATTCAGCACACTTTGTGGAAAGACCAAGGCGGTTGTTACACATGGGTATTTTGGCCCAGTGTTGATCCCCCAGTTATCAGTGCTGGGGTCCTCTGTATCGTAAGTGGGTGTTTGAGTCTAAGTATCTCAGACAGGTGAGGGGATGGATTGTAAAATCAATACCACCGACCAAATCATAGGAGTTGCGGCGCTAAAGATAAAGATATATTGGTTAGCGGCTTTGGAGACGTTCAAGTCCTGCTAATAACACTAAACTAACAGCTGTGAGAGCTGCAGATTAGCAGTGCTCTAGACCTCCGTTTGATTCCCACTGAGGTTGGTATTGTGAATGATGCGGTGGTAAGGTAACTATGAGAATGTGTTTATCATGACAATTTGTGCTTTAGGCTTTGGGATTTTCATAAAAAGAAATAACTAGACATACATTCATCTGTCCACAACAACACCAGGACATGAGGTCTACAGAGCAGAAAGTGTGGCAGCTCTCCTCTGCGCCTCCATGGCGACTCAGAATTTATAATTGACATTACAATTCACATTGTTTAACATTGTTAATTTTGCAAAATTTCACGATTACATTTTGTTCCCAAGAAGAGAACATTCAGCAAAACCTTGACCCGGATCTCCAGCGCTGAGTAAAGAAGATCACTCCATTGTAGCACAGAGGCACCTGCTATCACCTGGTCACCTTCCAATTGACATGACATCCATGATTCAAGATTCAAGATGTTTTTAATTGCCATATGTAACCAGTACAATGGAATGATATCATAACGTTCTTGTTAGGACCCAACGAGACTGGCGAGCCAAATGTGCCAGAGAACCCAGAAGAAGAGACAGGACACCCAAAACAACGAATATTGGCTTTAATGAAAAAATCCAATCAACACAAAAACAACAGGGTAGGATTGGATAGGTTACGAGGTACACAGGGAGATGGTCCAGAGGGTGGAACGCGGAGAGGGTCGTAGTCGGAGCTGGAGACAACGGTACTCGAGCAGCAGGGAGCCATATGGTTCTCAGTGAACTCGCCCCCGACGCCGGTCTTCGGCAGGATGGTTCTCGGTAAGGTGCGCAATGGTCAAGCCCCGACGTCGGTCTTTGACAGCCTTAAGAAGGGTAAATGCCAGGTGTTCATTAGCCTCAGCAGGCCTGATTACGATGGGCAACACCTGGGATCGATTAGAGCGTGGGGGCACAACAGTTCTCCTTGGAAACCGAAGATCATTTGGGGAAACGTCGGAAACGTTTGGAAAATGTCAATTTTTATTTGGCACAGTTTTGAGAGCTGCTGGTTAGCAGTTCTGTTTGATTCCTGCTGAGGTTGGTGTTGTGAATGATGATGTGGTACAGTTGTCATAAGTTGTAATATTTGTCATATTTCCTCATATGTTGTCATAAGTTGTAATATTTCTTGACGTGAACAATAGCAGCACTACAGTCAATCCACTATTTAATTCTGATCCATATTGATGTTGAAAAGATGAGTGATGGTGGTGTGTGTGTGTGTGGTGTGTGTGTGTGTGTGTGTGTGGTGTGTGTGGTGTGTGTGTGTGTGTGTGTGTGTGTGGTGTGTGTGTGTGTGTGGTGTGTGTGTGTGTGGGTGCCGACGGAGGGGCCCAGCAGGTCAGCAGGTCTATTTTTCTTCCTTTATTTTAATTTGAGAGCCAGCCAGCACTGAGCCAGCCAGCGTCAGGGGTTAGCCAGCCTTCCTCCCATTCTCCCCCCTCGTCCGGACAACCCAAGCCAACAGCTAGGTGCAGCCCGCGGCCAAACCACTGCAATAGGGTCCAGATTAGTGGAACGCCCTTCACTTCCACTCCTGACGCACACCTTTAACTATGCGATAGTAATTGCAGGTGTTATATCCTCGTATCGCTTGCACCTCTCTCCGTAAGGGGTAAAGGCTAAAAACGTGTTGTGTGTGAGTGGGTGAGTCAACAACTTCTGGTGACTCACCCTGAGTTGTTCTCTTACCTTCCTTTGTTGAAACACTATTGTAAGTCGCTTTGGATAAAAGCCTCTGCTAAATGACTGACTGTAATGTAACAACGTTCAAGCTTATTCCTGCAGTGCGATTGGCTGTTCATGTTGCATTTGGGCAGGTAGAGGGAAAACGGATGAATCAAATAATTGGATCATAGTTATCATGGAAAATTGTATGGCGAAAACTATCAAGATTGTTATATCACCCTAATTGTACTTAAGAATTTTACTGGGGCCCAGCAAAGCTTTGCACACGCTGTGAAGAAGACCCGCCCTGTCTCTGATTGGCTCTGACCCTGCTATTCTTGCCCTATCCCTAACCATCTCACTCCTCATGCCTTAACCTAAACAATTCAAGTAATGTAGGCAATGAGTACTAACCAATCAGAGGCAGAGTAGGGCGGGTCTATACGGAATGCGGGTGGGGTGAAAATACGGAACAAATCGTATCCTGAATAGGCCTATATCACGGCACAGTTGAAAGCCGGAAGTACCCGTTAAAAATCTCTGAAGCAGTGTATCCCAAGTTCCGGTTAATTTCACCTTGGCATTCACCATGGAGGACAGTTATCGCTGGACAACATCGCTGCATAACCTTCCAAAAGTCGGTCCAGACGATGTGGTTAAACTAGTGAGTGAACACTACAGTGAAGAAGTCTAAATCCGAATCATACAATTCCCCGACATTGTGTCTTGTGTCTCTATCTGGATATATCGCCATAGAACGAAGGCGATATTGTGTAGGAGCAGAGGTATGCCTATGTATTTAATATTTAATAGGCTATTTATTTGATGGATTTTGATTATTTCAATGTACCTTTTCATTTACCTATTTCATGTTAATATGTAGTGTGCAGCTGTATATTTTCTAAAAGGGAATGCCTGTTATTCTTGTGGATATGAGTTGTCTTCAAATAAAAGTGCTTGTGACATCATACATGTGGCATTGAGTTAAAACTGAAAAATTTGCCTAATTCGTATAAAATACCGATATATATCGCAATGCAGCCTACAAATACCGGGATATGATTTTTGGTCCATATCGCCCGGCCCTACTTGGGACCAGTGCTTTTAATCACACACTTACCCGTCATTGTGTGGCTCTATTCGGATGAAAGATGGTGTGTGTGGGGGTCAGGACCAGTGCTTTTACTCATACACATACCCGACATTATGTGGCTCTATTCGGAGTGTAATGTTAATGACAATGTTATGATAGTGTAATGTTAATGACACTGTTATGAAAGTGGCAGCACTCCTAGCAGTTCAGTAGGTCACTGCCTGTGGATAAAAACTATCCTTAAACCTGCTAGTCCTTGCTGTACGGATGCTGCGCAACCAGCGAGCGGACGGTAGGCGGGAGAAGAGATGGAGCCCAGGGTGGTTGTGGTCCTTAGTGATGGAGATGGGGGAGAAGAGATGGAGCCCAGGGTGGTTGTGGTCCTTTATGATGGACATGGCCTTCTTCCGACATCTGGTCCTACAGATCTCAATGCATGGAAGTGCAAATCTTGCTGAGTGCAGATAAAAGATACAAGATGTTTTATTGGCCACTCCCCATTCCCTCCGACCGTATGAATTTTTAAAACAATACTATAAAAATTACTATACAATAAAAATGAACATAAAATAACAATATAGTGATGGATGATATTTCGGGTTTTGAATTGTGCAAAAATATTTAAAAGCATTTAAAGTGCCAGTAGTGCAGCAGCATCATGAATACAGAGCAGAACAGAGCAGTAACTGTGATGAGTCTAGAAGGTCAAGCAAAGTATGACAGTGTAAAGTGTTCATGACAATGTTCCTCCTTCCTCCTAGCGCATCCTCTTATCACTTTGGACTTATGTCTTACTAAGTACATTATGTAAGTAGATTGGTAGGTAGATATTGTTCTATATTGTTTGCTAACCTATTGTACTTTTACATTATTGTACTTTTACCTGAACTTATTGTACTTCTACCTGAGCATGGTTCAGTTCTTGGAGACTTGTTAGGAATGAAATGTACTTTAGACTTCAGGTGACGAGTTGTTCTCTTACCTTCCTTTGTTGAAACACACTATTGTAAGTCGCTTTGGATAAAAGCTCAATGACTGGAATGTAATGTGAAGACGGGCCAGCACACTGGAATGATGCTGCAGTCCGGTCAAAAGCTGCAGACTTGCAAGTCCATCTTTGAATCTATTAGGAACAATGATCATGTGACAAATGGACAAATGGAAATCTACTAAAACCCACACCTGTAACAAGTGCTTTGGTTGCAAGACATAATGAGGTACTTGGACCAATATCCTCTATCCAATTGTATAACCTGAAAAAATATAGAAAACAGCATGTATATCACCGGCAACAGGATCAAAACAGTACAGTTAAACAGTACAGCTGTCTAGATTACTTCTGTAAATACTACAGTGTACTATAAAATAACAACTTAACCGGTCAAGCTTATACCTGAAATGAAATTGGAGTCTTACATATTAAATGCATTGCTTTTACGGTTACACACTGCACCAAAAATCATGGCTCAATGAATTTATGCATACACTAAATGATTTACACTCTCACATATTTGGTATTTGGTATTTTTGGGGTATTTGGCTTTTTCAATTTGTCCTGGTGTGGTAAGTTCAGTGTTTTCTGTAATTAGTGTTTGTCCATCTGTGGTTCAGGTGTGTTGTGACATCCAGTTCATTCCCAGGTGTGACCGGCTGTGGCTCCATCACTGTGTTGGTTGGTTGTGTCTTTTCCTTCAGACTCGACCACATATGAGCGCCGCTCGTCACACGTTCTCCCATTAAGTCATCAAGCCCCTTTTGTGTTTGGAGTCTTACCACTGGGTTTGGTATTAGGGGGCCAGTGGCTTGCTGGTTTTGGTATTAGGGGGCCAGTGGCTTGCTGGGTTTGGTATTAGGGGGGCCAGTGGCTTGCTGGGTTTGGTATTAGGGGGCCAGTGGCTTGCTGGGTTTGGTATTAGGGGGCCAGTGGCTTGCTGGGTTTGGTATTAGGGGGCCAGTGGCTTGCTGGGTTTGGTATTAGGGGGCCAGTGGCTTGCTGGGTTTGGTATTAGGGGGCCAGTGGCTTGCTGGGTTTGGTATTAGGGGGCCAGTGGCTTGCTGGGTTTGGTATTAGGGGGCCAGTGGCTTGCTGGGTTTGGTATTAGGGGGCCAGTGGCTTGCTGGGTTTGGTATTAGGGGGCCGGTGGCTTGCTGGGTTTGTCATAGAAGCTTTTCTGTGTTCTGCGCTCTCTTGTGAGCTGAGCGTTGACACTGGCCTTCGCTTTTGCCGCTGGTTCCAGCAGCTGTTTGCAGACAGCAGGGGTGTGACAGTAGTCTTTGTGCGGGTGAACCCAGGTCACAGGTCATGTTCTGTATGTTCAGCAGATTCCGATAGAAATCTGATCCAATCACACTCCTCATGGCTCTTTCACTGAGACCATTGGACTGCGGTCACATGTAAGAAGTCCCAAGATCTGGCAATATCACGGAAGGTCCGACAGACGTACCGGGTGCCACTACTACTGTGGTATACCGTGGGCTGGTGTTTTAGTTTGATAATCACAGGGATGTTAAGCTGCTGAGCTGGTCAGTTTCAAACTATCCTGAGCACGAGTCCACGAGCACCAGAAAGTGATGGTTGAATATGTCCGTGGCCACGCGGACAGACCAGGGCAGGTCAGGAACTGCATGTGGTTCTAGTGGGTGTTTTTGTTGGTGTTTTTGTTGGTGGGGCTTCAGGCTGTTACAGATGCTGCATGCCTGAATGGCCGTTCAGACCGTCTCAATATCCATATTTCTGATGGCCAGAACCCACTTTCCCTTGCCCTTGTCTTTATAGATTCCACACCTGGGTGACCCTTGTGGAGGAAGGCAGGGATGTGGGTATAACTGCTCTGGTTCCTTTCACCGTGATGTTGACATCAGCAGTGAGTTGATGTCATGAGTGTGGATGGTCTCACCTCAATGGGCCCACTGCATACACCTCTTGGCCGTCCAGTTCTTCAAGTCGCTGTGGAGATATCAGCTGAACTTAATCAAGTCAAGTTAAATTTGTGCAGCCTTAACATCATATGCTGTAGGCGTGCTGGGACTGTATGAAATGGTCATTCTCCTGAGGCCCGTTAGGGCATAGTGGCGCTGGTGGGCCTTCTTCAGCATGACCTCCGTGTTGCGGGTCCACACCAGGTCCTCGGAGATCTGTAGCCCAAGGAAACGGAAGCAGTTGACGACTTCCACCGGTGTCCCGTCCAGGCTGATGGTGGAGTGGGGCTCCTGAAGTCCACCAGGAGCTCCTTGGTCTTGGTGAAATTCATTGCGAGGCTGTGGTCCTCACACCATGGCGTCAGCCAGACCACCTCGTCCTCGCTTCTCAGGCCGATGACTGTGGTGTCGTCTGCAAACTTCATAATCCGATTGTTGCTGTGCGTGGCAGTACAGTATACAATATTACATTTTATTACCTTTTTCAATATCATTGCTATTCTACTTTTGATATCATGCAAAATTACTTTTCTAGTTTACTTTTATATTTTTGTTATTATATTAGGCACTGGTCTTAGCACTGTTTATGCACTTTACATGTATTACTCTATTGTTTTTATTCTTATGTTTTTATTTTGTTTTTCCCATTTTTTCTGGCACAAGCATTCCCCAAAGATAAATTTCAATGAGTAATATAATATTACATTTTGCTCTCTTTCTGTTAAAGAAGAAAGTAACAACACAAATCTAATCTAATTTAAGATGTAATCAAAGATAAAACAAGATAGTTCTTTATGTATCCCACGTTAGAGAGGTGGTGTCACAGCAGAATGTACCGGACTTAGACTCATTACAAAGAGATACAACAACATTTAATGACTTGACAGTTGAGATTATTAAAATGATATGCTACACTCTTTAACCTATACATTTACCGTTACAATTAAATGTCTTACAGGTATCCATAATATGCGACATCATTTAACCTACTAAACAGTTTAACATGTAAAGCTGAGCATGAACAGCGCCAAAGCGGAACTGTTGTTGCTTTTCGAAGAGCAAGTCGGACATTTTTAGAATCGTGCACCCAATGACTTCATCAGGGGTCGTTCTAACAACTAGGCAACACACTTTTATTAATATATAAAAAAATAACTATAATAATTTGCAACTTACAAAATGCGTCTGACGTTGTCGTTGTGTATCTCCCATGGCCGGGTGGCCAGGAGGATAGGGCTGGGCCCCGCGTCCCGGATCGACCTCCTGAGGAACCTCCTGACCGGACTGGTCCGCCATGAGAGGATCGAGACCACCACGGGCAAGGCCGACGAGGTCCGCTTCTACGCCGAGAAGGTAGCTGTCTCACCTCCATGTGTATAGCGAGGTGTCTCACCTCCATGTGTATAGCGAGGTGTCTCACCTCCTTGGTATAGCGAGGTGTCTGACCCCATGTGTATAGCGAGGTGTCTCACCCCATGTGTATAGCGAGGTGTCTCACCTCCATGTGTATAGCGAGGTGTCTCACCTCCTTGTGTATAGCGAGGTGTCTGACCTCCTTGTGTATAGCGAGGTGTCTCACCCCCATGTGTATAGCGAGGTGTCTCACCTCCATGTGTATAGCGAGGTGTCTCACCTCCATGTGTATAGCGAGGTGTCTCACCTCCTTGTGTATAGCGAGGTGTCTCACCTCCATGTGTATAGCGAGGTGTCTCACCTCCATGTGTATAGCGAGGTGTCTCACCTCCTTGTGTATAACGAGGTGTCTCACCTCCTTGTGTATAGCGAGGTGTCTCACCTCCATGTGTATAGCGAGGTGTCTCACCTCCATGTGTATAGCGAGGTGTCTCACCTCCATGTGTATAACGAGGTGTCTCACCTCCATGTGTATAGCGAGGTGTCTCACCTCCTTGTGTATAACGAGGTGTCTCACCTCCTTGTGTATAGCGAGGTGTCTCACCTCCATGTGTTCAAGCGAGGTGTCTCACCTCCATGTGTTCAACGAGGTGTCTCACCTCCATGTGTATAGCGCGGTGTCTCACCTCCATGTGTTCAACGAGGTGTCTCACCTCCATGTGTCTCACCTCCATGTGTATAGCGAGGTGTCTCACCTCCATGTGTTCAACGAGGTGTCTCACCTCCATGTGTATAACGAGGTGTCTCACCTCCATGTGTATAACGAGGTGTCTCACCTCCATGTGTTCAACGAGGTGTCTCACCTCCATGTGTTCAACGAGGTGTCTCACCTCCATGTGTTCAACGAGGTGTCTCACCTCCATGTGTATAACGAGGTGTCTCACCTCCATGTGTATAACGAGGTGTCTCACCTCCATGTGTTCAACGAGGTGTCTCACCTCCATGTGTTCAGCGCGGTGTCTCACCTCCATGTGTTCAACGAGGTGTCTCACCTCCATGTGTTCAACGAGGTGTCTCACCTCCTTGTGTATAGCGAGGTGTCTCACCTCCATGTGTCTCACCTCCATGTGTATAGCGAGGTGTCTCCCCTCCATGTGTATAGCGAGGTGTCTCACCTCCATGTGTCTCACCTCCATGTGTATAGCGAGGTGTCTCACCTCCTTGTGTATAGCGAGGTGTCTCACCTCCATGTGTATAGCGAGGTGTCTGTCTCACCTCCTTGTGTATAGCGAGGTGTCTCACCTCCTTGTGTATAGCGAGGTGTCTCACCTCCATGTGTTCATGTCGTCTTGTACATTTCCTGTACTTACTATATATATCTATAGGTATATATATCTATAGGTATCTATATCTATAGATATATATCTATATATCTATATCTATATCTATAGATATAGATATATATCCCTATAATGCTGCACATATCTCATACCTACTCTATAGGTTATTTTATACCTGTTTTTAGTAGTTTTTTTAAGTAGACTGTCTTTATATCCTATTTAACCTCTGTACATTATATATTTCTATGCACTTTACTGTAACATTTAGACTCTGGTTAGAAGACAAATTATTTCCACTGTACAATGACAATACATTAGAATCTAATCTAATAATGATATAATATAATATGCTAATGTGTTTACACATGGAGTCTCTTGGGACTAAGATCTATACCCTTTATACTGTAGCCATTCAAATGGTGTTGGGCTATTATTCGGTACTGGTATAACTTGTGTTGTGAAACTAGCAGGGCTGTGGACACACTTCTGATATAACTATGTAATCTGTCTACTGATGAGCAGCAAATATGGGACTTATGTTGTTTTAGCTTTGGACGCTTTTGGCCAAAGTGACCGCTACATGTCATGGGCAGGTCTGTGTTAAGTTAACACTTAAGTGTTAAGTTAACACTAAGTGTTAAGGATGGTTACGGGTGGACTGCAGACTGGGGTTTTAAACCCAGAACATTTAGGTTGTGAGTCAAAGCGCCAACCACTAGACCGTCCTTTATAGTAGACTGTACAGCCGAGGACTATAGAAGCGTATATTCATATTATGCCTACTGTAGCTCAATATTGAACTTAATAATCTATCTATAATTGCCCTACATATTTTTGTTGCATTGTACAGAATGACATTTTGATGTGAACTAGTTCCTCCCTCCTTACTGTTTGTGTTCATAATTCATCTTCCTTTTGGTTCTAGTTGATCGACTATGCTAAGAAAGGAGACACGGATGAGAAGGCAATGAAAATGGCCAGTTTCTGGCTCACGGTATGCACCTACAAAATATAATAAGTAATGTAGTAATAATAAGTCATATGTATTGTGTATTGTCTTTGTTTTGCTCATTGACGCTCTCGCTGTGTGTGTGTGTGTGTGTGTGTGTGTGTGTGTGTGTGTGTGTGTGTGTGTGTGTGTGTGTGTGTGTGTGTGTGTGTGTGTGTGTGTGTGTGTGTGTGTGTGTGTGTGTGTGTGTGTGTGTGGTGTGTGTGTGTGTGTGTGTGTGTGTGTGTGTGTGTGTGTGTGTGTGTGTGTGTGTGTGTGTGTGTGTGTGTGGTGTGTGTGTGTGTGTGTGTGTGTGTGTGTGTGTGTGTGTGTGTGTGTGTGTGTGTGTGTGTGTGTGTGTGTGTGCGCGTGTGCGCGTGTGCGTGTCCGTCCAGGAAAAGGATCTGGTCCCTAAGCTGTTCAAGGTCCTCGCCCCGCGCTTTGAGAACCAGCTGAAGGGTTACACCCGCATGGCGCGCCTCCCTGTCAGGATGAATTTGGATCGAGCCAAGATGGTCGCTCTGGAGTACAAAGGAAACCCCTTCCCTCGCCTGAGTCCCGTCAGGAAGGAGAATGAACTGACCCTCGTCAACCAGCTGCTCAAAGCATACAGAGAGGAGAGGCAAGAGCTGTTGGCAGCCAGAGCTTAAGACACACCCCCCATGTACCTGCTGCTAATATACGGGAGAACGATGGCTCCACCTGGTCTGATTTAGTGGTCGAGGCGTGACTCTGGTTGTCCCACCATTCACACAAAGCTACTGGGTCACCTGACGCTGGGACAGGACTATATTCGTCATTCCAATTACAAAACCTGTACATTTGTTCTGTCAAAATAAAAGTTTGTATTTAATGATTAAGACTTAACCGTTTATCTCTGTTCCAACTACCGGTTTCTATTCGAGTTTTTGATTTATGTACGTCATTCTACTAATATGTTTATCAATGGGACAACACCGACATCAAACGTTATTCAGAGATGTGTGCAAACGTCTCATTTATTGTCATTATGCACATGAATGACAGTTAAATGCTATTAATAGATTCATCAGACAAACATAATATTTAAACAGTCGGCAGCTTGAAGAAGCAGGTGTAGATCCTAGTAGGTGGCCATCATGGACTGCAGCCAGTCGGTAAAGATGCACGTCTGTTTTGAGAGAAACAGTCAAATTTCCGATCAAGAAAAGCACATTATTACTGTTCATGTGTTTAGGTCTTGTCACAAGGTAATGGTGGAAGGCACAGGCAGTGTTTGTGTACCTTGGCGTAGATGCCAGGGTGGTTCCTCTCCGCACAGCCGTAACCCCAGGAGACGACCCCCTGCAGCTCCCCGTCACACACCAGGGGGCCACCAGAGTCCCCCTGGTGGGAGGACAGCACAGAGTCAGATAACGCTACTCATGTTGTTGGCCCAGATAAGCTCAGTAATAATAATCATCTTTATCGTCCACAAAACTGTGGAAATGAGTCTTTGGCTGCAGGTTTGGCTGAGGTTGGTTTAAGTGTCACAGTAAATCACAATACATACAGGTTGGTTGAACAGTAATTACAATACAAAAATGACAAAAAGTACATACACTGTAGGGATTAATCATTCTATGCCAGAAAATGTATTTTCTACTATACCGGAAATAGTATTACACTATCCTGGGAAGCCTGGGATCTGCATTTGTTTTTAAAGTTAAACTTCAGCTCAAGGATAACTGCATAAACCTATGGGTTCCCAACCTGACTGCTTTAGCATATTATTTGGTGGCAGTAATAATTTTTGAGGCAGAAGAACGGCATTTATGTTAAGCACACACTTCATAATTAACATAATATAAAGAGCTGTCTCCCGGGAACAGCCTCAAGGAAGTGATATGTGACTATTCTTCATTAAATAAACAAACTAAATGTGTTGAAGCAAGTCATGGCTGATTCCTGTGAGACTGATTCCTGTGAGCCTGATAGATGGTAATACTGTCACTCAAAGTTGACAGAACATTTCTTTATGTTCTGTTCTTCTCTATCTCATGTTCATTCATTTTTATTTCCACATTTGAAACAACTGCCAATACAGCGGGTTAATTGTATAACAATCCCATCGGCCTACATGGCGTGTGTATAATGTGCAAAATATTATGTTATATAATGTAAATAATATGTAGCTGTAGACTGATTAACTGATTAGAAAGTATGTTAATATCTGAGAGAGAGTTTCCTGTGAAAGGTGAGGTCACATGACCTCTTTGAGTGATATCAACAGCAGCAGTCCGACATTCAATTGAAACCTATCCCCACTCTTCTTCCACTTAGGCTCTACATTTAATCTAAAGTAAACCTTCAGTAGCAGCTCGGACCAAATATACGTCCATTGTAACAAAACCCCACGCAAACAAACAGAAAGCTATGAGTCACCTGACAGGAGTCCTTGCCCCCCGCCAGATATCCGGCGCAGAGCATGGCCTCGGTGAGCATCCCGGGGTAGGAGTTATCACACACCTCCTTGGAGAGGATGGGGACGTTCACACACTGCAGCCGGTTGCTGTCCAACGCTGTGGCAACAATCAAAGTTAGCAAAAAAAAGGTCACTACTGCACTGATGAATTCATGGCAGGATGGTGTAGTGGTTCGAGGTGTTCCACTCCCAACCACACAAGGTGCTCACTAGGATCCACTACTTTGGATCTCCAAAGTAGTGGCGTGTACCTACCGGAGCTCATGGTGACCCCCCACCCTGACACGGTGCACATGGTCCCAGCGGGGGCACAGCTGGTGGGCAGGGCCACGGGCCGGACGTACTGGTTGATGGTGGCGGGCTTGCTGAGCTTGATCAGCATGATGTCGTTGTTGACCAGCCAGGACTCGTAGTTCGGGTGACGCATCACCATGGAGGTGGCGATGATCTGCTCGTTGCCGTCCATGAACCAACGGTTGTGGTCCCCGAGAACGATGTCCATTTTGCTGTTGTGGAGGAAAGAGTAGCAAGGAAGGGAATCCGCATCACATTGTGTCTACGGGACGTGGGTAAGGAGTTATGGTTGTACCTTCCCCCCATCTTTTCATCCAACAAAAACATACAACTAAAGGACAATAAAAAATCAAATGTATTAATGAATCGTATCATATGCTAATTCAATATATAGCTAAATCTAGTGCTGAGAACTGACTGTTGTGTTACTAATGTAAGTCACTCACGACTTGTAGCAGTGAGCAGCAGACACAACCCACTCCTGGTTGACCAGGGTGCCTCCGCAGAAGTGGTACCCATAGTTCAGAGAGACCTGATGGGGCTGGGAGTGTGGAACACACTCCTTTCCTCCCACGATCTTGTCATCTTCTGTGGCAACTAAAAATAACAAATATATAACAAATGATTGGAAACAATTCACAGCCAGTGGTCCAAGCTCTTGGAAGGGAAAGCAAAGGCTAGAGCTTAGGTGGAGACAAATTTAGCAGAGGTTGCCAAAGTTCCGGTTCTCCAGCCAATACTGGGCAGGGTTTCAAGAAGCAGTGGCATTAGGGATACAGCTTTTAGTTGTACCCAGTCCTTCCGATATTGCCCATTTATCTCAAATGAGAATACTTGTGTGCCAAAAAGTATCTCTGCCCGAAGGTCGATTGTATCGGCAAAGCGGAAAGTCTTAAATCAACACAAAAGCTGAACAAAGTCAAGTTGGCAAGAGTGACGTGCAATATATTTTAGATCATATAATAACATACGGAATTTGACTAATGCATTTGAAATGAGATGGCGTCCTTGATATGTAATAGATGCCGGCCAAGCAGCATAAACCATGGTTCTGTTTGAAGACTCACCGGCAGCTCCCAGCAGCAGAACAAACACCAAAGACCTCATGTCTGGAGGAGGAAGGAGAAGATGGAGGGTGGATTTTGGCAGGACCTCTGCTTTATTTGTATGGAATTTTCAGCCCTCGGCCGACTGATATGACACACCCCTGATCACATGATGTCCAATCAAGATCCAGGAGGAATATTATGTTATGAGATTGGGAAATCATATGAAATTATTAAAACATATATATTTCAAAACATATTACACATAATAATACCCTTAGACTTGAAATCAAGAGGTTTGTGATCAGTGTTAGTAGGTGTGAGTTATATCTCGGTGATGTGTGGTGGAAGTGGTGGTTGTATTATTATTTAAAGTACAGTAAGCCATGTGTGTAATGTTGGGACCTTGACTACGGCATCTCACACAGCTGGAAGCTTTCCCACCAATGGCCGCTTGTGCTCTTACTCATGAACTCATTTACCCATCAAATGTATGTTATTTTACACACAGCAACCATTTCAAGTCAAAGGCACTTGTTTAGATGTACAATCAATGAAGAGTCTCTTCTGATATGGTTTGTTGTAGCCTAAAATGGCATTTCAAGAAGCTATATTTTATTCATTTTGATGGTTGTACCATATCAAGTTATACTGTCAACAGAACAGTGACAGTAAATAAGTAAAGATGACATGACTAGTAACAACATTAATTAACCATTAATTTCACATTTAGTTACTGCAGTAATAATGCTGTTACTTAACAGTTAACTAATGGTCTAGTAATCATATAATTATGGTGGTCATGTTAACTAAGGTATTTATGTATACAGTATTTAACAATGTCATATTGTCCGGTTCAAAATCCAGGAAACAATTCAGTGACTGACTTTTTAAAATGATATCCGAAGGCAGTACTGTTTGATTCATACTGCTAACATTCAACATTAGTCGATTATATTGTATTACAGACAGTGGCAACAGAATATATTATTTATAAATGTATTAATATCCGATATATATTCATGCCTGTTCCTTTCCATGATGGGTTAAAGCTAATAGCCACACCAGCACCCTGCTACTAGCAGCTAGTGAGCTGCAGCTGGGTGCTGTGTGCTGTGTTGTTTATGAGAGAAGTCCGAGATAAACGACCACAGCCACACAGACATTGAGCACACTTACAGTAGTGTGATGCAGAAGTGTATGTCAAAAAAGAAAATAAATACAATGCTAAATATATATACAATACAAAGACCAACATATTTCTGAAGGCAGGTAAAAGGTGAATTAGTTGTCTAATTATCCATCTATGAAGATGTGTAAATCAGTTTTTTCAAATACATTTTGAATTTGATGACATCACATAATATAGGACACTGCTGGAAAATACACACCAACACAACAATAATAGAAGTATACGATTTTATTAACACTCACAATATGTTTGTAGTATAAGTCAGGTTTTGGTGCAGTAATGGTGTTTTGGAGGTAGATGGTCTAAGGGTCTATTGTTGATGGTTTGAAACACTGTGGGTTCAATCTTTAATAGTTGCTGATGGTGCGGGCCAGCCAGTCGTTGAACTGCCAAACCTGAAGATGGAAACAAATATGAAGTATTAGGCGGTGCCTCATTGTGACACATTTAAATGTGTCAACGTAGCGCGTTTGCGTCGTGAAGTTCCAAGTACTTGAAGTGACTTCAAGCGATACGTGGGTCATGAATGAAGATCTGGCGCTGGACCGAGGGACAAACCTTGGCGTAGACTCCGGGACATTCCCTCTGAGCACACCCGTAGCCCCAGGACACCACGCCCTGCAGCTCCCCGCCACACACCAGTGGGCCCCCCGAGCCTCCCTGCAACAAGAACAAACCCAAATCTCACATCACTTCTGTCAAAGAATCGAATGAAATGCATGGAAGAACTGAAGAATCTCTCCATCTAAAAACCAGTACGGCAGTGTATTCTTGAATACCCGGGGCCCCCCCGTGGTTTGTGACGACAATACCTGGCAGGAGTCCTTGCTTCCCTCCTGGTAGCCAGCACAGAATGGCCTGGGTGATCATGCCAGGGTAGGAGTTGTCACAGTCGTTGTGGGAGAGGATGGGTGGGTCCAGGCACTGCAGCTTGTTGCTGTCAGCTGCTAACAAACACAACACAGAACAGAATGTATTGATTAGGGCATCTCACTCATCATCCTTTTGATAGATACCTAACCCCAACCTACTCATTGATGACCCAGTGTAAATCACTTTGGATCAATGACTTAATGAGGACAGGAATGAACAACAAAACCCTTGTGGGATAGATAAAATGAACATAATGAACATAATACATCTCTTAAACCATCATGGTTCCGAAAAACCATGAAGAACCATGAGCCACTACTCACAGGAGCTCATGGTGTTACCCCATCCAGACACGGTGCACATGGTTCCATCAGGAGCGCAGCTGGTGGGCAGGGCCACAGCCTGGACATACTGGTTCAGGGTGGCGGGCTTGCTCAACCTGATCAGCATGATGTCGTTGTTAATGTTGTAGGAGCTGTAGTCGGGGTGACAGATGACGCGGGAGGAGGAGATGAACTGTTCGGAGAGAGAGAGACAGACAGACAGACAGACAGACAGAGGTCAAATCCAGAACCAAGCTGGATTTGATGTCCTGATTGTTTCTAGAGTTGGTTTTATTCTTCGTCTTTTATGTGAAGTGGACTATATCCTAAGTCCTAGCCGGTGAACAGCATTTTTCAGGTTTTGTATCACAATAATTCACTCACGACTTGTAGCAGTGAGCAGCAGACACAACCCAGTCTGGGCTGACCAGGGAGCCTACACAGAAGTGGTACCCAGAGTTCAGAGACACAATGTTGGGCTGGGAGTGCTTCTGACACTCATACCCTCCGACAATCTTGTCCTCTTCTGTGGCGACTGTTCAGATTTCGGCCAAAAAGGCTAAAAGATTGAGTTTTGCATTCAACCAATTCAGTAAAGCAGAATATCACGAGCCTCTCACATGAAGATCAGAAATACATTTAAGTGAGTGCAGTATTGTGAGTATTCCACTTACAAGCCACTCCGACGAGCAGAGCTAAGACCAGGGACCTCATGGTTAGTGTGGATGAGGTGAGTCCAGACCCTGACCTTGTCCTTTATAGGACCAGGGTCTCCCTCTGACCCCCTGACAGACCCTCCCCTAAGGCAGCCAATCCCAAGCAAGTTTGTTATTTCTGTACAAATAATATTTTAAATCCAATGGGTTTTCTCAATGATTAGATAATGATAAGATAATGGTAATTCACGCCTCTTGTGAAGTTTTTTGTGTATGAAGGAGCAGCAATTATTAACATGGACCATTTCTTCGAGGGAGCGAAAATCATAGAAAGCATGAAATACACAAATCAGGACCATGTCACCATGTCTATAGTGCATATACATTGTATGGTTTTATATGGTTATTATTAATGGTAGAATCTGAGTATGAGTCTTTGACAACAAATGTATATAATCTGCACACTGGGTCGGATGAGGCCTGTGTTTACCAGGCCTGTATTACAACCTGTAGCGTCTGACCTTGACATGGACGGAGCTGGGCCTCTGGGGTCACCCGTTACAGATGGGTCACTTCACACGGTTACACTGTAAACACCCTGTCTGCTGTGCAACCACAATTAGGAATAATAACCCATTATTTCTAATAAAGAATAGTGACAAAAATGTTGTTATTATCATTATTATTAATAGTATTCTTCTTATTATTAGTAGTAGTGTTAAAAGTATTATTAGTTGTCAAGTCAAGTCAAGTCAAGTTTATTGTCACTTCACAGTTTACAGTTTAGTATAAAGCAGTGATGTGAAATTCTTGTGTGCAATACCCGACGACAGACAGCAGTTATAAAATAAGATAAAATAAAAATAGATAAAAAATAGAATAAAAAATAGAATCAAGAATATAAAATAAAAATAAAAAATGCAATTTATAAAATGCAAAAATCAGCACAGAAAAGAGCAATATATATATATAAATCAATGTAATAAAATATACATTGTTATATGTTATACGCCCTTGTTCAGCAGCCTGATGGCCTGACTGTAGAAGCTATCTCTAAGCCTATTTGTACGACACTTGATACTGCGGTATCGCCTGCCTGACGGTAATAGTGAGTAAAGTTCGTGGCTGGGGTGGGCAATGTCTTTTATGATTCTTTTGGCCTTGGCCAAGCACCGCTGGTTGTAAATGTCCAGGAGGGAGGGGAGCTCACCTCCAACGATATACTGGGCCGTCCGCACCACCCTTTGAAGCGCTCTGCGCTCGAGTGCCGTGCAGTTCCCGTACCAGGCGGTGATACACCCTGTAAGAACACTCTCGATGGTGCCGTTGTAGAATGTTCTCAGGATGCGGGGGCCCATGCTGAATTTCTTCAGACGCCTGAGAAAATACAGGCGTTGTTGGGCCCTTTTCACCACGTGTGTGGTGTGCGTGGACCATGTGAGGTTCTCGGAGATGTGCACGCCGAGGAACTTGAAGCTGCTGACCCTCTCTACTGCAACGCCGTCGATGGAGATAGGGCTGTGCTCTCCCCTCTGCCTCCTGAAGTCCACGATCAGCTCCTTGGTCTTCTTGACGTTGAGGGCGAGGCTGTTCTCCTGGCACCACTGCTCCAGCGATCCGACCTCCTCCCTGTAGGCTGTCTCGTCGTCGCCGGCGATCAGGCCCATCACTGTCGTGTCGTCAGCAAACTTGACGATGACGTTGGAGCTGTGCATAGTTGTATTATTATCTAAAAGCAGTTATGTAAAAAAATCCATTTATATTCTATTTATATTAATTATAAATAGTGTGGATAAAGAGTGTGGTTTTCCTGTAGTCTAACGTACACTTTAATTAAAACATACAAAGGCAATTCAATGTTGTTTTGTATCCACCCTGTTTGTACAATTATATCAGCCTACAGAAGTATTAATGGTTGGAAAATGTAATAAACAAACACACACACGCACACACGTGAGCGCACGCACACAAGCGCACGCATGCACACATGCCCGCACGTGCACACACACACACACACACACACACACACACACACACACACACACACACACACACACACACACACACACACACACACACACACACACACACCATCTCTACATTAAACTGGTTTCTGCATGGGAAGGGAAGGGCCACACAGATATTAAAGCTGTGTAAATATATAACGCATATTACTGCCAAGATGAAACCCTTTTGTCATTATGTTACGAGCTTCTTGGCACGTATCAAACATTCAGCCTTGAGTTGAGGGTTAGTAACAGAGGTTTTTAGATAAACAATTCACAAACCCTCCAGTGCTGGCCGCTTGACATTTGGCTTCACTAATGCAACATTGGGTATTTTGATTGGTTAGTTCCTGACCAATCAGACACACTAGGGGCTCAGTGGATGTGGATATCGATGTGGATATAAATCAACTTTCATCTCATCATTGATTTTTCAGCCATCATGAGGTCCCTGGTCTTCCTTCTGCTCATCGGAGTGGCACAAAATATGAAATATTGAAATGGCAATTTATTTTTATTGATTCACCACTTCTTTTTTGTTCACATTTCCGCTGCCCATTTGGGCGCATGACAACACTCTCTGTCCTCGGCTGTTTTCAGATGACGTTGGAGGGCCTGTTTTCAGATGACTAGATGGCCTGTTTTCAGATGACTAGATGGTCGGAGGGTCTGAGAGCCACTCCCCAGGGCTCCCTGAATACGGATACCACTTCTGAAAAGGCTCCCATGTCGACCAGGACTGGGTGGTGTCTGTGTCGTCAGTGACTTCTGGTGATACAAAACCTACCAGTGCTGATTCACCAGCTGGGATTTGGGATTTGGATATGGTCAATTCTGTTCATCTTCCCCCTCCTACTCCTTTCTCATCGCTCACCCCAAATGTGGCGACCGGACGCTGGACATGAGGTGACGTCATGCTGATCAAGCTGTGCCAGCCCTCCACCCTGAACCAGTACCCACAGCCCGTGGCCCTGCCCTCCACCCTGAACCAGTACCCACAGCCCGTGGCCCTGCCCTCCACCCTGAACCATCCCCACCCCCATCCACACACTGACCGACTCATCCTACGGCGACAAGCTCCAATGTCCTGACCTGCTCATCCGGTCCTACCTGGACTGTCTGTGAGACCTCCTCTGCTGGCATGATCACCAACACTACGTCCCGCACTGGTTCCTGGAGGACTCGCCTCTTGCCAGGTAGGTCTGCATATAGCCTTCCACAAAACACCAACAAAGAAACCAATTAATCCTGCTTCAACGCTACAAGGGGGGAATGACCCGTACCTGATGTTTATCAGGTACGGGTTTGACTACATGTGGGCCTGTTTCAATGACTAGCCGAGGCACCTACACACACACACACACACACACACACACACACACACACACACACACACACACACACACACACACACACACACACACACACACACACACACACACACACACACCTACACACACACACACACACACACACACACACACACACACGAAGAATAGAATGTGTTTCCTCTGACATCTCCAGTGACTCCAGGCTCCAAGATACCATGGCCAGCAATTGGTTGGCTAAGACATCAGAATTGGATCTGGGGTCCACCACTACATCATTCATCAAGTGTGAGTCAAACCAAATGGCTTTTATTTGTAAAATATAACAATTATTGCCTTTACTGTTTCAATGTTTGTATTCATAGAAACAGGGTGGGGGGGGGGGGGTGATTCAACACTTTCATAAAAGTTTAAATATATTGTTAAAGAATCAATTATCAATTTTGTGGTAATAAAATAGAGGTGAAATCCGTTGGACTGTTTGTTTAACGATAAAATAAATAATTATATATCCATCCATCATCTACCACTTATCCATGGCAGGGGACTCCAAACTTCCCTCTCCCTGGCAACATGGACTAGCTCTGACTGGGGGATCCCGAGGCGTTCCCAGTGTGGAGATGTAATCACCCCACCTGTACCCCGGTCTGCCCCGTGGTCTCTTCCCAGTTGGATGTGCCTGGAAAACCTCCCTCGGGAGGCGACCAGGAAGCATCCTTACTAGATGCCCGAACCACCTCACCTGGCTCCTTTCTACGCGAAGGAGCAGCGGCTCTACTCAGAGTCTCTCATGAGTGACTGAGCTTCTCACCCTATCCCTAAGGGAGACACTAGCCACCCTCCTGAGGAATGTAATTTTGGCTGCTTGTATTCGCAATCTCGTCCTTTCGGTCATTACCCATTGTTCATGACCATAGGTGAGGGTGGGAACGAAGACTGACCGGTAGATCGAGAGCTTTGCCACATACAGATGAAGCAAACAGGACCACATCATCTGCAAACAGCAGTGATTCAATCCTGAGCCCATTCACCATCCTGAAACCCCTCCCCTCCATGACTACGCCTTGAAATCCTGTCTATGAATGAACAGGATAGGTGACAAAGCACAGCCCTGGCGGAGGCAAACTACTACTGAGAATCCGGACACAGCTCTTGCTTTGGGAGTACAGAGATTGGATGGCCCTCAGTAGTGACCCCGCACCCCATACTCCCGCAGCACCCCCACAGTATGTCCTGAGGGTGATCGGCCTGATAAGCGAAGGTGAGTACAGAGATGAGGTGGTAACGAGGATGGTGTGAGGACTCAGAAAGCCTCAGAAAAAGCGGAATGGGCCAGAGGTGGCTAGTGAACTTCTACCATGGCATCGTAGAGAGTGTCCTGACGATTGGTGTCACTGTGTGGTACGGCAACACCACTGCACGGGACAAGAAAGCCATCCAGAGGGTTGTGAGGACAGCAGAGAAGATCATCGGGTTCCATGCATTGAGGAGATCTTTACGACCATATGTCGGAAGAAGGCCATGTCCATCATAAAGGACTGCAACCACCCTGGGCTCCATCTCTTCTCCCACCTACCGTCTGGTCGCTGGTTGCGCAGCATCCGCACAGCAAGTACTACCAGGTTTAAGGATTGTTTTTATCCACAGGCAGTGACCTACTGAACTGCTAGGAGTGCTGCCACTTTCACTTCATAACATTGTCATTAACATTACACTTACTTGCTGGACTTTCTGGACTCATCACAGTTACTGCACTGTACTCATGATGCTGCTGCACTACTGGCACTTTAAATGCTTTAAAAGATTTTTGTAAAAAAACATGTCACATATCACTTAAGTCACTTGTTCACTGCTCTTTTTTGGTTTATTTTTATTATATTATATTATTTTTACTTTGGTGTTGTTTTGGAGATTTATACTGTGGGAGGGGATGGGGAGTAAGCATTCCTATGTATTCTTGTATGTTCTTGTATCTTGTATTGTATAATATGCCTTTTCCAAATCCACAAAGCACAGTCTACTGGATGGGCATACTCCCAAGCCCCCTCCAGGATCCTTGCAAGAGTGAAAAGCTGGTCCGTTGTTCCACGACCAGGGCGGATTCCGCATTGTTCCTCTTCAATCTGAGGTTTGACTATCATCCGAACCCTCCTTTCCAGCACCTTGGAGTAGACTTTCCCAGGGAGGCTGAGTAATGTGATACCCCTGTAATTGGCACACACCCTCTGGTCCCCCTTTTTGAACAGGGGTACCACCACCCCCGTTTACCACTCCTCAGGCACTGTCCCAGACTTCCACGCAATGTTGAAAAGACTTGTCATCCATGACAGCCCCTCAACACCCAGAGCCTTTAGCGTTTCTGGATGGATCTCATCAACCCCTGGGGCTTGGCCACTGTGGAGATGTTTGACTACCGTAGTGACTTCCTGCAGGGAGATTGATGTTTGCCGTCCTTCATCCTCCAGCTCTGCCTCTACCGTAGAGGGTGGGTTAGTTGGGTTAAGGAGTTCCTCAAAGTGCTCCTTCTACCACCTGATAACCTCCTCAGTTGAGGTCAGCAATGTCTTCCTGTACACAGCTTGGATGGATCCACACCAGAACCGCCAGAATCCATGCCAGAACCGCTTTGGTGGCGACTGAAAGTCCTTCTCCGTGGCTTCTCCGAATTCCTCCCACACCCTGGCTGCTGTCCTCTTGGCCTGTCGATACCTCGCAACTGAATCCGGAGTCTCACAGGCTAACAGCCCGGAAGGCCTCCTTCTTCAGTCGGGCGGCTTCCCTGACCACCTGTGTCCACCACGATGTCTGAGTGTTGCCGCCCCTCGAGGCACCAGTGACCTTGAGGCCACAGCTCTCAACCACAGCTTCAGCAATAGAAGCTTTGAAAAATTACCCAGCCTCCACAGAGATGCCAGACAAATTCCGCCGGAGGTGGTAGTTGAAGGTCTCCCTGACAGGGGCATCCACCAGACGTTTCCAGTTCACCTGCACTACACGTTTGGGCTTACCAGGTCTGTCCAGAGGCTTCCCCCGCCATCTTACCCAACTCACCACCAGATGGTGATCGGTTGACAGCTCTGCCCCTCTCTTCACCCGAGTGTCCAAAACATGCGGCCTCAGGTCAGATGACACAATAACAAAATCGATCATTGACCTTTGGCCTAAGGTACTCTGGTACCATGTACACTTATGAGCATCCTTATGTTTGAACATGGTGTTTGTTATGGCCAATCCATGACTAGCACAGAAATCCAATAACAAAACCCCACTCCGGTTCAGATCAGGTAGGCTGTTCATCCCCAACACGCCCCTCCAAGTTATCCCATCGTGCCCCATGGAGCCTCTACTGCAGTGAGTGAGAGGCCCCATGGAGCCTCCACTGCAGTGAGTGAGAGGCCCCATGGAGGCTCCACTGCAGTGAGTGAGAGGCCCCATGGAGCCTCCACTGCAGTGAGTGAGAGGCCCCATGGAGCCTCCACTGCAGTGAGTGAGAGGCCCCATGGAGCCTCCACTGCAGTGAGTGAGAGGCACCATGGAGCCTCCACTGCAGTGAGTGAGAGGCCCCATGGAGCCTCCACTGCAGTGAGTGAGAGGCCCCATGGAGCCTCCACCACATGCACTTTCTAAACGTTGTTCTATGAGAACTGAACAGGTGTGTGTACTCCAGAAATAGAGTTGCTGCCAGATAAAGACATAATTACTCTCTGTAACTCAAAAGAGTTACCAACTAACTTAGTTGTACATCTTTCAATGATGTTATGAATTTAATCCATTTCAATATGTTGCAATGACTATAACTATAACTAACAATATAAGCAACTAATTCAAGGATAAAATGATTAAATCTAAAATTTGGTCCATCCATTTCCATCCTTTGGTATCATTTAAGATGATTCATGCAATGTGGAACAGGCTGCAATAGAATCACAATAATATTGAATTGATTTAATAGCTCAAAAGATCAACAGAGCCAAAATGAGTTTGTAGCTAATAACGTTGCCACCAGCCATTAGCATGGCTCCTTGCGGGCTCCTTCCGAACACAAAGAAACAGGTTGAGGTTTGTTGCAATAGTTTGACTAGATGTGAACAGAGCAGATGGAACATGCTAGAGCTCTCTCCTCTAGTGTGTGTGTGTGGTGGAGGCTGGTTTACCTGTGAGCCTTGATTACCAAGGACCCACAGGTGTGCAGCCTCACCAGCCAATTATACCGTTCCGGACTCCCGTATTAGTTAATAAGGAGTCCATACCGTATTAGTTAATAAGGAGTCCATACCGTATTAGTTAATAAGGAGTCCATACCGTATTAGTTAATAAGGAGTCCATACCGTATTAGTTAATAAGGAGTCCATACCGTATTAGTTAATAAGGAGTCCATACCGTATTAGTTAATAAGGAGTCCATACCGTATTAGTTAATAAGGAGTCCATACCGTATTAGTTAATAAGGAGTCCATACCGTATTAGTTAATAAGGAGTCCATACCGTATTAGTTAATAAGGAGTACATACCGTATTAGTTAATAAGGAGTCCATACCGTATTAGTTAATAAGGAGTCCATACCGTATTAGTTAATAAGGAGTCCATACCGTATTAGTTAATAAGGAGTCCATACCGTATTAGTGCGCATCGAATACACTTATGTTCGCACTCTCTTCTAATTCGCACACTTGGTGATACCAGGTTTTCGTTCACACACGATAGAAAAGCAAATGCGCATTCAATTAGGAGACTGGTACGTTTTGTGTGAAGTGAAAGTAATGCGCATTAAAGATTCTGTTCACACACACACGGGAAGTCAAACCTGTCGTAGTTTTATTGCTTTGCACCCAAACTAGTTACTTCTGGATCTAAACCACCTCCCCAAGGTGGATTAGTTAATGCGCACTAGTTGGGTAGCGAATGCGCATTACTTGCCAGTGTGAAAGCCAAAGCGAAGCGAAACTAGTACTTTAGCCCAGTGTGAAAACGGTATTAGTCCAACTCAGGCCAGGTGAGGCTGCTTAAACCAGCCACCAACCACACACACCTTTTACATTTTGTATACTATTTTGGATTGAATATGTTCATTAACACAATTAGAGCAAACCGTTATTTTAAGGTTAACTTAAAGTGTTGGGATTTGACCAACTGTTGCATTTTGCCAAAGTCTCCAATGTTTCAGGTAATTCAGGGAATGTATGCATTGCATAATGTATGGGAAGGTACAGGTGATTGGCTCCTCACTGACCAATCAGATGGACAGGAAAGTGGGGCAGATCTCCAGAACCAGAGTATAAAAGCTTCAGGCATATTTCTCGTACCTCATCCACCTGATCACATAGCAACCATGAGGTCTCTGGTCTTCCTTCTGCTCCTCGGAGCTGTCTGTGAGTTTTCAGTGTTCATGGGGTTGTTGGTTCTATCCCCCATTTGCAAATGTGGGATTGGAGGGAAATTGGTCTTTAGCAAGACATCTGTCTCCTTATAGATTGCAATAAGAGGATACTTGTATGGTCTTGAATGGCTAATATTACAATTGGTTTGTGAATGCAGGTGTAAATCTGTGTTTTGAGACGTATTCATCTCTAGAAAAGCGCTTAACACAGACAGTTCACAAGTAAACAACCTGGGTTAATGCTGTGTTTTGTGTTTCTCTTCAAGTCGCTGAGGAGGACAAGATTGTCGGAGGGTATGAGTGTCAGAAGCACTCCCAGCCCCACATTGTGTCTCTGAACATTGGGTACCACTTCTGTGGAGGCTCCCTGGTCAGCCCAGACTGGGTTGTGTCTGCTGCTCACTGCTACAAGTCGTGAGTTAGTTCTAAACCTGACAAATGTGGATTCACCGGCTGGGATTTCATTAGGATATAGGCAACTCTAAATCTACATAAAAGCCTGAAATATAGATGAATGGTTAAATGGTTGTCTCTCTCTCTCTCTCTCTCTCTCTCTCTCTCTCTCTCTCTCTCTCTCTCTCTCTCTCTCTCTCTCTCTCTCTCTCTCTCTCTCTCTCTCTCTCTCTCTCTCTCTCTCTCTCTCTCTCTCTCTACCAGCCGTGTGGAGGTGCGTCTGGGAGAGCACCACATCCGGAAGTCTGAGGGAACCGAGCAGATCATCTCCTCTGCCCGCGTCATCCGTCACCCCGACTACAGCTCCTACAACATTAACAACGACATCATGCTGATCAGGTTGAGCAAGCCCGCCACGCTGAACCAGTATGTCCAGGCTGTGGCCCTGCCCACCAGCTGTGCTCCTGCTGGAACCATGTGCACCGTGTCTGGATGGGGTAACACCATGAGCTCCAGTGAGTAGTAGCTCCATCAGTCCTGATCTAGGGGGCCTGACTGGTTATGAAAGATAACAGAAGAAGAAAGAATAATATGCAAAGAGCAAAGAAATTATATACAGGAATACAAATATCTAAGACAAATTTAATGAATGGATTGTGTACATTGGTTGTACAAAACCGATTTTTTCACAAGAGTTTTTTGTCTTCATTCCTATTTTAGCCGTCAGCGGCGACAAGCTGCAGTGCCTTGACCTGCCCATTCTCTCCCGTGAGGACTGTGCCAACTCCTACCCTGGCATGATCAGCCAGGCCATGTTCTGCGCTGGCTACCTGCAGGGAGGCAAGGACTCCTGCCAGGTACGTTCATCTGCAGGAACACAACTCACTATTCAACCGGCCTTGTTTGGTGCTTGGTGAATTGGGTAAGATGTTAGTTGTTAAGGGTTCACCTGTGTGATGTGTTGCATGGTGGTTGTGTCTTGCAGGGAGACTCCGGTGGCCCCTTTGTGTGCAACGGTGAGCTGCAGGGTGTTGTGTCCTGGGGATATGGATGTGCACAGAAGGGCCAACCCGGAGTTTACGCCAAGGTAGAAACCTAAAGGAGAGGGATGGCCCCTTTTCCAACTCTAAATTTTCATCCATTTCTTTTAAATTTCATATCTTTCTAATGTGCTGCTATTTTCCTTTTATAGCCGGTTCCCTTTACTCTTGTTTTATTTGTATATCTGATAGCATCGGTGTTATTATAATAATAATTGTTATCATTATTCATAGCTATCGTATGAGTAGTTTGGGGTTTCAAGGCTTAGTCTATGTTGAGATGGCATTCTAACTTCAAGCTCTTGTCTAACTTTTATTTATTTTTTCCCAGGTTTGCGTTCTCAAGGACTGGGTTACCAGACAAATGGAGATCTATTAAATGATCCGGTTCAGATCCCTGTTGGCTGTTACCTGGAGGAAATGAAAATGATCAATAAATCTTTTCAATATAAATCAAGTGTTTTGTTTATCATGAGTTGGTTCTAGAACATGGCTGAGTTCTGTAGTTAGAAAGAGCTTCTGTTCTGAGCTCTGATCCTTAACACAGTGACATTAGAGGACATTTTATTTCAGTCATTTAGCAGACGCTTTTATCCAAAGCGACTTACAATAGTGTGTTTCAACAAAGGTTGTCAAGAGAACAACTCGTCACCAGAAGTCCAAAGTGCATTTCATTCATAGACAGTGTATGGTTTGATATGGTTATTATTACATCACATTCAATTACAGTAATTTAGCAGACGCTTTTATCCAAAGTGACTTACAATAGTGTGTTTCAACAAAGGAAGGTAAGAGAACAACTCGTCACCAGAAGTCCAAAGTGCATTTCATTTCTAACAAGTCTCCAAGAACTGAACCAGTACTCAGTACGGTAAAGTTATAATAAGTTCAGGTAAAAGTACAATAATGTAAAAATACATAAGGTAAAAGTACAATAAATTGGCAAACAATATAGAACAATATCTACCTAACAATATACTGAGACAATCTACTAAGTAAGACACTAGTACGCTACTAAAAAGTGATAAGAGGACGCACAAGGAGGAAGGATCCGGGTAGTGTTTCCTAAAGAGATGAGTTTTTAGCCTGCGGCGGGAGATGGGCAGAGACTCTGCAGTCCTGACATCCGTGGGAATTTCATTCCACCAAATTGGGGCCACAGGACAGAGAACAGCCGTGACCGCGTAGATCGGCCACAAGGGCCCCTCAGCGAGGGGGCAAGCAGACGGCCCGAAGAAGCAGAGCGAAGCAGGGATTATTAATGGTAGAATCTGAGTATGAGTCTTTGACAACAAAAGTATATAATATATAATATAATATATAATCTGCACATTGGGTCGGATGAGGCCTGTGTTTACCAGGCCTGTATTACAACCTGTAGCGTCTGACCTTGACATGGACGGAGCTGGGCCTCTGGGGTCACCCGTTACAGATGGGTCACTTCACACGGTTACACTGTAAACACCCTGTCTGCTATCACCCACACACACCTCCCAAATACATGTTAAAATTGCTGTGGTTTGTTGTGCAACCACAATTAGGAATTATAAATAACCCCAAACTTTGGAAACACTGTTTCCTGACAAAAATGTTGTTATCATTATTATTAATAGAATAAGTATTTTTATTATTTGTATTATTAGTAGAAGTATTATAAGTAGTATTAGTAGTATTATTATCTAAAAGCAGTTTAGTTAAAAAATATACAAGATATTTATTGGCCAATTGCAAGGTACAATGGAATGCTTACTCCCCATTCCCTCCCGCAGTGTGGTATATAATATATTCTATGGAAATTAACAAAAAAAAGCATCCATGACAGTGTAATGTTAATGACATGTTATGATAGTGTAATGTTAATGACATGTTATGATAGTGTAATGTTAATGACATGTTATGATAGTGTAATGTTAATGACAATGTTATGATAGTGTAATGTTAATGACATGTTATGATAGTGTAATGTTAATGACATGTTATGATAGTGTAATGTTAATGACAATGTTATGATAGTGTAATGTTAATGACATGTTATGATAGTGTAATGTTAATGACATGTTATGATAGTGTAATGTTAATGACAATGTTATGATAGTGTAATGTTAATGACATGTTATGATAGTGTAATGTTAATGACATGTTATGATAGTGTAATGTTAATGACAATGTTATGATAGTGTAATGTTAATGACATGTTCTGATAGTGTAATGTTAATGACAATGTTATGATAGTGTAATGTTAATGACATGTTATGATAGTGTAATGTTAATGACATGTTATGATAGTGTAATGTTCATGACATGTTATGATAGTGTAATGCTAATGACATGTTATGATAGTGTAATGTTGATGACAATGTTATGATAGTGTAATGTTAATGACATGTTATGATAGTGTAATGTTGATGACAATGTTATGATAGTGTAATGTTAATGACATGTTATGATAGTGTAATGCTAATGACATGTTATGATAGTGTAATGCTAATGACATGTTATGATAGTGTAATGTTAATGACATGTTATGATAGTGTAATGTTAATGACATGTTATGATAGTGTAATGTTAATGACATGTTATGATAGTGTAATGTTAATGACATGTTATGATAGTGTAATGTTAATGACATGTTATGATAGTGTAATGTTAATGACAATGCTAGTGGCAGCACTCCTAGCAGTTCAGTACTGTTTATACTGTTTATATCACTTAGAAATCGTGTGGAGTGTGGCTTTCGTCTAGTCTAACAAGCACTTTAATTATAACATAAAAAGGTGTTCATCTAGGTGTTCATTTAAACTTTCAGGGTTCCCCTTAAACACCACCAGTAGATGTCTAACTGTTATTCACATCTTTATATAAAGAAATTCAATTGAGTTTTGTATCCACCCTGTTAGGACAATTATATAAGCCTACGGAAGTATTTAAGGTTGGAAAAGGTAAAAAACACACACGCCCACACACACACGCCCACACACAAGCACACGCATGCACACACACACACACACACACACACACACACACACACACACACACACACACACACACACACACACACACACACACACACACACACACACACACACACCATCTCTACATTAAACTGGTTTCTACATGGGAAGGGAAGGGAATCGATATTAGATATTACACAGATATTAAAGCTGTGTAAATATATAATACCAAGTGCCAAGATGAAACCCTTTTGTCATTATGTTACGAGCTTCTTGGCACGTATCAAACATTCAGCCTTGAGTTGAGGGTTAGTAACAGAGGTTTTTAGATAAACAATTCACAAACCCTCCAGTGCTGGCCGCTTGACATTTGGCTTCACTAATGCAACATTGGGTATTTTGATTGGTTAGTTCCTGACCAATCAGACACGCTAGGGGCTCAGTGGATGTGGATATCGATGTGGATATAAATCAACTTTCATCTCATCATTGATTTTTCCACCATCATGAGGTCCCTGGTCTTCCTTCTGCTCATCGGAGTGCCGCAAAATATGAAATATTGAAATGGCAATTTATTTTTATTGATTCACCACTTCATTGAACTGTTCACATTTCCGCTGCCCATTTGAGCGCATGACAACACTCTGTTTTCAGATGATGATTTGGGGGTCTTTTGAGTCTACACGCCCCTCTCCCGTCCCTCTCCTGCAGCCGCATCGGAGTGCACCTGTTGGGATCGAGGTGTGTGACGGAACCAAGCTGTTCATCTTCCCCCTCCTCCTCCTCCTCTCATCGCTCTACCCAACTGTGGCGACCGGACGCTGAACATGAGGTGACGTCATGCTGATCAAGCTGTGCCAGCCCTCCACCCTGAACCAGTACCCACAGCCCGTGGCCCTGCCCTCCACCCTGAACCAGTACCCACAGCCCGTGGCCCTGCCCTCCACCCTGAACCAGTACCCACAGCCCGTGGCCCTGCCCTCCACCCTGAACCAGTACCCACAGCCCGTGGCCCTGCCCTCCACCCTGAACCAGTACCCACAGCCCGTGGCCCTGCCCTCCACCATGTACCATCCCCCTGGAACCATGTGCACGGTGTCAGAGGAGGGCGACACCATGAGCCATCCAGTGAGAGGCCAGGCTGGTCACGGTCATCATGCACACACTGACCCACTCATCCGACGTGGACAAGCTCCAATGTCCTGACCTGCTCATCCGCTCCTACCTGGACTGTCTGTGAGACCTCCTCAGCTGGCATGATCACCAACACTACGTCCCGCACTGGTTCCTGGAGGACTCTTGCCAGGTAGGTCTGCATATAGCCTTCCACAAACACGCACAACACCCGGTCAGCTACAAACATCCTGCTAAAGATCCCCAAAGCCCATACATCCTTTGGCCGCTCCGCCTTTCAGTTTGCAGCAGCTGATAGCTGGAATATTATACAAAAAACCTTGAAAATGAAGACCTTTATCTCCCCCCGCACCTTCAAGGACACTATTACAAACACCCTGGTACACACATGCAGCTGCTTTGCCTGATGCTCACTACCAATGTCTTGACCTCTCCTATAGTATGCATTGCCATGAAGGAATGAATGGATGAATGAATGAATGAATGAATGAATGAATGAATGAATGAATGAATGATTGAATGGATGAATGTTCTATATTATTTTAATGACTGATTGAACCATAGCAGTATTGTTTTAGAGATGTTATATGTTTAACTGCTATGCCTGTCATCTCTGCTCTGTGTCATTGTGTTGTCTCCTGGGTTCTGTAGTGCCCGGAGTCTGTCTTTTTATTTTCTTCCTCCCAACCCCCATCCCCTCAGGAAGCCTTTTGCCTCCTGTCAGGTCATCATTGAAAATAAGAATTTGTTCTTAATTGATTTTCCTGGCTAAATAAAGGTTCTACTACTACTACTACTACAAAACACCAACAAAGAAACCAATTCATCCTGCTTCAACGCTACGGGGGGGCGAATGACTGTTTATCAGGTACGGGTTTGACTACAGGTGGGCCTGTTTCAAGGACTAGCCGAGCCCCCCCCCCCCCCACCCCCCCCCCCCCACACACACACACACAAACACACACACAGTTAACAGCGTCTGCATAATGACTAAATGTAAAGCAGTAAAGTGCAGTGCTCTTTCAGCTGCATGCAGGTGTTTCTTGTAACTAGTAAACGTAAGTAAGTAAATGTAAACACTTGTATATGTGTTTTATTTGATTCATCACCAAACGCTATATTATTTTATTGTTGCACTAATAGATGGATGGATGGATGGAAGATGAAGCCTATTCCAGTCCCCTGTGGCTGCTGAAGGGACTCCAGGGACCCCGGGCGGCCCCATGGTATGTAGTGGTGAAGCCACAGGGGGTCGCGTTGTACTGAGAGGAGCCACCACAAGACGGTTCAATAGAATGTGTTTCCTCTTCCTTCCTCCTTCCTCCAGTGACTCCAGGCTCCAAGATACCATGGCCAGCAATTGGTTGGCCAAGACATCAGAATTGGATCTGGGGTCCACCACTACATCATTCATCAAGTGTGAGTCAAACCAAATGGCTTTTATTTGTAAAATATAAAGAAAATATAGAATTTGGAAACAATTATTGCCTTTACTGTTTCAATGTTTGTATTCATAGAAACAGGGTGGGTGATTCAATACTATTATAACATTTGAAAATGATTGTTAAAGAATAAATTATAAAAAAATTATATATAAATATAAATATATATTACAATAGTCAAATAAACACACACATAAACACACACACACACACACACACACACACACACACACACACTCACTCTCACACACACACACACACACACACACACACACACACACACACACACACAGACTCTCGCTCTCACACACACACACACACACACACACACACACACACACACACACACACACACACACACACACACACACACACACACACACACACACACACACACACACACACACACACACACACACACTCTCTCACTGTCACACACACACACACGCACACACACTCTCACTCTCACACACACACACACACACACACACACACACACACACACACACACACACACACACACACACACACACACACACACACACACACTTGTAACACAACACTTATGGACAGGGAAGAGAAAGACGTACAATGGATAAAGAAGATATGTTAATGACCATGAAGTGTAAATGGTCAGCAGTGATCAATGCCTTCCACTTTCTAAACGTTGTTCTATGAGAACTGAACAGGTGTGTGTACTCCAGAAATAGAGTAAGATAAAGACATAATTACCCTCTGTGACTCAACAGAGTTACCAACTGACTTACATCCATTACATCCACAATCAATTGATCAAATATATTGGCTCTGCTAATTTAATCCATTTCAATATGTTGCAATGACTCAACTATATAAGCAACTAACTCAAGGATCAAAGGAACTATACATCTAATATTTAGTCCATTTCCATCCTTGGTTTCATTTAAGACGATTCATGCAATGTGGAACAGGCTGCAATAGAATCACATACAATATTGAATCGATTTAATAGCTCTAAACATCCACAGAGACAAAATGGGTTGTATCATGATGAGTAGTAAAGTATAACAACATTTTCAAAATGTCTGTAAATAATCTAAAAGTGTGTAACCTTTTACATTTTGGATACAATTTTGGATTTAATTAGTTCATTAACACAAACTGTTTTAAGGTTAATTTAAAGTGTTGGGATTTGACCAACTGTTGCATTTTGCCAAGGTCTCCAATGTTTGAGGTAATTCAGGGAATGTATGCATTGCATAATGTATGGGAAGGTACAGGTGATTGGCTCCTGACTGACCAATCAGATGGACAGGAAAGTGGGGCAGATCTCCAGAACCAGAGTATAAAAGCTTCAGGCATATTTCTCGTACCTCATCCACCTGATCACATAGCAACCATGAGGTCTCTGGTCTTCCTTCTGCTCCTCGGAGCTGTCTGTGAGTTTTCAGTGTTCATGGGGTTGTTGGTTCAATCCCCCATTTGCAAATGTGGGATTGGAGGGAAATTGGTCTTTAGCAAGACATCTGTCTCCTTATAGATTGCAATAAGAGGATACTTGTATGGTCTTGAATGGCTAATATTACAATTGGTTTGTGAATGCAGGTGTAAATCTGTGTTTTGAGACGTATTCATCTCTAGAAAAGCGCTTAACACAGACAGTTCACAAGTAAACAACCTGGGTTAATGCTGTGTTTTGTGTTTCTCTTCAAGTCGCTGAGGAGGACAAGATTGTCGGAGGGTATGAGTGTCAGAAGCACTCCCAGCCCCACATGTGTCTCTGAACTCTGGGTACCACTTCTGTGGAGGCTCCCTGGTCAGCCCAGACTGGGTTGTGTCTGCTGCTCACTGCTACAAGTCGTAAGTTAGGAATGTGGATTCACCGGCTTTCATTAGGATATAGGCAACTCTAAATCTACATAAGAGCCTGAAATATAGATGAATGGTTAAATGCTTGTCCTCTCTCTCTCTCTCTCTCTCTCTCTCTCTCTCTCTCTCTCTCTCTCTCTCTCTCTCTCTCTCTCTCTCTCTCTCTCTCTCTCTCTCTCTCTACCAGCCGTGTGGAGGTGCGTCTGGGAGAGCACCACATCCGGAAGTCTGAGGGAACCGAGCAGTTCATCTCCTCCTCCCGCGTCATCCGTCACCCCGACTACAGCTCCTACAACATTAACAACGACATCATGCTGATCAGGTTGAGCAAGCCCGCCACGCTGAACCAGTATGTCCAGGCTGTGGCCCTGCCCACCAGCTGTGCTCCTGCTGGAACCATGTGCACCGTGTCTGGATGGGGAAGCACCATGAGCTCCTGTGAGTAGTGGCTCCATCGGTTCTGGTCTAGGGAGCCTGACTGGTTATGAAAGATAACAGAATATAAGAATAGTTTTTTGTCTTCATTCCTATTTTAGCCGTCGACGGCAACAAGCTGCAGTGCCTTGACGTGCCCATGCTCTCCCGTGAGGACTGTGCCGACGCCTACCCTGGCATGATCACCAATGCCATGTTCTGCGCTGGTTACCTGCAGGGAGGCAAGGACTCCTGCCAGGTACGTTCATCTGCAGGAACACAACTCACTACTCAACCGGCCTTGTTTGGTGCTTGGTGAATTGGGTAAGATGTTAGTTGTTAAGGGTTCACCTGTGTGATGTGTTGCATGGTGTTTGTGTCTTGCAGGGAGACTCCGGTGGCCCCGTAGTGTGCAACGGTGAGCTGCAGGGTGTTGTGTCCTGGGGATTCGGATGTGCAGAGAAGGGCCACCCCGGAGTTTACGCCAAGGTAGAAACCTAAAGGAGAGGGATGGCCCCTTTTCCAACTTAACAATTTTCATCAATTTATTTTCAATTTCTAACTTTCTAATGTGTTGCTATTTTCCTTTTATAGCCGATTCCCTTTACTCTTGTTTAATTTGTACATCTGATAGGTCAGCATTATTTTAATAATTGTAATCATTATTCATAGCTAACGGAGTATTAGTAGTGTGTGTTTTTTAGTTAACCTTGGTCTATGTTGAGATGGCATTCTAACTTCAAGCTCTTGTCTAACTTTTATTTATTCTTTCCCAGGTTTGCGTTCTCAAGGACTGGGTTATGAGCACCATGGAGAGCTATTAAATGATACGGTTCAGATCCCTGTTGCGGCTTCACATCAGGCTGTTACCTGGAGGAAATAAAAATGATCAATAAATATTTTCCATATAAATCACACCCAAGAATTTTGTTTATTATGAGTTGGTTCTAAAACATGGCGTTCTGTAGTTAGAAAGAGCTTCTGTTCTGAGCTCTGATCCTTTACCACCGGGACATAAGATGACATTACATTCATTTAGCAGATGCTTTTATCCAAAGCGATTTACAATAGTGCGTTCAAGAAAGGTAGGCAAGAGGTAGGCAACTCGTCACCAGAAGTCAAAAACAAGTCCTTAAGAACTGAGTCAGTGCTGAGGTTGGCAAACAATATAACATTATCTAACTAACTAACAAGCAAACAATCTAGCTAGTACACTAGTAAAAAGTGATAATCCATCCTACCTCCAGGCAATGGTCAAGCCCTACATCCCAACCCGTCAACTTCGCTCTGCTTCTTTGGGCCGTCTGCTTGCCCCCTCGCTTAGGGGCCCTTGTGGCCGATCTACGCGGTCACGGCTGTTCTCCGTCCTGGCCCCAATTTGGTGGAACAAACTCCCCACGGATGTCACGACTGCAGATTCATTACCCATCTTCCGCCACGGGGTGAAAACCCATCTTTTCAGGACACACTACCCGGATGTTTCCTCGTAGCGCTAAGTCGATTATCTAAGTAGATTATTAGGTAGATATTGTTCTAGATATTGTTATATATTGTTTGCCAACTTATTGTACTTTTCCCTGAACTTTGTACCTGAACTTATTGTTCTACTACCTGAGCACTGGTTCAGTTCTTGGAGACTTTGTCGCTTTGGATAAAAGTGTCTGCTAAATGACTGTAATGTAATAAGAAGATGCGCTAGGAGGTAGGATCCGGGTAGTGTTTCCTGAAGAGGTAAGGTTTTAGCCTGCGGCGGAAGATGGGCAGTCCTGACATCTGTTCATAACACTTTGGGGCCAGGACAGCCGTGACCCAGTAGATCGGCCACAAGGGCCCCTAAGCAAATGTGCAAGCAGATGCCCCGAAGTAGCGGAGTGAAGTGGACGGGCAGGGATGTAGGGCTTGACCATTGCCTGGAGATAGGAAGGAGCTGTTCCTTTCACTGCCCTGAAGGCTAGCACCAGGGTCTTGAACTGAATGCAAGCAGCTACAGGGAGCCAGTGTGGACACCGGAGAAGGGTAGATGTGTGGGAGAATTTGGGTTGATTGAACACCAGATAATAATAATAATGGCAGCTTTTATATAGCGCTTTTATCCAAAGCGCTTTACAAGTCATGCCTCACATTACCCATTCATACACCGACGGCGGAGTCAGCCATGCAAGGAGACAGCCAGCTGGTCAGGAGGGTTAGGGTGTCTTGCTCAATGACACCTCGACAGTTTTTGGTAGGAGGAGCCGGGGGATCGAACCAGCGACCTTTCGGATGTGAGGCGACTGCTCTACCTCCTGAGCTATACTGCCGCCCCCACCAGATGAGCTGCATCTTTCTAAACGTGCTCCTGGTGTTTAAACATAGTTGCTGTTGTCTAAACAGGAGATGACAAGACCCTGTATGAGCACCTATGCAGCTTTTTCAGTGAGAAAAGGCTGAATCCTCCTGATTTTGTAGAGGAGGAATCTGCAGGAGCGTGTCACCAAAGTCTGTTTGCCAAGAACGACAGTTGGTTGTCCAGGGTCACACCCAGATTCCTTGCAGTCTGAGTAGGTGTCATTACAGTATCTTCAATGGTGACAGCCAGGTCTCGGTGCGGACAGCCCTTTGCCGGGAAGCTCAGTCTTGTCCAGGTTGAGCTTTAGGTGGTGCATCGTCATCTACTCCGAGATGTCTGCCATGCATGCTGCAATGTGTCTTTCCACTTGCGTGTTAGAGAACGACAATATTAGTTGGGTGTCACTAGGGGTTTACAGTGTGGAATTCTGCAGACAGGTCAAGGAGTATCAGGACCGAGGAGAGAGAGTTCACTCTTGCAGCATGGAGTGACTCTGTCATTGACAGGAGGGAAGTCTCAGACGAGTGACCCGCCTTAAAATCTGACTGGTGGGGGTCCAAGAGGCAGTTCTGGTGGAGGAATAAGAACAATGGTTAAAGGGTGTTGGTTTCTTCAGGAGGGGGGTGAGTCTGGCACTTTTTAAAGCAGTAGGAGAAAGCATCCAGACGTCAGAGATGTGCTGATGACGTATAGGGAGGGGTTAGGGGATGGAGGAAAAAGTGATGGGAGGGACAGTGATGGGGAAACTAACTATAACAAGGTTAGGAGTGATAACTTTGTATTCAACAGTTACATTTTAGTGGCTTGTGACATCAAAGACAAAATAAGGCAACACACAATTACTGGCAAAAACTGATGGATTTATTTCCTAAATCACTTTTAAGATGTAAGTGGAGATACCACAACAAGACCCTTCCAAAGCTTTGCCTCCCACTGACTTCCTTATGCCTGAAGTCTGGGTACGATTTCTAGGTCAAATCCTGTGCATCCTTCACAGTCAAATGATCAGTAATTGCCAGAACAGCAGAGTCCAGTAGAGCTGCATCTTTGGAGGTTTCCTCCACTAATGGAGAGCCGTTCACATGAGCTTCAGAATCAGGCATGGTAGCGCAGTGCCGGCCCAAGCCTTTATAGGGCCCTAAGCAGAATTTAGAATGGGAATTGATCATTGATCATTTACATATACCACCCACATTGTGGTAGTTCATGTCTCATTGAAAAGGCAGCATATACAATATATTAATATACATATATATCAAAAGTTGAAGATATATATTCATCTTCAACTGTTGATATAACTGCACACCCCTGCTCACTACCTATTATATTTGTATACTTACCTGGATATATTTAATTCTGCACATATCTCATACCTACTCTATATGTTGTTTTATACATGTTTTTATAGTAGACTGTTTTAACATCCTATTTAACCACCTGTACATTGTTTATTACCATGCACTTTACTGCAACAAATTATTTTCGCTGTACTGTACTGTGCAATGACAATACATTTAAATCTAATATAAAAATATACAAAATGGCTCACTACGTGCACCCATTGACTTCCATTATAATATTACGAATAATTGTTACAACCCTCCTGCTGGAAAGGCAGTCTAGGGTGAAAACGGGTCTATCGGGCATTTACGATGTACCTGTGTTGCGACATGTTGCCGTAAAGCTGTTCTGACTAAGCCTTCAGTAAAGACAGTCGCACGTTCTTCCTCGGTGTCTGAGTATGGTTATAGTTATCTTAGCAAGGTGTTATTATCAGCATATAACATTGGCGACGAGCATTGAGTTTTCGTTCCCACCACCGTCCTCTTTCCTCGCACTGCCCGGTGAGCCACATTCGAGACCTACATTACGGTCCTCAATGTGGACGATGCACGTAAACGAGCCACGCTGATACACTGTCTCGGCATCTCGGAGACGCCGCTGTCTATGCAGATTGTGTGAGGCTATTGTCTGGACATTTTGCTGCCCTGCAAAACTTGATTATACAAAGGATTTTGTTTCGCCAGCGCAAACAGAGAGTGGGTGGTTTTCAGATGACTTCAGAGGGCTGTCTATATTTGGGTGTCGGCCATGTTGGAGCCCCTCGCAGTGTTAAAATCGATGTAAACATAAGCCATTTGTCTCTAGCTCTCACGTGCTTTTCTACTTTTTTATGGATCTTTCACAGAAAGAAACCAAGGATGACTTGGAATATCGAGCTAAAGATATCCCAGTGCTTTCCGAGTACGCAAAATGTCTCCAAATACATATAATTACAAAAAATATGGCTGGTTGGTGTGGACCCCGCTAGTATCCCAATCAGTTTGACCCTGAGTGTTTGACCCTGAGTGAGGCTACAGATGGGTCTTGCAGCGCAGCAAATAACACATCCTTCACGGTCACCAAGCCCAGTCTCCCTTCATGAGGACTCTGGCATCCACCTAGTGGGGTGCCAGCGCACAACCACACGCCAGAGCTGTGGTAATTGCGGCTCCTTATCACACGCTACCAGGGCCCAGAACTGCTACTCCTGCCAGGGGACAGACATGCTAGCGCTGTGGGAGCCAGAACAATTTCGCTAGGGTCTGCCGCTCTGCCCCAGCTTCCTTCAAAAGGCCACCGTCATCTCAGCGCACCTCACCTACCACCATTCATTCTATCCATTCTGTGAGGGCCACACCAATGCTAGTCAAGACCTGCACAGTAGAGTTGGACGGTGTAAGCGGGCAATTGTTACTAGACGAGGGGCTGCGGTGTCCCTGCTGAATTATTCAACCGTTTTGTTCCTCATGTGAGACTCGCCACGCCATCTGCAGTGTTACGTAGTTATGGCAACTCTAGAATCGAGCTGATGGGCACCCTCAGTACCACAGTACGCTATGGCCCCTTACCATTGTACGCTATAGACTCTTGCCTTGTTCACTTTCCAAGTGTCACACCATGGTGCCGACCTTATGGGCCTGGATTATTCTCAGGCCTGGGCTTTCCACTCCTGGATGGTCAGCCATTCTCCAAGTCTCCACGCTATGGAAACAACGATGACCCACCCTGTTCTCTGGACTAGGCTACCTCTCGGTAGCAACAAGATGTGCCGCCAGTCATCCAACCCCTACGCCGCATTCCCCTGGCTCTGTCACGGCTGTGTGTGGTGAGGTTGGACCCAGAACGCAGGCGGAGACCAGGAAAGGAAGAACAGGGGTTTATTAATGGCACAAAACACAATAGAAGGTTATCCCCCAGGACCGACGAGGGAGCTGGGACCGGGAGATCGAGGTGCGTCAAGCCGACAGGTAGGAGACGTAGGGATCGTTGGGGACAGGCGATGGTCAGGTTACCGGGAGGTCGAGGTGCGTCGTGCCGACAGGTAGTAGGCGAACGGATCGTTGGGGACAGGCGATGGTCAGGTTACCGGGAGGTCGAGGTGCGTCGTGCCGACAGGTAGTAGGCGAACGGATCGTTGGGGACAGGCGATGGTCAGGTTACCGGGAGGTCGAGGTGCGTCGTACCGACAGGTAGATGACGGGCGGAACTCCGGGACCGACGAGGGGCTGGAACAGCAGACGGGCGGGCTATCTCTCCGATAGTCCGTAGCAGGGTGATCAGGACCAGGGATGAATGTCACCTGGGGACTGGTAGCGTACCGGTTACACCTAGTACGAACGAGCGACGTCTCTCACTGACGCCGCTGTATAAATAGCCCCCAGGTGAGATCAATGGCAATTAGCCACGGTAATGGTTGGCAGGTGCGTGTGTGTGTGCGGCCTGGCAACGCCCCCTGTCAACCACCGTAACCGTGACAGGCTCTTCGCGAAGGAGTGTCTGAGGAGCTACAGAATCCACAGCAGGCAGGTATAATGGAGCCAGTCAACGCATCACCGTGGATTTTGAATCTAGTGGTCGCCAAGAAGAAGTCTGGGGGGCTGCGCATGTGTGTCAACCTCAGCTGTTAACAAGGTGGTCATCCCAGACAAATACCCACTACCCACAGTGGAGGAACTGACCACACAGTTTTACGGCTCTACCACCTTCTCCAAGCTGGACCTCCGTCAGGGTTATCTGCAGATCCCGTTGCACCCCGACAGCCGTTACCTCATCGCATTCGTCACCCACGCCGGAGTGTTCCAGTACACAAGGATGATACTAGATACAAGATACAAGCTACAAGATTTTTTATTGGCCATTTGTAAGTACATAGGAATGCTTACTCCCCATTCCCTCCGGCAGTATAAATCTCATAAACACCATAACATTTAAATAATATATACAATAAAATAAACGAAAAAAGAGCAGCAAAAAGTGACTTAAATGATATGTACATGTTTTTTGTTTTTTTTACAAAAAATTTAAGATGTTAATGACATGTTATGAAAGTGAAAGTGGCAGCACTCCTAGCAGTTCAGTAGGCACACTGCCTGTGGATAAAAACTATCCTTAAACCTGGCAGTGCTTGTACGGATTCTGTGCAACCGGCGACCGGTAGATGTTCACTAGCCACCTCTGGCCTATACCGCTTTTTCTGAGGCACCGCAGAGCATAGAGGTGCTGGTGTGCCTTCTTCACCATGACCTCCGTGTTGCGTGTCCACGCCAGGTCATCGGAAATCTGTAGTCCAAGGAAACGGAAGCAGCTGACGACTTCCACCGATGTCCCGTCCAGGCTGATGGTGGAGTGGGTGCCCCGGTGGCTCCTGAAGTCCACGATGAGCTCATTGGTCTTGCTGACATTCAGTGCGAGGCTGTTGTCCTCACACCATCGCGTCAGCTGGACCACCTAATTTCTTTACTCCGTCTCATCGCCCTCGCTTATCAAGCCGATGACTGTGGTGTCGTCTGCAAACTTGATAATCCGATTATTGCTGTGCGTGGCAGTACAGTCATGTGTGTACAGCGAGTACAGCCGGGGACTGAGGCAGCAGCCTTGGGGTGCTCCGGTGTTGAGGACCAGAGTGGATGAGATGTTGTTCCTAATCTTCACCACTTGAGGCCTGCCCATCAGGAAGTCCATAATCCAGTTACAGATGGGGACGCCCAGACCTAGGTCCCTCAGTTTCAGGACCAACTTTCAGGAACGATGGTGTTGAAGTCAATGAACAGCAGTCTGACGTAGGTGTCCCTCCTGTCTAGGTGCTGCAGGGCCGTGTGTAGTGCCAGCGAAATGGCGTCATCTACAGACCTTTTTGGTCGATATGCAAACTGGAGTGGGTCTAGGGACTCAGGGATGGACAAGTTTATATGTGACATTACAAGTTTCTCCAGGCACTTCATGGCTATGGGTGTTAAAAGCCACTGGACGATAATCATTGAGGCATGTTACCTTGGTCTTTTTGGGTAACGGCACAATGGTTGTCGCTTTGAAGCATGCTGGGACGACAGACTGTTGCAGTGATGCATTGTAGATGTCGGTGAACACAGGAGCCAGCTGGTCAGTGCAGGTCTTAAAGACGCGAGATGGAACTCTGTCTGGGCCGGCCGCCTTCCCCGCCTTCACCCTCCTGAAGATTCTGCGGACCTTGGACTCGGATAGTCGTAGCACGTAGTCCTCTGGGCTGATGTTCAAGTTGTTGGTCGGCTCATGGTCCCTTTCAAAGCGAGCGAAAAACTTGTTTAGCTCGTCTGGTAGGTTAGGGTCGTTGTTGCTGACTGCCCTTGAGCTCCCCTTGTAGGTGGAGACGACCCTCAGACCTTGCCACATACGTCTGGTGTCAGAGCCCCCAAACTGTAATTCCAATTTGTTTTTGTAATCCAATTTCCCCTTGATGGCTTTTCTGAGTTTGTACTTGGCCTTGGCAGTGACATGGTACTTGGCAGTATAGCTCAGGAGGTAGAGCGGTCGCCTCACAACCGAAAGGACGCTGGTTCGATCCCCCGGCTCCTCCTAGCAAAAAAAAAAAAAAAAAAAAACTGTCGAGGTGTCCTTGAGCAAGACACCCTAACCCTAACTGCTCCCAACGTGCTGACTGTCTCCTTGCATGGCTGACTCCGCCGTCGGTGTATGAATGGGTAATGTGAGGACATGACTTGTAAAGCGCTTTGGATAAAAGCGCTATATAAAAAGCCAGCATTATCATTATCATTGTAGAGATCGGAGTCGCCTGTTGTGAAAGCGGTACTCCGTTCCTTAAGGTCCTTAAGTTTGTTCCATATGTCAGCATTCATCCATGGTTTGCGGTTCGGAAATGAGCGAACAGACCTGGTCAGGATGCATTCTTCCACTAGCCTGTTAATGTATGCTGTGACATGATCTGCATACACATCAAGGTCAGTGGTCTTGAATACACTCCAGTCAGTGATTTCTAGCCCCCTCTGCAGGTGTAGTACGGCATCGTCTGTCCAGCGACGCACGTTCTTTACAACTGTGGGCATGGACTTTAGGGCGTGGACGTAGTCTGATTCGTCCGAAACCCGGCCGCGCAACAGCGCGATATGCGTGCTTGATGGTGGTGTAGCAGTGATCAAGAGTCTTGTTCTGACATGAGATGTGTTGATAGTATTTTGGTAATACCTTTTTTAAATTGCAGTGGTTAAAGTCCCCTGCTACAATGGGGACTGCCTCGGGGTAGCGATTCTGAAGTTAGCTCACTTCAATGTAAAGTTCGTCCAATGCGATGTTCGCATCAGCCCGTGGTTGGATTTAAACCGCCGACATGAGAATAGCGGAGATTTCCCTCGGCAAGTAAAAAGGGTGACACTTGATAGTAATTCCAGATTAGATGAGCAGTGTTGAGAAAGCACCTGAACATCCGTACACCAGCTGTTGTTCACCAAGCAGAATACGCCCCCACCTTTGTTCTTCCCGTGGCTGTTCTGTCGGTCAAAGACAATCCCGGTGGTTGCATTGCTTCGTCAGGAATCACGGAAGACAGCCATGTTTCCTTAAAAATCCGATGTCCCGCTGCGAGGCGATACGGTAGTTCAGTTCGTCGGACTTGTTTGCGAGAGACTGGACGTTTTCGAGGAGAATGCTCGGTAGGGCTGGGTTCCATCGCCTCTGGCTTGTCCTAACCAGTAGGCCGCCACGGGACCCTCTCCTGCGGGCGCGTTTGTTGTTGCCCCCCGGGGCTTGGTGGATCCCTGCCCCCCACTCTCCTTTGTAATTCCAACAGTGTTTGGCAATCATATGTGATAACACACATGGTGACTAGCTATAGTCCTATACAGTTACTTAAATATAACTGAAAAGTGCGAAAAAAAGATAAGTAATAAGTACAAGTGAACTAAATAAACTGCGGCAGCTCGTAGAGACACGTCTGCTTTCCTCCAGCGCCGCGCTCATGCAGTTGGGACTCAGCTCTGCCCCCAGCTGTTTTCAGAAGATTATGTCCACCATCTTTACAGGCATCCCCGGAGTAGTCATTTATCTCAACGACATTGTGGTTCACGGTTCAACAGCTACCCTCCGCGAACAACATCTGTGCCGGGTGTTCAGCATGCTGGCCGAACACATCCTCATCCTGAACGAGGAGAAATATGTCTTCTCCGTGACTGCTGTCTACTTTGTGGGGTTTCGCCTGACTGCAGAGGGCCCAGACCACTTCAGTCAAATGTGGATGCTGTGCAGCAAATGTGGATGCTGGGGAAGGAACCTGCGACCACAGCCCGAGTACTGGGTCCAGCAGCTGAAGACTCAGCTCATCTCACCACTTGTGCTCGCACACTTTGACCTCTTAAGCCCCACATTCCTCACCTGTGATGCCTCCAACGTGGCTGTGGGATGGGGGCTTTCTCAGCTCCAACATGGCATCGAGGGCCCAATCGCCTTCGCCTCTCGGGCCCTCAGCCCAGCGGAACAGAAGTATTCTGTGGGAGAGAGGGAGGCTCTAGCATGTGTTCATTGTTTATCGGGCGTGTTATCGGTGGCACATGTATGTCTATGGCCGACCGTTCACAGTGGGGACTGACCACCAGGCTCTCACAGCCCTTCTTGAGACATCAGGCACTGGGCACAGGCCGCGGAGGATCCACCGCTAGTCAGAGAGGCTCCGGCAATCTAACTTTACCCCACAGTTTACCTCGGGTCGCGAGAATGTAGTGGCGGTAGTACTTGTAGTGGTTGTGCCACTTCCGGTTTCTCGCCCAACCCTGCTCCAGATGCCACAGAATACGACCTTGTCCAAATGCTCCATACCCCACTCCAGACTACATTCTCCCTTCAGGACCTCCAGCTGGCCTCAGAGCAGGACCCCATGTTCTCCCAGCTCCGCACATTTATCCGCACTGTTTGGCCCCCAAAGGTTCCAGAGGACCTGGCACCTTTCTGGGGCGAGGTCTGCCTAGCTCGTGGACTCCAAACCGTCGTTCCCAGTGGCCTACAGGCACGCATCCTGGCCATGACCCATGAGGGCCATCTGGGCATCATGAGAGTGAAGCAGAGATGTCGGGACCTGGTGTGGTGGCCAGGCATAGACGGAGACATTGAGGCCCCGGTAAGGGACTGCACAGCCTGCCTCATGAGCGGCAAAACTGGTCCTATGATACCGCCGCCATTGCAGCCACTGAGCCTTGGACACACCTCCAGCTGGACATCTGCGGGGAGCTCCATGGAGTCCCATACCACCAACGATTTTTTGTGGTGGTCTACGATCTCCATTCGAAGTAGCCAGAGGTGACCTCCGTCGGCTCTGTCACTGTGATAACAGATAACTGATTTTTTGGACTCACTCATCTCTCGGTGGGGCACTCCTGCTGCAATCACCACCGACAACGGCCCACAGTTAATGTCAGCGGTGTGTGCTGTCTTCCCAGAAAAAAGGGGCATAAAACACATCCGCACAGCTCTGTACCACCCCCAGGCCAATGGGGGCAAGGAGAGAATGAACCAGACTCTGGAAAACGGCATCAGAACCCACCTAGCCGATGGTTTCCAGTTCAACGCAGCACTGCTCCGCACCTAACTGCACTATCGAGCAACCCAACACTCCACAACGGGCAGTACCCCAGCACTCCTCATGATGGGGCGTGAGATCCAGCTGCCTTTGGATCGGCTGTGAGCATCGGCACAAGGGCGGGACAGAGTCATCAACCACCAATGTAAGATGAAGATACGTTATGACAGAATAGGATGGGCAAAGACACCACTCGTCACAGCCCTAGACTGGGTCAGAGTCCGTCGGGCTCACAGGGACCACAAGCTGCTGTCGTTCTGGTCTACACCTATGCAGGTTACCAAGCAACTGGGGTCAGCAACATTCCGTCTGTCAGACTGGTCACGGTGGCATGCAAGCCGCCTTCGGAGAGTGACACCGCCCAGCATCACAGCAGGCCTGAGGGCTGGCCGGGTCCAGGCTATACGATCTGGACTTTCCAGCTGAGCAGCCTCCAGCTCCCATCGACCACCCGGTCAAACGCCAAGTGGAACTGACCGCTCAGCCGGCCCGAGCGGTCGGTTATGTAGACAGTTATGTAATCTTTGAGGTATAGGTATTATTCTAGTATTGACTTTTCATTGTAGTACAAAGCTTGTTGGCTTCTCTACTCTTATAAGTTTAGTTATCTGTGTTCCAAGAGTCTGTTAATTTTCAGTGCCATTGTTGTTTGTTTGTTGTTTTCTATGGGGGGGGGGAAATGTTGTGTATGCTGTCACAACTAACGTGACACATGTTTTGCTTTACGATGTACCCGATGTACATTGCTTCAGAAGAATGGCCAAGTTTGACCCCTCGGAAAGTTTTGTTTGATTATCCAAAAATTAATGGGCTGACTGGAAGAAAGGTTTCCAGTGATTCTTAACGGCTACAAAACTGCACAAATAGGACGGGGAGGTCCAGGTCAGTTCATTGATCTACGCCATGGGCAGTGAATCCGAGAATATTTTCAAGTCATTTACATTCGATGAGGAGGGAGACAAACAGAAATTCGACGTTGTGTTAGGAAAATACGACAAATATTTCTACCCGAAACAGAATGTATCCACGAGCGCGCCTGTTTTCATCAGAGAGTACAACGTCCTGGTGAAGAAGCTGAAATGTTTACCAGGGCTCTCTATGACTTGTCAGAACACTGTGACTTTGGGGTAAATAGAGATGAACACATTCGCGACCGTATAGTCGTGGGCATTCTGGATAAAAGCCTGTCATGTAGGCTGCAGCTGTCAGATCTTAACACTATCACAGACTGTTCAGAGTGTTCGCCAGTCAGAGGAGGTAGCATCCCAAGTTCACCAGCAGAGAGAGACATTCTCTGCTGTACAGGACATTTCACAAAATAAATCATCAGGCAGGGGAAGACCACAGTGGAAGCCTAAAAGCAGAGACCATAGAGACCAAGAAGAACCAAAATGCGGAAAGTTTGGCAAGATGAAGCACAAAAGTCAGGAAAGGTGTCCTGCGGTGAAGTCCACCTGCAATAAAAAATAAATGCAAAAAGGTGGGACATTGGAAGAGAATGTGTCTCAGTTAATCAGTCAGAGAGGTGACGGAGACTGTTTCACAGACACCATACTTCTTGGGTGCTGTCACAAATGCTAACAGTGATGTGGAACAATGGACGGTACAGCTCCTTATTGGAGCATCACCAGTAAAAAATAGAATTGACACAAATTGCAAACTCCTAAAAAATCATGGGTGAAGAGACTCAGCACTCTAACTCCTGAGAGACAGTTAGAGCAGCCGACGAGACGCCACGTAGTCGGAGCTGAAACAGGTTCATGTGTAGGAGGAGCCATAAGGTTATCAATGACCAAGCGCCCGACGCCGGTCTTGGGCAGCCGTAAGAAGGGCAGATCCCATCGATTAGAGCGCGGGGGCACAACACTGACAGTAACCTGCAAAGTGAACTGTCTGAGCACACTGGAGTTGTCCCAAGAGGAAGACGCATAGTAATCCCACACATTTTGAGAGCAGGGAACAGGGATTTGTTTAATTAAAGAAGAGAACAAATGAGCTGGGTTAAACAGTAATGAACAATGTCATGTTCAACTAAAGTCACATGTTCTGAATGTTCATCGATGGAGAAGCAATGTTCTTTAAGAGGTTGTTATTTGTAAGAAGTTAGAAAACTAAAAGGGGAGATGTCATATGATGGACATTATAAATGAATGGCATACGCCTTAAGAGATTGTTGTTACGACACTGCCGTAGAATGTTTCTAGTTTCACGTGGTGCTTGCAACGTAATGAAAGTATATTTTTGTGCTGAATGATTATTCTTATAGTAAACTTCTGTTGGATTAAGATTGTCTGGACATTGAAATCTTTACAGGTGTTGTTTTGCACTCTATATATAATCTATGAATCATGTTCAAGCTCACTGGAGTGCGTACAGAGAAGATTGGTCTGAGGAGGGACTGCTCCTCTCCCATAGCTGAAGGTTCAGCTATGGGATTTGCTTGCTTGGGAAGATAAAGAACAAACGGCTCACAAACGTGTCTAACTAACTGTTTCCCACAGCAGACTGGTTTTTTGTCTCTCTGTATAAAGATAACCTTGTTTTTTCATTCGGGGCTCACTTCTCAGAAAGTTTAGCTCTTTGCTGAACTGTTCCTTCAGTGCTCATCTGAATAAATACTCTTTGGCTCACTGCGAATAGTTATCCAACTTTATTTTTCCACCACACGGACTAATGCAAATACATGGGACGGCGCCCGCCCCTCACCACCCGCCCCTCACCATATGTGTCTAACAGGTATAGCTGCGTGATGTAAAATGTAACCAATGGGCTTCTTCCCTGTCCCCTTGCTCTCGTGTGAACAACTAAAATATGTTGTACTGTGTTTACACAAAAGCAACAGACAAACAATAATGACAACAACTTCACAGGTCTAAAATCTCTAATCTTAAATACAGCTGACTAACAGCGGTTCCAAGCAAAGTAACCCTCTGTCTACTCTACTGTTATGACGATTGACAGGTCACATACTTATGATGAACACCTGGGGGAGACAAAGAGGAACAGAACAAAGACAACACACAACAGACACAATCCACATAATCAAGTGTGGGGTAACACTCCAAACCATAAGAGCAAGCCCACTCTATCCAAATTATCTGTTTCTTTTGTCACAAGGCTTGTGACAAAATAAACAGATAATTGAACAAAACACCCAAGATAAAGCATCTGATTATAGGCGCTTCCTTACCGTGAACAGGGCGTACCTTACCTTAAACAGGACGTACCTTACCTTAAACAGGACGTACCTTACCTTAAACAGGGCGTACCTTACCTTAAACAGGGCGTACCTTACCTTAAACAGGACGTACCTTACCTTAAACAGGGCGTACTTTACCTTAAACAGGGCGTACATAACCTTAAACAGGACGTACCTTACCTTAAACAGGGCATACCTTACCTTAAACAGGGCGTACCTTACCTTGAACAGGGCGTACCTTACCTTAAACAGGGCGTACCTTACCTTGAACAGGGCGTACTTTACCTGGAACCGGGGCGTACCTTACCTTGAACAGGGCATACCTTACCTTGAACAGGACATACCTTACCTTAAACAGGGCGTACCTTACCTTAAACAGGGCGTACCTTACCTTGAACAGGGCGTACTTTACCTTGAACATGGCGTACTTTACCTTGAACAGGGCGTACTTTACCTTGAACAGGACGTACCTTACCTTGAACAGGGCGTACTTTACCTTGAACAGGGCATACTTGGCTTCTCCCTTCTTGTTATACTCGGTAGGCAATAATAGCCTTTCCAAACTCACACTTGAGTAAGGCTAGGGGGAAGCTGGGAAGCTGGGAAGCTGCGTGTCACAATGGCTATTCACCATGCCTCCACTTGAGGGCAGCATCAACCCTCATTCACGTCTTCCTCACACCTGCAGTGCATTGTAATCAACCTGCCTATTTAAGCCTACGCCCCCACACTAATACTTTCCCAGATTGTTCCTGATGACACAGACTCTCCAGCGTACCCGGACTGATTCCCGTTGCCGACCCTGCCTGCCCTGGACCTGCCCTGTCTGGTTCCCGATCTACCGCCCGTCCCTGACTACGCCTCTGCCTGTCCCTGCCTGGTTTGTCTACCCAGCCCCGGTTCTGATCACCTGCCTGTCCCCGACTACGTCTCTGCCTGTCCCTGTCTGTGTGATATTTATCGTAATAAATACCACTTTATACGCCTTTGGTGTCCGTGTGCAGCATTTGGGTCCAAACCTAACCCGTGACACTGCGGCTAACCACAGTTCTTAAGGAATCTAGATTAGATGACCAGTTGGACCAATACACTATGCACTAGATCATCAAGGTAAGCAGTACAGTTTGGTACAGGAATGGGAATTGCAGCACTCATGCTCCTAGTACAGCTTCAACATGTTAATGTTCATCCATTCATCCATTCATCCATCTTCTACCAATTATCTCAGGTTGGGTTGTGAAGGTATCAGCTCCAGCAGGACCCCAAACTTCCCTCTCACTGGCCACATCAACCAGTTCTGACTGCGGGATACCAAGGCGTTCCCAGGCCAGCGTGGAGATGTAGTCACTCCACGTATCTTGGTCTGCCCCGTGGCTCCCTCCCAGCTAGCTGGAAAACCTCCCTAGGGAGGCGACCAGAAAGCATCCTTACTAGATGCCCAAACCACTTCAAATGGCTCCTTTCTATGTGAAGAAGCAGCAGCTCTACTCCGAGTCTCTCATGGCTTAAATTTGTGTTGTCGTCCTTTTGGTCATGACCATTCATGTCCATAGGTGAGTGTAGAAACGAAAACTGACCAGTAGATCGAGAGCTTTGCCTTCTGGCTCAGTTCTCTTTTGGTTACACTTGTGCAGTAAAGGGCACCCACTATCACTCCCGTTGCACCTATTCTCCGGTCAATCTCATGCTCCATCCTCCCCTCACTCTCTCAAGACCCCTAGATACTTGAACTCCTTCACTTGGGGTAAGGACTTACTCCCCACTTGGAGTTTCCTGCTGAGAACCAGGGCCTCAGATGTAGAGGTGCTGATCCTGTGAAGCCCCTTTGGAGGGGCTTCACAGGATCACACAATACTGAGCCCATCATACTGCAACCCCTCCCATTAATGATGACGCCTTGAAATCCTGTCCATGAATATCACAAACAGGATAGGTGACAAAGCGCAGCCCTGGTGGAGGCCAACACCCACTGAGAACAGGCCCAACTTACTACAGAGAGTCTGAGCACAGCTCTCACTTTGGGAGTACAGAGATTGGATGGCCCACAGTAGTGACCCCCCTCTCTCATAGGGCGTCTTCTCATTAGGAACGGGTGCTCCGCTCCGTCCTCGCTCCGTCCTCGGGAGCGAACCCCCCCCCTCCCTCTCCCCCCTCTGGTCTGTGTACACACTACAGTCTTGGTTCGCTCCCAGGCACAATTGAGGAGAGCAACACTCCGAAACCACCTTTTCAAGCGGTCCCGGCTTGGAGCGAATCAGCGTCCCCGGTGACGGGGGGAGCGTTCTCATCACACTTATTTTGGTGCGATCGTGCTCGGATTCGACCCCGAATGGCTAGTGAGAAAGCCCCCTTAGTCCCAAAGCACCCCCAACATTATCCCCTGTCTGGGCTCCAGCCATATGCCTTCTACAAATCCACAAAGCACATGTAGGCTGACTGGACATACTCCCAGGTCCCTCCAGGATCTTTGAGAGAGTGAAAAGCTGGTCCGTTGTTCCATGACCAGGATGGTAATCCCTTGTTCTCCCCAGACTGTATAATATCGCTGTATAAAATAGGTCTAAAAGCATTTGAGCAAACAAACCACCGATGGCAGATGGCAATATCTAAAAACGCCCATGAAAGGCTATCATTATTTGACTGCGTTAGCCCTATGATTTTGAGCACAACTTAAACAAACATCTGTTGAAACGAATGACAAGATAACAGAAAATAAAACTTTTTATCAATTTTCCCTGGACCTTTGTTGTGACAGCTTGAATTTGGTGCTTTTACTTTGCAGTAACTCTATGAGTAATGTGATATTAATATCTCTACAATATTTTGTAGAGAGAGTTTGTTAAGTGTCTATTCATGTTGTGGTTACTGTTAACGTATTGTGAGATGAAGTATGTTCGGGTATGATGTCATTCGTTTTTGGAGTCAAAGGTAACCGAGCCCTACTGTTTTTGTTTTTCAGGAATTTAAATATTGTTAATGATTGATAATGACTATTAAAGTATAATGACATTGACAAAAATGCCCATGAATGTAATCTAAAAGTTAAGCACCGTTAACATTTTGGATACTATTTTGGATTAATTTGGTCATTGACACAAGCAGAGCAAATGGTTGTTTTTAGGTTTGCTCAAAGTGATGGGATGTAACCAACTGTTGCATTTTGGCAAGGCCTCCAAGGTCTCAGGTAATTCAAGGAATGAATGGTTTAATCTAAGAGCAGGTGCAGGTGATTGGCTCCTGACTGACCAATCAGATGGACAGGAAAGTGGGGCAGATCTCGAGCTTGTGTATAAAAGCTTCAGGCAAATGCTAATACCTCATCCACCTGATCACATAGCAACCATGAGGTCTCTGGTCTTCCTTCTGCTCCTCGGAGCCGTCTGTGAGTTTTCACTGTTCATGGGGTTGTTGGTTCAATCCACCAGTTGCAAATGGAGGATTTGAGGGAAACTGTCTCCTTATAGATGCCAATAGGATGATATTTGTGTGGTCTTGTATGTAATATGATATTACAATCGCTGTCTGAATGCAGGTGTAAATCTGCGTTTTGAGACGTTTTACTGGCTAGAAAAAGCTCCTAACACAGCCAGTTCATTGAAGTAAACACAAAATATGAACTGAGTAACAACCTGGGTTAATGCTGTGTTTTGTGTTTCTCTTCAAGTCGCTGAGGAGGACAAGATTGTCGGAGGGTATGAGTGTCAGAAGCACTCCCAGCCCCACATTGTGTCTCTGAACTCTGGGTACCACTTCTGTGGAGGCTCCCTGGTCAGCCCAAACTGGGTTGTGTCTGCTGCTCACTGCTACAAGTCGTGAGTGAATTCTAAACCTGACAAATGTGGAATGACCGGCTGGGATTTCATTAGGATATAGCCAAATGGCTGCAGTTAATTACCCATGTGCTTCACAATATCTCTCTCTCTCTCTCTCTCTCTCTCTCTCTCTCTCTCTCTCTCTCTCTCTCTCTCTCTCTCTCTCTCTCTCCTCTCTCTCTCTCTCTCTCTCTCTCTCTCTCTCTCTCTCTCTCTACCAGCCGTGTGGAGGTGCGTCTGGGTGAGCACCACATCCGGAAGTCTGAGGGAACCGAGCAGTTCATCTCCTCCTCCCGCGTCATCCGTCACCCCAACTACAGCTCCTACAACATTAACAACGACATCATGCTGATCAGGTTGAGCAAGCCCGCCACGCTGAACCAGTATGTCCAGGCTGTGGCCCTGCCCACCAGCTGCGCTCCTGATGGAACCATGTGCACCGTGTCTGGATGGGGTAACACCATGAGCTCCAGTGAGTAGTAGCTCCATCAGTCCTGATCTAGGGGGCCTGACTGGTTGTATAAGATAAGATTAACTTCTTTAAAATAAATCCTAGATGGAAAAGCTTGGTGTCACAGCAGCAGAATTACAATAAGGAAGCACATTTGAAAATATAAAACATGAATAGAAGAAATAAAAAAATGGATTTTGCAAGTTGTATGAAACTGTAGCAGACGACACTGCCACCAGCCATTAAAATGGAAACTTAACTTCCTCCGGAAGACAAGGACACAGGGTGATGAGGAATCCGGTTTATTATGGATTTTGAATCATGGTGAGCAGATAGAATATGCTAGAGCTCTCTCTCCAGTGTGTGGTGGTGGCTGTTTTAACCTGTGGGCCTTGATTAACAATGACCCACAGGTGTGCAGCCTCACCAGCCATAGAGTAATCAGTCTAACTAAGGCCAGGTGAGGCTGCTTAAACCAGCCAGCAACCTCACACACACACACTCCACAGATAACATGCTGTACATTGAGTTCAGATGTAAACAAGGGTTTTTCTTCTTCATCCCTCTTGCAGCGGCTGACGGCGACAAGCTGCAGTGCCTTGACCTGCCCATCCTCTCCCACAAGGACTGTACCAACGCCTACCCTGGCATGATCACCCAGTCCATGTTCTGCGCTGGTTACCTGCAGGGAGGCAAGGACTCCTGCCAGGTACGTTCATCTGCAGGAACATAACTCACTACTCAGCCTTGTTTGGTGCTTGGTGAATTGGGTAAGAGTTGTTAGTTGTTAAGGGTTCACCTGTGTGATGTGTTGCATGGTGGTTGTGTCTTGCAGGGAGACTCCGGTGGCCCCGTGGTGTGCAATGGTAAGCTGCAGGGTGTTGTGTCCTGGGGATATGGATGTGCAGAGAAGGACAACCCCGGAGTTTACGCCAAGGTAGAAACCTAAAGGAGAGGGATGGCCTCTTTTCAACTCTCAATCCCCTTTACTACTCATTTCCTATTTGTATATCTGATAGTATCGTCATTATTATAATAATTGTAACTATCGAAGTATGAGTAGTGTGTGGTTTCAAGGTAAATCTTTGTCTATCTTGCAACATCAAGCTCTTGTCTAACTTGTATTTATTCTTTCCCAGGTTTGCATGCTCAAGGACTGGGTTATCCGCACCATGGAGAGCTATTAAAGGATTTGGTTCAGATCCCTGTTGCTGCTTCACATCAGGCTGTTACCTGGAGGCAATGAAAATGATCAATAAATCTTTTCAATAATAGATCACACAAGTGTTTTGTTTATTATCAGATGGTTCTGTAGTTAGAAAGAGCTTCTGTTCTGAGCTACGATCCTTTCCCACAGGGACAGTGTTGGGGAAACTAACTATTACAAGGTTAGGAGCGATAACAACTTTATATTCATTTCACCGGTTACATTTTTTTTTTTTGATACACCAAAGACAAAAAAGGCAACATACAATTACTGGCAACAACAGATAGATTTATTTCCTAAATTACCATTAAGGTTTTAGTAGAGAAACCGCAACAAGACCCTTGAAAAAGGTTTGCCTCCCACTGACTTTCTTATGCCTAAACTTTGGGTCAAATCCTGTGCATCCTTCATGGTCAAATGAGCTGTAATTGCCAGAACAGCAGAGTCCAGTAGAGCAGCATCTTTGGAGGTTTCCTCCACTATTATGAGCTTCAGAATCAGGCATGGTTGAGCAGTGCCGGCCCAAGCCTTTAAAAAAACCAAACCATAAAATGTAGCAGACCAGGCAGACTAACAGTGATCTGGTGTTAACTTGCACATTATTATTCAAAGAAATAGTGGCATACTAAACGTGGTGTACACATTCACCCCGAGTATCTCAGGGGTATAAATAGGGTTCTCAAGCAGGTCAGGGGTGGGTTGACTTATGGGATGTCGATGTACAGTACCATGTACATGTACAGTACCATATGCCACTGTGTGGACCCAGAGGGGATAGCCAACCACAGTGATGCCTTTTGTTTGTTTATTTAGGTAATTTTTTTCAGTTTGGTCTCATTTAAATAAAATGGCAGAAGCCAACTTCTACCAATCCTGCCTCCCTGCTCAGTAAATGTCTCGGAAGCAAGTCCATCCTTAACACACAAATCTATATTTTTAGGTCAGCAAAAAGTGTTGGGATGTAACCAACTGTTGTTTTTTGCGAAGGCCTCCAAGGTCGCAGGTAAATCAGTGAATGCTATTATCTAAAAGCAGGTGCAGGTGATTGGCTCCTGACTGACCAATCAGATGGACAGGAAAGTGGGGCAGATCTCCAGAACCAGAGTATAAAAGCTTCAGGCATATTTCTCGTACCTCATCCACCTGATCACATAGCAACCATGAGATCTCTGGTCTTCGTTCTGCTCCTCGGAACCGTCTGTGAGTTGTCAGTGTTCACAGGGTTGGTGGTTCAATTCCCCTTTCCCAAATGTGTGTGAATGCAGGTGCAGGACCACCATGAACTCCAGTGAGTAGTGGCTCCATCAGTCCTGGTCTCGGGGCCTGGCTGGTTGTATAAGATAAGATCAACTTCTTTCAAATGAATCCCAGATGGAAAAGCTGGCTGTCAAAGCTGCAGAATTTGAAGTAAACTAATTGATAATTATAAAACATGAACAAAATATGAATTTGCAAAAAGGAATGAAAATATATACTTGAATGAAAAGGTGGTTGTATGAAACACATGCTGTATATTAAGTTCAGATGTGAACAAGGCTTTTTCTTCTTCAAGTCAAGTCAAGTCAAGTTTATTGTCACTTCACAGTTTACACAAGTATAAAGCAGTGATGTGAAAATCTTATGTGCAAAACCCGACGACAGACAGCATGTCACGCGGAGAGGGAGTGGGTTGGACCCCGAACGCAGACGCCGACAAGTGGAGAGTGATACGAACGACTTTATTTCCAAATAAACAAGCACACACAAAACACAAGGGTGCATGGGGAGGACTACGTGAACGTAGAGTAAGTAACGACCTCACACTGGGGTAAAGGAAAGGCAACGTATATATAGGTGAGGTGATCAACAAATGACACGGGGGGAAATTGAGTCCAGGTGTGTGTGTGTGTGTGTGTGTGGCCAGCGCACGTGGCTAGACCACGCCCCCTGCCAACCAACGTAATTGTTGACAGGAGTGTGTGCGCCACCAGCGCACGTGGCTAGGCCACGCCCCCTGCCAACCACCGTAACCGTGACAGTACCCCCCCCTCAACGGGCGCCTCCTGGCGTCCAACCCGGCTTGAAGGGGTGTTCCCGGAGGCAGTTGAGGGAAAAAAACAGATCCCGACTGTAGCGGCGCGGGGGCCAACCCCGCCCCTCTGGACCGTCTGCGTCCCAGTCGATGATCCGGGGGGGTGGAGGAGATTTGGTGGGCGGGTGGGGCCCGGGAAGAGAGCCACCCCTTCTGCCCAGGTCGGTGGGAGTCCTCTCTGGAGGTCTCCTCCGGACCCTCCTCCAGGGGTCTCCTCTAAGGGTCCCCTTCGGGACCTCCTCTGGAGTCTCCTCAGGGGTCTGCTCTGAACCCCCTCTGTAGTCGACAGCCGGGGACCGCGTGACGTCGTCGGGCGGATACGGCGCGGCGTCAGCAGACGGGGGCTGCGTGACGTCAGCAGACGGAGGCTGCGTGACATCGTCGGGCGGGTACGGCGCGGCGTCAGCAGACGGGGGCTGCGTGACGTCGTCGGGCGGATCCGGCGCGGCGTCAGCAGACGGGGGCTGCGTGACGTCGTCGGGCGGATCCGGCGCGGCGTCAGCAGACGGGGGCTGCGTGACGTCGTCGGGCGGATCCGGCGCGGCGTCAGCAGACGGGGGCTGCGTGACGTCGTCAGGCGGGTACGGCGCGGCGACAGCAGACGGGGGCTGCGTGACGTCGTCGGGCGGGAACGGCGCGGCGTCAGCAGACGGGGGCTGCGTGACGTCGTCGGGCGGATCCGGCGCGGCGTCAGCAGACGGGGGCTGCGTGACGTCGTCAGGCGGGTACGGCGCGGCGTCAGCAGACGGGGGCTGCGTGACGTCGTCGGGCGGATCCGGCGCGGCGTCAGCAGACGGGGGCTGCGTGACGTCGTCGGGCGGATACGGCGCGGCGTCAGCAGACGGGGGCTGCGTGACGTCGTCGGGCGGATCCGGCGCGGCGTCAGCAGACGGGGGCTGCGTGACGTCGTCGGGCGGGTCCGGCGCGGCGTCAGCAGACGGGGGCTGCGTGACGTCGTCGGGCGGATCCGGCGCGGCGTCAGCAGACGGGGGTTGCGTGACATCGTCAGGCGGGTACGGCGCCGCGTCAGCAGACGGGGGCCGCTTGACGTCATCAGGCGGGTACGGCGCGGCGTCAGCAGACGGGGGCTGCGTGACGTCGTCGGGCGGGTACGGCGCGGCGTCAGCAGACGGGGGCTGCGTGACGTCGTCGGGCGGATCCGGCCCGGCGTCAGCAGACGGGGGCTGCGTGACGTCGTCGGGCGGATACGGCGCGGCGTCAGCAGACGGGGGCCGCTTGACGTCGTCAGGCGGGTACGGCGCGGCGTCAGCAGACGGGGGCTGCGTGACGTCGTCGGGCGTGTACGGCGCGGCGTCAGCAGACGGGGGCTGCGTGACGTCGTCGGGCGGATCCGGCGCGGCGTCAGCAGACGGGGGCTGCGTGAAGTCGTCAGGCGGGTACGGCGCGGCGTCAGCAGACGGGGGCCGCTTGACGTCATCAGGCGGGTACGGCGCGGCGTCAGCAGACGGGGGCTGCGTGACGTCGTCGGGCGGGTACGGTGCGGCGTCAGCAGACGGGGGCCGCTTGACGTCATCAGGCCGGTATGGCGCGGTGTCAGCAGACGGGGACTGCGTGACGTCGTCGGGCGTGTACGGCGCGGCGTCAGCAGACGGGGGCCGCTTGACGTCATCAGGCCGGTATGGCGCGGCGTCAGCAGACGGGGACTGCGTAACGTCGTCGGGCGGATCCGGCGCGGCGTCAGCAGACGGGGGCCGCTTGACGTCCTCAGACGGGTGCGGAGCGACGTCCTCAGTCGGGTGCGGAGCGACGTCGTCAGCTGGGTGCGGAGCGACGTCCTCCGGCGAATGCGGAGCGACGTCCTCAGGCGGGTGCGGAGCGACGTCCTCAGTCGGGTGCGGAGCGACGTCCTCAGCTGGGTGCGGAGCGACGTCCTCAGGCGGATGCGGAGCGACGTCCTCCGGCGAATGCGGAGCGACGTCCTCAAGCGGGTGCGGAGCGACGTCCTCAAGCGGGTGCGGAGCGACGTCGTCAGCCGGGTGCGGAGCGACGTCGTCAGCCGGGTGCGGAGCGACGTCGTCAGCCGGGTGCGGAGCGGCTGTCACGGTTACGGTGGTTGACAGGGGCCGTTGCCAGGCCGCGTGCGCTAGAGGCGCACACACACGCACCTGCCAACCATTACCGTGGCTAATTACCATTGATCTCACCTGGGGGCTATTTATACAGCGGCGTCAGTGAGAGACGTCGCTCGTTCGTACTACGTGTAAACCGGTACGCTACCAGTCCCCAGGTGACATTCATCCCTGGTCCTGATCACCCTGCTACGGACTATCGGAGAGATAGTCCGCCCGTCTGCTGTTCCAGCCCCCCCTCGTCGGTCCCGGAGTTCCGCCCGTCATCTACCTGTCGGTACGACGCACCTCGACCTCCCGGTAACCTGACCATCGCCTGTCCCCAACGATCCGTTCGCCTACTACCTGTCGGCACGACGCACCTCGACCTCCCGGTAACCTGACCATCGCCTGTCCCCAACGATCCGTTCGCCTACTACCTGTCGGCACGACGCACCTCGACCTCCCGGTAACCTGACCATCGCCTGTCCTCAACGATCCCTACGTCTCCTACCTGTCGGCTTGACGCACCTCGATCTCCCGGTCCCCGCTCCCTCGTCGGTCCTGGGGAATCACCTTCTATTGTGTTTTGTGCCATTAATAAACCCCTGTTCTTCCTTTCCTGGTCTCCGCCTGCGTTCTGGGTCCAACCTCACCACACACACCCGCGACAGAACGAACGAGCCATTATGGACCCCGGCGACGGAGATCGGGTGAAGCGCGAGATCCACGTTTACGCAGCGCAGTGGGAGCAACATCTGGCGGACGCCCATGCGACGACTACCCGGCTGCTGGACATCACGGAGTCCCAGGGCGTACGCATAACGCGCCTCGAGGCGAGGGATCCACAAACGCCGGTTCTCGCTGGTTCCGCGGAGCCGCACATCCCGCCCCCGCCGAGATACTCGGGGAATCCGGACACCTGCCGGAGCTTCCTGGTACAATGCAAAAATATTTTTGAAGCACAGCCGTCCCGCTTTACGAGGGAAGCGGGGAGGATTGCGTATATAGTGAGTCTGCTGGAGGGAGGACCCCTCGCTATGTACGATGCGCTCCGTGCGCAAGGATCTCCTCTCGTGGAGACTTTTGTGGCTCTCGAGATGGAGCTCATGAGGGTGTACGACCACCCCATACGGGGCGCCCAGGCTGGACAACTCCTGTTGCGGCTCAAGCAAGGAACGCTTAGTCTTCGGGAGTACATCGCCCGGTTCCGCCGGTTGGCGGTGGAGTCCGGTTGGAACGAGGAATCACTCCTGTCCGCGTTCCAGAGCGGACTCAACCGGGAGTTGGGCACGGAGGTGGCGTTGCGGGGCCAGAAGGGCACTGTGGATGAGGCCATCCAGATGGCCATTCAGGTGTCCGACCTAGCTATGCAGTGGGGGGACGGTCCGGGTCCTTCCAGAAGCGTCTCCCGCCCAGCTGAGGAGAGGAGATATTCTCGGTCCACCGCTTCCTTTGCAGAGGAGCCGATGCAGTTGGATCGGGTGGTCCTCTCCCAGCAGGAACGGAAGCGGAGGCTGGACACCGGAGCTTGTCTCTACTGCGGGGCGTTGGGACACTCCATTCGCGACTGTCATCGTCGGCCAAAAGATCGGGCCCCTCAGTGACGGCGGGGTCCCTGAGGTGCCAGAATGCGACCCGCTCTCCAGCTCTACTTACAGGCTCCCATTTTCTCGGACATCTCCTTTGGGCGAGGGAGAGGCTTCCGGTGGAGGTGTTGGTGGACTCCGGAGCAGATGCCAGCTTTATTGATGCGGCTCTGGTCGAACGGGCCGGTATTCCCACCGAGCGGATACAGCCACCATTGGAGGTGAACTCACTGGATGGAAAACCGTTGGCCCGGATCACTCAACGGTCTGTTCCTCTCACCCTGATTCTGTCAGGGAATCACCGGGAGACCATCAGCCTACACATCATCTCCTCCCCCCACACCCCGGTGGTATTGGGTAGACCGTGGTTGGCGACCCACAATCCACACATCGATTGGGCGGCGGGTTCCGTGATTAGTTGGAGCATGTTCTGCCACTCGAACTGCCTCCGGTCCGCTCTAGCCCCACGCAGCTCAACCACCCGTCCGGTCCTGAGTCCTCCCGATCTCTCATCCGTCCCCCGCGTTTACCACGACCTCGGGGAGGTGTTCTCTAAGGAACGGGCCGTCTCCTTACCCCCTCACAGACCATACGACTGCGCCATCAATCTCCTTCCCGGCGCGTCTTTGCCGGTGAGGCGACTCTACAACCTGTCCCGGCCCGAGAGACAGACCATGGAGACCTACATCCACGACTCTCTGGCAGCGGGCCTGATCAGACCCTCGTCGTCGCCTGTGGGTTCTGTTTTTTTTTTTGTGACTAAGAAGGACAACTCGTTAAGACCGTGTATTGACTTCCGGGGGCTAAACGATATCACCGTAAAAAATAAGTACCCCTTGCCACTCATCGACCCAGCCTTCGAGCCTCTCCGTAATGCGATGGTGTTCTCCAAATTGGACCTCCGCAATGCCTACCATCTCGTCCGGATCCGTGAGGGGGACGAGTGGAAGACGGCGTTCAACACTGCTTTGGGGCACTTCGAGTACCGGGTCATGCCCTTCGGTCTCACCAACGCCCCGGCAGTGTTCCAGGCTCTGGTGAACGACGTCCTCCGAGACATGCTGAACCTGTTCGTCTTTGTCTACCTGGACGATATTTTGATATTTTCAGGTAGTCAGAGGGAGCACGTTCAGCACGTCCGGTTGGTCCTTCAGCGACTGTTGGAGAACAAGCTATTCGTCAAGGCGGAGAAGTGCGAGTTCCACGCGAAATCGGTGGCCTTTTTGGGGTTCATAATCGAACCGGGCCAGGTTCGATCGGACCCCGTTAAAGTCAAGGCAGTGGCGGAGTGGCCGACGCCTACGTCCCGGAAACAACTCCAGCGGTTCCTCGGATTTTCTAATTTTTACCGCAGGTTCATCCGGGATTTCAGTAGCGTCGCGGCCCCACTTACTCGGCTCACATCCACGCTCTCTCCGTTCTCCTGGACTCCGGAGGCAGGTGCGGCGTTTGCGCAGCTGAAACGGCTGTTTACCTCGGCTCCGGTTCTGAGGCATCCGGATCCGGCGTGCCAGTTTGTGGTGGAGGTGGACGCATCGGACTCCGGTGTGGGGGCCGTCCTCTCTCAACGTGCCACGGGGGATCGGAAGACTCACCCTTGTGCCTTTTTTTCAAGACAGTTGTCACCCGCGGAGAGGAACTACGACGTGGGGAATCGGGAGCTCTTGGCAGTGGTTCTGGCCTTGGAGGAGTGGAGGCATTGGCTGGAGGGGGCCGAACAACCGTTCGTGGTCTGGACAGACCACAAGAACTTGGCCTACCTCCGCACCGCCAAACGGCTCAACTCTCGACAGGCGCGGTGGGCGTTGTTCCTGGGGAGGTTCAACTTCACACTCACTTACCGGCCTGGATGTCGGAATGTGAAACCGGACTCTCTCTCTCGCCAGTGGGACGCCGAGAGGGATCTCGTCGAGCCAGAGACCATCCTGCCTCCGGTGTGCGTGCTTGGGGCAGTCACTTGGGAGATTGAGGGTCTCGTCCGGTCGGCTCAACGTACCCATCCAGATCCAGGTAATGGTCCCGCTAACCGGCTGTTTGTACCCGATCCAGTTAGGTCTCGGGTGCTGCAGTGGGCTCATTCCTCCCGCCTGACCTGCCATCCCGGCTTTGCACGGACCCTGTCCTTCCTCAGACGGAGCTTCTGGTGGCCTTCCATCTCCCGGGACACCCAGGCCTTTGTCACGGCCTGCACCGTCTGTGCACGCAGCAAGGCCTCACATCGACCTCCTGCGGGGTTGCTGCAGCCGCTGCCTATCCCTCGTCGGCCTTGGTCGCACATCGCCGTGGACTTCGTCACCGGACTTCCGCCGTCGGCTGGTAACTCCACCATCCTCACCATCGTCGACCGGTTTTCGAAGGCGGTCCATTTTGTGCCTTTGCCCAAGCTTCCCTCGGCCAAGGAGACGGCGGACCTCCTGGTGCTGCAGGTATTCCGCCTGCACGGGATACCCCTGGACATAGTGTCCGACCGGGGGCCACAGTTCGCGTCGCAGTTGTGGAGGGCGTTTTGCCAGGCTCTGGGGGCCACCGCCAGCCTCTCCTCCGGATACCACCCCCAGTCCAATGGACAAACGGAGAGAGCCAACCAGGACCTGGAAGCGGCTCTCCGCTGCGTCGCCGCGAACCATCCATCCTCATGGAGTTCCCACCTCCCTTGGGTGGAGTACGCCCACAACTCCCTGATCAGCGACGCCACAGGGATGTCGCCGTTCCAGGCATCACTGGGCTACCAACCACCCCTGTTTCCCGTCCAGGAGGAGGAGATTGCGGTGCCGTCGGTACGGGCCCACCTCCAGCGCTGCCGCCGGATTTGGAGGACCGCGCGGTCGGCACTCCTTCGTACGGCCGATCGGAACCGGCGTTTGGCGGACCGTCGGAGGGTCCAGGCACCCATCTATCGACCTGGACAACAAGTTTGGCTCTCCTCCCGTGACCTACCACTCCAGGTACAGTCCCGGAAGTTGGCGCCTCGTTATGTGGGCCCTTACACGGTGGACAAGGTCATCAACCCGGTTTCTGTACGGCTAAGATTGCCGCCAGCCATGAAAGTTCATCCCACCTTTCATGTCTCTCTGTTGAAACCTGTGTCTTCCAGTCCCTTGTGCCCTCCCACCACACCCCCTCCCCCCCCCAGGATCATCGACGACCATCCCGCCTACACGGTGAGAAAGATCCTGGACATCCGTCGCCGTGGCCGGGGTTTCCAGTACCTGGTGGATTGGGAAGGGTACGGCCCGGAGGAGCGGAGTTGGATTCCACGGCGGAGTGTCCTGGATCTGTCCCTCATCCGCGACTTCCATCAGGAACATCCCAACAGGCCGAGTGGGGCGCCAGGAGGCACCCGTTGAGGGGGGGGTACTGTCACGGTTACGGTGGTTGACAGGGGGCGTTGCCAGGCCGCGTGCGCTAGAGGCGCACACACACGCACCTGCCAACCATTACCGTGGCTAATTACCATTGATCTCACCTGGGGGCTATTTATACAGCGGCGTCAGTGAGAGACGTCGCTCGTTCGTACTACGTGTAAACCGGTACGCTACCAGTCCCCAGGTGACATTCATCCCTGGTCCTGATCACCCTGCTACGGACTATCGGAGAGATAGTCCGCCCGTCTGCTGTTCCAGCCCCCCCTCGTCGGTCCCGGAGTTCCGCCCGTCATCTACCTGTCGGTACGACGCACCTCGACCTCCCGGTAACCTGACCATCGCCTGTCCCCAACGATCCGTTCGCCTACTACCTGTCGGCACGACGCACCTCGACCTCCCGGTAACCTGACCATCGCCTGTCCCCAACGATCCGTTCGCCTACTACCTGTCGGCACGACGCACCTCGACCTCCCGGTAACCTGACCATCGCCTGTCCTCAACGATCCCTACGTCTCCTACCTGTCGGCTTGACGCACCTCGATCTCCCGGTCCCCGCTCCCTCGTCGGTCCTGGGGAATCACCTTCTATTGTGTTTTGTGCCATTAATAAACCCCTGTTCTTCCTTTCCTGGTCTCCGCCTGCGTTCTGGGTCCAACCTCACCACACACACCCGCGACAGCGGCGTCGTCAGCCGGGTGCGGAGCGCCGTCGTCAGCCGGGTGCGGAGCGCCGTCGTCAGCCGGGTGCGGATCGGCGTCGTCAGCCGGGTGCGGAGCGGCGTCGTCAGCCGGGTGCGGAGCGGCGTCGTCAGCCGGGTGCGGAGCGACGTCGTCAGCCGGGTGCGGAGCGGCGCCGTCAGCCGGGTGCGGAGCGGCGTCGTCAGCCGGGTGCGGAGCGACGTCGTCAGCCGGGTGCGGAGCGGCGTCGTCAGCCGGGTGCGGAGCGACGTCGTCAGCCGGGTGCGGAGCGGCGCCGTCAGCCGGGTGCGGAGCGACGTCGTCAGCGGTCCTTCCGATGAGGGAAGCAATGAAGGCTGCCATGTTCCCGCACTGGACCAACGTCGTCTGTATTTTCCGACCCGCCTGTCCGTGACTGGCGATCAGGGACTCAACAACGAGCTGACACTGGTCACGGACAGCGGGGCCCATGTTGGCCAACCGGGCCTCCCACGCTTCCTCCTGCTCCCGCAGCGCCTGGATCTGTGCTCTGAACCCGACCATCTGAGCATCGAGCCCGCGCTTCGCACGCTCGAGAAGGCCGGGGTCCAGGCAAGCATCCCGGTCGTCCCGCATCACCCGGCATATTTGGCGCCACTCGTCGAGGTCGCCGGGGTCCATAGTGGTGAGGTCGTTCTGTCACGCGGAGAGGGAGTGGGTTGGACCCCGAACGCAGACGCCGACAAGTGGAGAGTGATACGAACGGCTTTATTTCCAAATAAACAAGCACACACAAAACACAAGGGTGCATGGGGAGGACTACGTGAACGCAGAGTAAGTAACGACCTCACACTGGGGTAAAGGAAAGGCAACGTATATATAGGTGAGGTGATCAACAAATGACACGGGGGGAAATTGAGTCCAGGTGTGTGTGTGTGTGTGTGTGTGGCCAGCGCACGTGGCTAGACCACGCCCCCTGCCAACCAACGTAATTGTTGACAGGAGTGTGTGCGCCACCAGCGCACGTGGCTAGGCCACGCCCCCTGCCAACCACCGTAACCGTGACACAGCAGTTATAAAAATAAGATAAAAATAGATAAAAATAGAATAGGTGCGGTGCACATCCGCCTCCGAGATGCTCAGCAGGCTGGTCTCTTCGGCGGGCTGCCGTTCACGTCGAACCGAGCAAAAAAAGTATTTATCTCTCCTGGGAGGGAGGTAGAGGAGTTCTCTACACAACTTGTTCTCCCTCTGAAGTTCGTTATCGTCTGCAGCCCCTGCCACATACCCCTGGCATCGTGGCTCTTGAATTTATCTTCCACTCTGTCCTAATACTCCCGCTTGGCAGTGACAATGGTCTTACGGAGGTCTTTCGTAACGGGCTCTCGTATATTCCTCCGTATTCCCGGAGCCAAAGGCAGCGTTACGCGCGTGTAGGGCAGTGCGAACATCGCCTTCATCCCTATTTAAGCTGCTGACAAGAACAAGCTGCAGTGCCTGGACCTGCCCATCCTCTACCACAAGGACTGTGCCAACTCCTACCCTGGCATGATCACCGAGGCCATGTTATGCGCTGGTTACCTGCAGGGAGGCAAGGACTCATGCCAGGTACGTTCATCTGCAGGAAAACAACTCACTACTCAAATGGCCTTGTTTGGTGGTTGTTGAAAATGGTAAGAGGTGTTATGTAATGTAATGTAATGTGTTTGATGTGTTGCATGGTGGTTGTGTCATCCAGGGACGTGACTCCGGTGGCCCCTTAGTGTGCAATGGTGTGCTGCATGGTATTAAGTCCTGGGGATATGGATGTGAGCAAAGTTTACACCAAGGTACAGACCTCAATTTTAATCCTTTTGAATTTTATTTCATATCTTTCTAATGTGTTGATGTTTTTCCTCTTATAGTTGATTCCCATTACTACTCATTGTTTTATTTGTATATCTGATAGAATCGTCATTATTATAATAATTGTAATCATTATTCATAGCTACCCGAGTATGAGTAGTGAGAGAGTGTGGTTTTAAGGTTAACCTTTTAACCTTAAGGTTTAAGGAGTCTTTTGTCTAGTGTTGGTTTCCACCACTGGAGAGACTGTGAACTTGATCTGTGATGGACTGTGATCCACCATGTGTCTCACTGCTGTGCACACTTCTTCACCAAGGTCCCATAGACACTGGGTCACACCCAGGCGCCGCCGCCATCCCACCAACATTTTCTACGCTACTCTTTCTACTCATGTTGATCTAGTGGTAACTGGGGGGCTTTGGAATTGCCAGTCGGCAGTGCAGAAAACAGAGTTCATCTCAGGTTATGCATCCTTGCTCTCCCTGAACTTCCTTGCTCTAACTGAGACTTGAATCAGCGCAGAAAACACTGCCTCACCCGCTGCTTTGTCAGATGTGTACTCTTTTTCTCACACTCCCATGGCCGCAAGACGAGGCGGTGGTACTGGTCTGCTGATTTCCCACGACTAGAAATACTCCCCTGTTTCCATTCCACAGTTCTCCCACTCTTCCTTTGAATTTCATGCTGTCACTGTTTCATTTCCAGTTAAGCTCATCACTGCAGTTGTTTATTGTCCACCCGGCCCTGCTGGTGACTTCCGGGAGGAGCTTGACATGCTTTTCTCCCACTTTCCTGATGATCGTTTCGGACCATGCTTGTCTCCCTTACCCATTTTTCTCCCCTCTCCACAGATGATTTTCTTAACTTTGTCACATCCAGCCGCCATACCACATGCTCTCTGGATCCAGTCCCCTCCCCTCTGCTTCAGTCTATTGCGCCCAAACTCCTGCCCTTCCTGACATATGTAATCAACACCTCTGAAAACACCTCAAAATCTGCCAGAGTCACCCCACTCCTGAAGAATCCAACCCTTGACCCCAAAACTGTTCAAAGTGCAGTCTTTAACCAATTGTCCTTGTACCTCCACAAGAACTCCAGCTTGGACCCCCACCAATCTGGTTTCAAGGCTGGTCACTCGACAGAGACTGCCCTTCTGGCGCTCCATGCTGTTCGGTCCTGATACTCCTGGACCTATCTGCAGTGAACTACCAGATTCTCCTCTCCACCCTTAAGGGGATGTCCCCGGCTCTGCTTTGCATCCTACTTGACGGGTCGCTTCTACCAGGTGGCACTGAGAGGGTCTGTGTCAGAACCACGCAGACTGACTACTGGGGTTCCACAAGAATCGGTCCTGGGTCCTCTTCTCTTCTCCCTCTATACAACATCCCTTGGTTCCGTAATCCAAAGCCATGATTTATTCTTCCACTGCTATGATGATGACACCCAAATAATCTTGTCGATTACCCCCTCTGACACGCAATCTCAGAGTGGATGATGATGCACCACCTAAAGCTCAACCTGGACAAGACTGAGATAGTGCATTTCCCGGCAAAGGGCTGTTCGCACCCAGACCTGGCTGTCACCATTGATGATGTTGTGATGACACCTACTCGGACTGCGAGAACTGTCGTTCTTGTCGAACATGCTGACATGCTCCTGCAGATTGCTCCTCTACAACATCAGGAGAATTCTGGCTTTTCTCTCTGAAAAGGCTGCGCAGGTGCTCATTCAGGCTCTTGTTATGGAGTGCTGCACTGGCTCCCTGTAGCTGCTTGCATTCAGTTCAAGAACCTGGTGCTAGCCTACAGGGCAGTGAAAGGACAGCTCCTTCTTACCTGGCAATGGTCAAGCCCTACATCCCTACCCGTCCACTTTGCTTAGCTACTTCAGGGCGTCTGCTTGCTTTGTCGCTTAGGGGCCCTTGCGGTCGATCTACATAGTCAAGGCTCTTCTCTGTCCTGGCCCCACGTGTAGTGTTGGCCCCAAACACTACACGGATCCTTCTTACTCATCATTTTTTACTAGCTTTTCTAGTGTACATGCGTCTTACTAAGTACATTGTTTGCTTTTTAGTTAGTTAGATATTGTTCTATTGTGTGCCAACTTATTGTACTTTTACCTGAGCACTGGTTCAGTTCTTGGAGAATTGTTAAATTGTTAAATGCACTTTTGACTTCTGGTGACGAGTTACCTTCAACAAAAGTACTTTTGTTGAATGCACTATTGTAAGTCGCTTTGGACAAAAGTCTCTGCTAAATGACTGTAATGTAATGTAATTTAATGTTTACGTTGAGATGGCATTCTAACGTCAAACTCTTGTCTAACGTTGATCTATTGTTTCCCAGGTTTGCGTTCTCATGGACTGGATTATCGGCAACATGGCAGGCAATTAAATTATCCTGTTGAGATCCTTGTAGCAGCTAAACATCAGGCTTACATTTACTGGAATAAATGTACATGATCAATACAGCTTTTCAATAATAAATCATACGAGTGTTTCCTTTATTATGAGATGGTTCTAAAACCAGTTCTGTAGTTAGAAAGAGCTTCTGTTCTGAGCTCTGGTCCTTTACCACAGGGACAGTGATGGGAAAACAAACTATTACACAGTTAGGAGTGAGAACAGCTTTATATAAATGTGTTACATTTATTTCTTAAATTGCAATTTAGGTTTTAGTTGAGATACAGCGACAAGACCCTTCAAAAGCTTTGCCTACCACTGACCTTGCTATGCCTGACTTCCGGGTAAGAGTTCTGGGTCAAATCCTCTGCATCCTACACAACCAAATGAGCTGTAATTGCCAGCAGAGTCCAGTGGAGCTGCATCTTTGGAGGTTACCTCTTCTAATGAAGATGTGTTCACATCAGCTTCAGAATCGGGGGAATCAGTTTTTTGTTAAGTCTTTTGAACATTAAAATTAAGTTTAGTGAGAATTTGTTTCACACATATCACACACAGCGGGCTTGGAGCATTTGAGTCACCGTTAGCAATGAAGCCATATTTTATGTACGTCTCGTCGTATTTAGTATTGAAAGAAGCTTTAGTTTTTCATTGTTTTGTCTTGGCCTCCTGCCCTCCTGCTGTCCTCCCTTAGTCATCATCGTTAGGTCCATCTGCCGCCTCTGAAGAAACTACCCAGCATCATTTTTTACTCATCTTTGATCGCTAGCTAGCTGCTGACTGACTGATGACCATGTGACCGACTAATGAGCAGGCTTGTAATTCACACATAAGTTGCCAGTAACGTTATATGTTTATTATTCCGTTTTTTAATCCTCATTATTACAGCTCTTATTCTCTTTCTTATTTTCTTTCATAATGATATATATTTTGAAATCATTATTTAAATAAATTATAAAAATGAAAAAAATCCCCCAAAATCACAGCGTTTCCACTCGGGCCGGTAGCAAGTGCTTTACGACCGAGTGCCGGTCCGGGGCCCGGTGGTTGGGAACCGCTGGCTTACATCATACCAATGTCAGCCTGACATGTTTTAAACTTCTATGGCTTTAAAGTGGTCTGGTGTAACTTGCACTTTAATATTCTAGGTCATACAGTTCTTAGTGACATACTGAACGTAGTGTACTGAAAAATAAAAATATACCAGAAGGAAATGCATTTGAATTGAATTGCTTTTGGTTTAAAAAATATGCAGTGTACAAAAGTGCAAAATTTGCATTTAGCATTCAAATCAAATAACTTTGATAAACAGTATCTCCCTAAGTAAATTGCACTTCTTATATATATATTTATCCTGTTTTTCATAATTGCATACCCCTGATCACTACCTGTTGAATACTTGTATACTTACCTGTATATATATATACCTATTATTATGCACTTATCTCATACATACTCTATTAAGTTATTTTATAACTGTTATACCTAGTAAACTGTCTTTTAACCACTGTATACAGTAAATGATATATTACCATGCACTTTACTGCAACATTAGCACTCTGTTTAGATGCCAAATTATTTTCACGGTACTGTACTGTACAATAACAATCTAATGAATCAGAATGTAATCTAATCTAATATGAAAAATCATATGCCAATTGAAAAACCTGACAATATTAAATCAATTTAATAAATTATTTAATAATGAAACTGAATGAAAAGAGGAACCTGTCACAAGGTAACAGGAAAACTTACAACTGACCAGCCGGTTAGGTAAACAATTAGAAAACCAGATAATATGCCCAATCCAAAACTCTAGAGAACTGGTGCTACATGACCAGAGAACAACAGTTGGAACAACAGCCCTAGAGAACTGGTGCTACATGACCAGAGAACAACAGCCCTCGAGAACTGGTGCTACATGACCAGAGAACAACAGTTAGAACAACATCCCTAGAGAACTGGTGCTACATGACCAGAGAACAACAGTTAGAACAACATCCCTAGAGAACTGGTGCTACATGACCAGAGAACAACAGTTGGAACAACAGCCCTAGAGAACTGGTGTTACATGACCAGAGAACAACAGTTAGAACAACAGCCCTAGAGAACTGGTGTTACATGACCAGAGAACAACAGTTAGAACAACAGCCCTAGAGATGGCAAAAGTCTGGTGACGCAAAACGATGTGAAACATGCCACTTTGCATAAATTAGCTGGCCAAAAAATGTGCAAAACTGAATGCTGGTAAATTTAGGGGAAATAATCATTGTTCATTTACATATGACCACATTGCATTGGTACAAATCTGGTTGAAAACAGCCAAAGTACTACTTTCAATTAAGTCTTGAATGGAATTTGTATAGTATAATTCATCAATGAAGTAATGTAATGCCAGAGAAACAAGAAGCACCCTAACAGTTCTAGCTTCACCTTGTGTTTCTAGGTGAAATGTTAGCGTTATTAGGCTCTGCGGCGTACAGAAGATAATGGTAGGATCGGTAGGATGGGATTGCTGAACTTTAGGTCTGCTTTAAATTTGCAGTAACTCTATAAGTAATGTGATATTCATATCTCTACTCTAATATTTTGTAGAAAAAGTGTTGTGGTTAGTGTAAACGTATTGTGAGATGAAGTATGTTGGGGTATGATGCCAGTCCTTTGTTTTTGGTGTCAAAGGTAACTGAGCCCTTCTGTTTCTGTTTCTCAAGGACTGAATGTGGTCATAAACATAAGCAGAGAAACAGAGCAACATAGCCTAAATGAGTTGTATAATAATGACTATTAAAGTGTAATGACATGACAATGACACAAAAAAATGCCCATGAATGCTCCAAAAGTTTAACCCTTTTACTTTGTTTTTACTTTGTTTATTAACACAACAGAGCAAATGGTTATTTTTAGGTTAGCTAAAAGTGATGGGACGAAACCAACTGTTGCATTTTGGCAAGGCCTCCAAGGTCTCAGGAAATTCAAGGAATGAATGGTTTAATCTAAGAGCAGGTGCAGGTGATTGGCTCCTGACTGACCAATCAGATGGACAGGAAAGTGGGGCAGATCTCCAGCCTGTGTATAAAAGCTTCAGGCAAATACTAATACCTCATCCACCTGATCACATAGCAACCATGAGGTCTCTGGTCTTCCTTCTGCTCCTCGGAGCCGTCTGTGAGTTTTCACTGTTCATGGGGTTGTTGGTTCAATCCCCAAGTAGCAAATGGAGGATTTGAGGGAAACTGTCTTTAGCAAGACATCTGCCTCCTTCTGAACAGCCAGTTCATTAAAGTAAATAAAATATATAAACCGTGAGTATGTAACAACCTGGGTTAATGCTGTGTTTTGTGTTTCTCTTCAAGTCGCTGAGGAGGACAAGATTGTCGGAGGGTATGAGTGTCAGAAGCACTCCCAGCCCCACATTGTGTCTCTGAACTCTGGGTACCACTTCTGTGGAGGCTCCCTGGTCAGCCCAAACTGGGTTGTGTCTGCTGCTCACTGCTACAAGTCGTGAGTGAATTCTAAACCTGACAAATGTGGAATGACCGGCTGGGATTTCATTAGGATATAGCCAAATGGCTGCAGTTAATTACCCATGTGCTTCACAATATCTCTCTGTCTCTCTCTCTCTCTGTCTCTCTCTCTCTCTGTCTCTCTCTCTCTCTCTCTCTCTCTCTCTCTCTCTCTCTCTCTCTCTCTCTCTCTCTCTCTCTCTCTCTCTCTCTCTCTCTCTCTCTCTCTCTCTCTCTCTCTCTCTCTCTACCAGCCGTGTGGAGGTGCGTCTGGGTGAGCACCACATCCGGAAGTCTGAGGGAACCGAGCAGTTCATCTCCTCCTCCCGCGTCATCCGTCACCCCAACTACAGCTCCTACAACATTAACAACGACATCATGCTGATCAGGTTGAGCAAGCCCGCCACGCTGAACCAGTATGTCCAGGCTGTGGCCCTGCCCACCAGCTGCGCTCCTGATGGAACCATGTGCACCGTGTCTGGATGGGGTAACACCATGAGCTCCAGTGAGTAGTAGCTCCATCAGTCCTGATCTAGGGGGCCTGACTGGTTGTATAAGATAAGATTAACTTCTTTAAAATAAATCCTAGATGGAAAAGCTTGGTGTCACAGCAGCAGAATTACAATAAGGAAGCACATTTGAAAATATAAAACATGAATAGAAGAAATAAAAAAATGGATTTTGCAAGTTGGTTGTATGAAACTGTAGCAGACGACACTGCCACCAGCCATTAAAATGGAAACTTAACTTCCTCCGGAAGACAAGGACACAGGGTGATGAGGAATCCGGTTTATTATGGATTTTGAATCATGGTGAGCAGATAGAATATGCTAGAGCTCTCTCTCCAGTGTATGGTGGTGGCTGTTTTAACCTGTGGGCCTTGATTAACAATGACCCACAGGTGTGCAGCCTCACCAGCCATAGAGTAATCAGTCTAACTAAGGCCAGGTGAGGCTGCTTAAACCAGCCAGCAACCTCACACACACACACTCCACAGATAACATGCTGTACATTGAGTTCAGATGTAAACAAGGGTTTTTCTTCTTCATCCCTCTTGCAGCGGCTGACGGCGACAAGCTGCAGTGCCTTGACCTGCCCATCCTCTCCCACAAGGACTGTACCAACGCCTACCCTGGCATGATCACCCAGTCCATGTTCTGCGCTGGTTACCTGCAGGGAGGCAAGGACTCCTGCCAGGTACGTTCATCTGCAGGAACATAACTCACTACTCAGCCTTGTTTGGTGCTTGGTGAATTGGGTAAGAGTTGTTAGTTGTTAAGGGTTCACCTGTGTGATGTGTTGCATGGTGGTTGTGTCTTGCAGGGAGACTCCGGTGGCCCCGTGGTGTGCAATGGTAAGCTGCAGGGTGTTGTGTCCTGGGGATATGGATGTGCAGAGAAGGACAACCCCGGAGTTTACGCCAAGGTAGAAACCTAAAGGAGAGGGATGGCCTCTTTTCAACTCTCAATCCCCTTTACTACTCATTTCCTATTTGTATATCTGATAGTATCGTCATTATTATAATAATTGTAACTATCGAAGTATGAGTAGTGTGTGGTTTCAAGGTAAATCTTTGTCTATCTTGCAACATCAAGCTCTTGTCTAACTTGTATTTATTCTTTCCCAGGTTTGCATGCTCAAGGACTGGGTTATCCGCACCATGGAGAGCTATTAAAGGATTTGGTTCAGATCCCTGTTGCTGCTTCACATCAGGCTGTTACCTGGAGGCAATGAAAATGATCAATAAATCTTTTCAATAATAGATCACACAAGTGTTTTGTTTATTATCAGATGGTTCTGTAGTTAGAAAGAGCTTCTGTTCTGAGCTACGATCCTTTCCCACAGGGACAGTGTTGGGGAAACTAACTATTACAAGGTTAGGAGCGATAACAACTTTATATTCATTTCACCGGTTACATTTTTTTACATTGAGTTTGATACACCAAAGACAAAAAAGGCAACATACAATTACTGGCAACAACAGATAGATTTATTTCCTAAATTATCATTAAGGTTTTAGTAGAGAAACCGCAACAAGACCCTTGAAAAAGGTTTGCCTCCCACTGACTTTCTTATGCCTAAACTTTGGGTCAAATCCTGTGCATCCTTCATGGTCAAATGAGCTGTAATTGCCAGAACAGCAGAGTCCAGTAGAGCAGCATCTTTGGAGGTTACCTCTTCTAATGAAGATGTGTTCACATCAGCTTCAGAATCGGGGGGGGGGGGGGGGTCTTATCATATCTTAATTCAGTTTTTTGTTAAGTCTTTTGAACATTAACATTAAGTTTAGTGAGAATTTGTTTCACACATATCACACACAGCGGGCTTGGAGCATTTGAGTCACCGTTAGCAATGAAGCCATATTTTATGTACGTCTCGTCGTATTTAGTATTGAAAGAAGCTTTAGTTTTTCATTGTTTTGTCTTGGCCTCCTGCCCTCCTGCTGTCCTCCCTTAGTCATCATCGTTAGGTCCATCTGCCGCCTCTGAAGAAACTACCCAGCATCATTTTTTACTCATCTTTGATCGCTAGCTAGCTGCTGACTGACTGATGACCATGTGACCGACTAATGAGCAGGCTTGTAATTCACACATAAGTTGCCAGTAACGTTATATGTTTATTATTCCGTTTTTTAATCCTCATTATTACAGCTCTTATTCTCTTTCTTATTTTCTTTCATAATGATATATATTTTGAAATCATTATTTAAATAAATTATAAAAATGAAAAAAATCCCCCAAAATCACAGCGTTTCCACTCGGGCCGGTAGCAAGTGCTTTACGACCGAGTGCCGGTCCGGGGCCCGGTGGTTGGGAACCGCTGGCTTACATCATACCAATGTCAGCCTGACATGTTTTAAACTTCTATGGCTTTTTATATTAAAAGTTAGCAAACTCACAAAACTGGTCTGGTGTAACTTGCACTTTAATATTCTAGGTCATACAGTTCTTAGTGACATACTGAACGTGGTGTACTGAAAAATAAAAATATACCAGAAGGAAATGCATTTACAGTACTTGCAAGTTAGCCACTTGAATTGCTTTTGGTTTAAAAAATATGAAGTGTACAAAAGTGCAAAATTAGCATTTAGCATTCAAATCAAATAACTTTGATAAACAGTATCTCCCTAAGTAAAATGCACTTCTTACATATATATTCATCCTGTTTTTCATAATTGCATACCCCTGATCACTACCTGTTGAATACTTGTATACTTACCTGTATATATATATACCTATTATTATGCACTTATCTCATACATACTCTATTAAGTTATTTTATAACCGTTATACCTAGTAAACTGTCTTTTAACCACTGTATACAGTAAATGATTACCATGCACTTTACTGCAACATTAGCACTCTCTTAGATGCCAAATTATTTTCACGGTACTGTACTGTACAATAACAATCTAATGAATCAGAATGTAATCTAATCTAATATGAAAAATCATATGCAAATTGAAAAACCTGACAATATTAAATCAATTTAATAAATTATTTAATAATGAAACTGAATGAAAAGAGGAACCTGTCACAAGGTAACAGGAAAACTTACTACTGACCAGCCGGTTAGGTAAACAATTAGAAAACCAGATAATATACCCAATCCAAAACTCTAGAGAACTGGTGCTACATGACCAGAGAACAACAGTTGGAACAACAGCCCTAGAGAACTGGTGCTACATGACCAGAGAACAACAGCCCTAGAGAACTAGTGCTACATGACCAGAGAACAACAGTTGGAACAACAGCCCTCGAGAACTGGTGCTACATGACCAGAGAACAACAGTTGGAACAACAGCCCTCGAGAACTGGTGCTACATGACCAGAGAACAACAGTTGGAACAACAGCCCTAGAGAACTGGTGCTACATGGCCAGAGAACAACAGTTGGAACAACAGCCCTAGAGAACTGGTGCTACATGACCAGAGAACAACAGCCCTAGAGAACTAGTGCTACATGACCAGAGAACAACAGTTGGAACAACAACCCTAGAGAACTGGTGCTACATGACCAGAGAACAACAGTTAGAACAACAGCCCAAGAGATGGCAAAAGTCTGGTGACGCAAAACGATGTGAAACATGCCACTTGGCATAAATTTGCTGGCCAAAAAATGTGCAAAACTGAATGCTGGTAAATTTAGGGGAAATAATCATTGTTCATTTACATATGACCACATTGCAATGGTACAAATCTGGTTGAAAACAGCCAAAGTACTACTTTAAATTAAGTCTTGAATGGAATTTGTATAGTATAATTCATCAATGAAGTAATGTAATGCCAGAGAAACAAGAAGCACCCTAACAGTTCTAGCTTCACCTTGTGTTTCTAGGTGAAATGTTAGCGTTATTAGGCTCTGCGGCGTACAGAAGATAATGGTAGGATCGGTAGGATGGGATTGCTGAACTTTAGGTCTGCTTTAAATTTGCAGTAACTCTATAAGTAATGTGATATTCATATCTCTACTCTAATATGTTGTAGAAAAAGTGTTGTGGTCACTGTAAACGTACTGTGAGATGAAGTATGTTGGGGTATGATGCCAGTCCTTTGTTTTTGGTGTCAAAGGTAACTGAGCCCTACTGTTTCTGTTTCTCAAGGACTGAATGTGGTCATAAACATAAGCAGAGAAACAGAGCAACATGGCCAAAACGAGTTGTATAATAATGACTATTAAAGTGTAATGACATGACAATGACACAAAAAAATGCCCATGAATGCTCTAAAAGTTTAACCCTTTTACTTTGTTTTTACTTTGTTTATTAACACAACAGAGCAAATGGTTATTTTTAGGTTAGCTAAAAGTGATGGGACGAAACCAACTGTTGCATTTTGGCAAGGCCTCCAAGGTCTCATGTAATTCAAGGAATGAATGGTTTAATCTAAGAGCAGGTGCAGGTGATTGGCTCCTGACTGACCAATCAGATGGACAGGAAAGTGGGGCAGATATCCAGCCAGTGTATAAAAGCTTCAGGCAAATACTAATACCTCATCGACCTGATCACATAGCAACCATGAGGTCTCTGGTCTTCCTTCTGCTCCTCGGAGCCGTCTGTGAGTTTTCACTGTTCATGGGGTTGTTGGTTCAATCCCCAAGTAGCAAATGGAGGATTTGAGGGAAACTGTCTTTAGCAACACATCTGCCTCCTTCTGAACAGCCAGTTCATTAAAGTAAATAAAAAATATAAACCGTGAGTATGTAACAACCTGGGTTAATGCTGTGTTTTGTGTTTCTCTTCAAGTCGCTGAGGAGGACAAGATTGTCGGAGGGTATGAGTGTCAGAGGCACTCCCAGCCCCACATTGTGTCTCTGAACATCTGGGTACCACTTCTGTGGAGGCTCCCTGGTCAGCCCAGACTGGGTTGTGTCTGCTGCTCACTGCTACATGTCGTGAGTGAATTCTAAACCTGACAAATGTGGATTCAAGATTCAAGATTCAAGATTCAAGAAACTTTATTCATCCCGAGGGAAATTAAGGTGCAACAGTTGACACAGGGGGAATAAATGCACACACAAATATACTAATACCTAAAAGCTAAAAACTAAATAACAACAACTAACTAAACAAAACTAGTATATATATATATTCACCGGCTTTCATTAGGATATAGGCAACTCTAAATCAGCATAAAAGATGAAAATCTAGAAACAATCTTAACATCAAATAGTTTAAATGTTTGCAGTTAATTAATGTTCTTCATGTGCTCTCTCTCTACCAGCCGTGTGGAGGTGCGTCTGGGTGAGCACAACATCAAGAACAGAAAGGGAACCGAACAGTTCATCTCCTCTTCCCGCGTCATCCGTCACCCCAGCTACACCTCCTACAACATTAACAACGACATCATGCTGATCAGGTTGAGCAAGCCCGCCATCATAAACCAGTATGTCCAGGCCGTGGCCCTGCCCACCAGCTGCGCTCCTGATGGAACCATGTGCACCGTGTCTGGATGGGGTAACACCATGAGCTCCAGTGAGTAGTAGCTCCATGGGTCCTGGTCTCTGGGGCATGGCTGGTTATATAAGATAAGATCAACTTATTTCAAATGAATACTAGATGGGAAAGCTGGCTGTCCCAGCAGCAGAATTACAAGACAAGTTAACACGTTTAAAAATATATAACAGAAAAAGAAAAAGAAGAAAGCAGAAGAAAATAAGAATATGCAATATTGCAATGCAATATGCAAGCAAAGAAAATATACAGGAAAACAATACGGATGCAAGTTGGTTGTATGAAACACATGCTGTACATTGAGTTCAGATGTAAACAAGGGTTTTTCTTCTTCATCCCTCTTGCAGCCGCTAACGGCGACAAGCTGCAGTGTCTTGACCTGCCCATCCTCTCCCACGAGGACTGTACCAACGCCTACCCTGGCATGATCACCCAGTCCATGTTCTGCGCTGGTTACCTGCAGGGAGGCAAGGACTCCTGCCAGGTACGTTCATCTGCAGTAACACTACGGTTGAGTCGGAAGTACTCACTTCTCAACCGGCCTTGTTTGGTGCTTGGTGAAGATGGTAAGAGGTGTTTAGGCAGGGGTGCCCACACTTTTTAGGCTTGGGTTCTACTTTTAAAATGACCAGTTTTAAATGATCTACCACAAAAAAAAGTGCTGGAAATGTATACATATTGCATTACTGCAATAGATTTGAGTCAGCCAGGGTTGCTTTGTCAGAACAGTAGCTGCTCAGATCTCAAGCAGACCTCCAAATGATCATCAGTCATGGTGGAACGGTATTTGGACTTAATAATGTGGAAAGCATTTGGCTGACTAGCATAAATAAGTAAAGCCAAATAATGCACATTTTCTCATGTTTGGATACTTTTTCTCCATGAGTAAGTTCCAAAACTGTCCATCATGGGCACACGACTTCAACTGAATATCAGCCAGTAGTGACAAGATCTCATCCTCCACTGCAGACGAGTTCAGGTGAAACAGTGTTGTCATGATTTTTGAGGCGAGGGAATCAACCTCAGTATCTTCTCCAAATGGAAAGCACATACATGTAGCGATTGGCTCAATTAAAACATAAAGACTTCAAATAGTCTGTAAAAGTCTGACCGGACATTTTCAATCTGCTCTGTGTAGCGATCACTGTCAAGTTGCACACATTCCTTCCCTTGCTTCTCCAGCTCTGATCCCATGTTTTGGAAGTTCCCCAAATAATGCCGCTGCAGCTTTAAAGACAGCAGTTGTAGTTTGAAAGCATTAACTGAGCTGATCATGTTGATCACAGTTTTGTCTTTTCTTTGCAGCTCCAGATTATGCTCATACAACATGTTTGTCAGATCGGTTAAAGATGCCACATGTAGCAGCCACTGAAGTTCTTGGTATTCTGTATGCTTAGTAAGGTCTAGAAATGTCTGCAAGAATGTGCCCCTACTCAGCCACCTGCCATCGAGGTGTAGCAGGAGCTCAGTGTAGAGGCAGTCAGCCTCCTCCAGGTACTCACCAAACAGCCATCTTTGAAGAGATCTTGCCCAAACAGAACTGACACAACCATGATCTCTTTCATGTTTAGCATTTTTGCACAGTGCTTGTTGGTGAATAATGCAGTGATAGTGAAGTCAGGAAATGTGTCCTCCTTCTTGCACTTGGCAATGAATCCATTAGAGCGGCCAACCATCACCGGCGCACCGTCTGTAGTGATTGACACCAACTTACACATTGGGAGCTGGGTTTTGTCAACAAAGGTTTTGAATGTCTGAAAAATGTCCTCTCACAAAGTGTGTTCCTTCATTGGTAATATTGTTAACAGTTCCTCTTTTTCTGACACTCACAGTCTGCAATGTCCCTCCTGCTGCGTCAAATCATTAGCCATCACTCTGCTTCTTGATAACTGAACAGCTTTGATAGTGGATAATATTACAACGAGTCTGCTGCATCAACAACGGCCTTTTTTAACATTTGGCCCTCTTGGAATGATTTTCTTGGATGATGTTTAATGATGGTGTGACTCACCCTTTGCTTTTGAATTTGGCAGTTTGAAAAGTGACTGCTGTCCAATTAAAAGCGGTTTTAGTTCACTCCCATTTCTCTTTCTTAATCCGCTGTGGGCCGGCATGGCGCTGTTGTGCTTTCTATGAACAGTTCCTGTGCCTCTCCACGTTTACTTTCTTTGGAATAGCAACGCTAGATTGACAGATTAGGCAAACACACTTCGAATAGGACAAAATCATCCTCCCATTTCACATGGAAGTGGTACGTTTCAGGCTTCTTACTTTATCCCACTCCCCCACTCATTTTTATATCCCTCTTTTGCTACGTATTGAATCGGTATGTTAGGTCTTTATGCTAGCTTGATATTTACATCAACGTTACTACATACTTATTAACGTAAGTATGTTTTCTCAGTTTCTGTGTGGTGTGGACTTCAAGACTATGAGAGATACCTAAGTAATGTTATGGTAACCTAATGTTACAAAGTTATCAGCAACAGAAGATTGGCCACTCTTTACGTCAATCAAGTGGCAGGCACCAAAGGGAGGAGATTGAAATATCACATCAACAAAAAATGTATTGTATTGGGCACCCCTTAAGAGTTCACCTGTGTGATGTGTTGCATGGTGGTTGTGTCTTGCAGGGAGACTCCGGTGGCCCCGTGGTGTGCAACGGTGAGCTGCAGGGTGTTGTGTCTTGGGGATATGGATGTGCAGAGAAGGACCACCCCGGAGTTTACGCCAAGGTAGAGACCTAAAGGAGAGGGATGGCTTTTCCATTTTTCCACTCATTATTTTAAATTTCAAATCTTTCTGATGTGTTGCTATTTTCCTTTATAGCTGAGTCCCTTTATTACTCAATGTTTTGAATGTGAATCTGATAGCCCTGTCGTTATTATAATAATTGTAATCATTATTGGTAGCTATCGGAGTATGAGTAGCGTGTGGTATCAAGGTAAACCTTAGTCTACATTGAGATGGCATTCTAACGTCAAGCTCTTTTATTCTTTCCCAGGTTTGCATTCTCAAGGACTGGGTTATCCGCACCATGGAGAGCTATTAAAGGATTTGGTTCAGATCCCTGTTGCTGCTAAAGATCAGGCTGTTACTTGGAGGCAATGAAAATGATTAATAAATCTTTGAAAAAAAAGTGTTTTGTTTATTATGAGATGGTTGTAAAACATTACGTAGTTAGAAAGAGCTTCTGTTCTGAGCTCTGATCCTTTACCACCGGGACAGTGATTAGGGAAAATAAGAATTACAAGGTTCGGAGTGTGTAGCAGTCGACGCTGCCACAAGCCATTACAATTTCAGCTTGAAGGCTTCTCCCGAAGAAGTATACAGGGTGATGAGGAATTTAGTTTATTGCAGAGTTTTGAATAATGGCAACTATAGCAGATGGTACATGCAAGAGCTCTTCCTTGAGTGTGTGTGTGGTGGCTGTTTTAACTTGTGGGACTTGATTAACAAGGACCCACATGCAGCCTCACCAGCCATAGAGTTATCAGACACACACACTCCAAAGAGTGATTACAACTTTATAGTGATTTGCACAGTTATATTTCAGTGGCTGGTGACATCAAAGAGAAAAAATGCAACACACAATAACTGGCAAAAATAGATTTATGTTTTTCTAAAAGATTTTAGCATGCCATGGCAACTTCAGACTGTATCTTCATCACTGGAGTTACAGCAACAATACCCTTCAGAAGCTTTGTCTCCCACTGACTTCAATTACAATTACAATTTCTGGGTAAAATCCTATGCATTCTTCACAGCCAAATGAGCTGTTATGGCAGAAAAGCCCAGTCCAGTAGAGTAGCATCTTTGAGGGTTACCAATGAATTAATCAGCTTCAGAATCAGGCATGGCAGAGTCATGGTCGATTTCAAGCCATCCAGGCCTACACTGTTGCGTGAGGGGTCCTGAGACAAATCCATAGCAGTCACATCCAGTGTGATGGTTGGAACCACAGTAATGGTGTCACACTGAGAAGATGGCCTAAAACCGCTTGAGCAAACATACCACTGATGACAAATGGCAGTTTCAACTACTGGAGGGACTGTGGAATTATTGACTCATCTGGAATAAAATGTTTTGTGTGTTTAGGAGTCTTGCAAGTAAGTTGTGCAATTATCATTGGTCTATTGTTAGCCGAGGGGTCAGTTAGTGTTAAGTGTTGAGGCCCATTAAAGGCTCTAGGTCAACTGCCTTATTAATTGTGTGGGAGGGGTCTGCACTCCTAGCAAACAATTAGCAACCAGTGGTAATTGTCTTAAGCCGCTTCCTGAAAGCGGAAGCTTTCGAGCGGCAGGCAAACAAAGGCTTTGTGATATAAGGCTACAGTCTACATTTTCTAATTGACTTCTTCTCAGGTCGGCATTTTATTGTACTGAGATCTACCGTGTTTCTGCTTCGCTTCGCTGTGCACACTTCTTCGCAGAGGTCACACAGATGCTGGGTCACACCCAGGCACCGCCGCGATCCCCGGAATATCATCTTCTCTACTCTTTCTACCCATGTCGAGCTAGTGGTAACTCTGGGACTTTGGAATTGCCAGTCGGCAGTGCAGAAATAAAAACTAGTTAATCTCAGGCTATGCATCCTTGCTCTCCCTGAACTTCCTTGATCTTACTGAGACTTGGATCAGCCCAGAAAACACTGCCTCACCCGCTGCTTTGTCAGATGTGTACTCTTTTTCTCTCACTCTCAGGGCCGCAAGACGAGGCGTGGGTACTGGTCTGCTGATTTCCCGCGACTGGAAATACTTTCCTGTTCCCATTCCACAGTTCTCCCCCTCCTTTGAATTTCATGCTGTCCCTGTTTCATTTCAAGTCAAACTCATGATTGCAGTTGTTTATCGTCCACCCTGCTGCTTACCTCCTGGAGGAGCTTGACATGCTTGTCTCCCACTTCCCTGACGATGGTTCTGGATTGATCCTTCTCGGCCACTTCAACACCACCAGTAATGAGTGTGATTCCCCATTCCAGGCCATTTCAATGGGATGTCACTAAGAAACCGACAATTTTAGTCACATGACAATTTCGAAATGGCCTTTCACACTCACAGCTGATCGGAACCCCTTTAAAAAACCGAGTCCGGAACATTCTTGATAAAACTTTTTTTTAACATCGCCATTTCCAATACTACTCAAAAATGGACACGTACCTCTAATTTCACACAGCACATGCTCGGCTTCAACTGCCACCCGCAGTACAAGTAATATTACCTCTCTCTCGCCAGTGGAATTTAATTATAAATTAACTCCACCATGAATGATTTCTTTATATCAAATCTTGAATATACTGCTGGCTCCAAATATCTATAACTTCATGCTTTACTGATGAATAGCAACATTTTGATGGAGAACCATCTCACACACGGTGCTCTCAGTGCTCTCAGACCCCCGCGATAGTCGCTCAGACGCCGAGCATTTCTCATTTGAAAGTCTTCAAAGGCCAGTTTATATTACAAGTGATGATCACTTTCCCCTTTGCCGGCAGAAAGTCCCTCAGAGATAAAGTGAGTGAAGAACTGAATTGACTGATTGAGAGCCTG
>CM051008.1:1542205-1552205 GCA_027704905.1 Muraenolepis orangiensis | reverse complement strand
GGGGGGTGGAGGTGGGGGGGGGGTGGAGGTGATGGCTGTGGGGGTGTGTGTATGGGTGGGGGGGGGTGTATGGGTGGTGGTGGGGGGTGGCGATGGGGGTGGTGGGGGGGGGGATGGGGGTGGAGGGGGGAGGTCTCCTGAGGGGGTGGATGGTGTCCCAGGCGCTGGAAGGGTATAAATACAGGCCACGGCGAGTCCTGGTGACTCCTGACGCTTCTCTGTTCACGAGCGACACCATGACCGGCCTGGCTCTACTACTGCTGCTGCTGGGTGCTGCTGGTAAACCAACAGACACACGCATACACACACGCACACACACACACACACACACACACACACACACACACACACACACACACTACACACTACAAACATACACACACACACACACACATACTATGACATTACATTCCAGTCATTTAGCAGACGCTTTTATCCAAAGCGACTTACAGTAGTGTTTCAACAAAGGAAGGTAAGAGAACAACTCGTCACCAGAAGTCTAAAGTGCATTTCCTTCCTAACAAGTCTCCAAGAACTGAACCAGTGCTCAGGTACATGTACAATAATTCAGGTAAATGTACAATAAGGTAAAAGTACAATAGGTTAGCAAACAATATAGAACAATATCTACCTACCAATCTACTTAGACAATTAAGTCACAATCATAGACAGGTAAAGAGAAGGTCCCATGCAAACATACACAGACAACCACACCCACACACACACACACTTATGCGGATCTACACACAAACAGGGATGCCTGTGTGTGTGTGTGTGTGTGCGGGTGTGTGCATGTGTGCGTGTGTGTGTGGTCCTGACTAACAGCGGCAGTGCCCCGTGAAAACGGGAAGATCGTCGGAGGAGAGGAATGTGAGCCTCACTCCCGTCCCTACATGGCCTCCCTGAACTACGGGTACCACTTCTGCGGTGGCGTGCTCATCAACAACCAGTGGGTGCTCTCTGTCGCCCACTGCTGGTACAAGTGAGTATGACCACATGATTGGGGCAAGGCAAGAACTCTTCCTGTTGTTCATGAAACGGCATTTACTTACTTGTCTTTGCGCTCTCGCTCTCGCTCTCTCGCTCTCTCCCTCTCTCTCTCTCTCTCTCTCTCTCTCTCTCTCTCTCTCTCTCCAGTCCCTTCTACATGCAGGTGATGCTGGGAGAGCACGACCTGCGTGTGTTCGAGGGCACTGAGCAGCTCATGAAGACAGACACCATCATCTGGCATCCACAGTGAGTCACCTCAGGCACACATTGAACATACCATCAAATGCATCTAATACACACATCTGTCATTAAAACATAAATATATAAAACATTTAATATAAGATATGCATCCTTAACTAACTCTTGTAAATCAATTGTAAAATGTTCTAACAATACCCAGCCAGGCGAGTCCTAATATTTAGTCATTTTTATCCAAAGAGACAGTGACTTCATATACAGGTCATTCAGGATAGTGCAGGGGGTTAAGCCAGGTTAGGCTGCAGACATTGAGGAATCAAACCCAGTATCTTTGGGCTGACACTGGGAACACACATGCCTAGCCGCGACACCAACCCTACCACCAACATCCCTCTAGCGCTGTCTGTTCTCCCCGCGGTGCAGATACGACTACCAGACGCTGGACTTCGACATGATGATGATCAAGCTCTACCGCCCCGTGGAGGTGACGGCGTCCGTGGCCCCCATCCCCCTGCCTAGGCGGCTGCCCGTACGGGGGCACGCCCTGCTCCGTGTCCGGCTGGGGCAACATGGCCATGGGTGGAGAGGGTGAGCACACGATGCCAGCTTTAACCAGACTGGGAGCAGCAGACACGTGGTGCCCACGTCGACTGGCATCCTGGCCTATGTTACTATATGATGGAAGAAATGTTTGTCTCTTTAACGTAGCATGTTTTAACTGTTTGGTGTTCATTATAATGATAAACTGCATGATATTTGTATAACTTTACTATTGTTGATGCGTCCTCCTTCGTTAAATATGGCATTGATCAGTATGTTAATGTTCTCCTCCTAGCCTTACAGTAACCCATTACATTACATTCCAGTCATTTAGCAGACGCTTTTATCCAAAGTGACTTACAATAGTGTGTTTCAACAAAGGAAGGTAAGAGAACAACTCGTCACTAGAAGTCATTTCAAGTGCATTTCATTCCTACAAGTCTCCAAGAACTGAACCAGTTCTCAGGTAGAAGTACAATAAGTTGGCAAACAATAGAAGATCTAACTAACTAACAAGCAAACAATCTACTTAGTAAGACGCTAGTAAAGCTAGTAAAAAGTGGTAAGAGGACGCGCTAGGAGGAAGGATCCGGGTAGTGTTTCCTGAATCCTGAGTTTTTAGCCTGCGGTGTAAGATGGGCAGAGACTCTACAGTCCTGACATCCGTGGGAAGTTCATTCCGGCACTTTGGGCCAACAGGACAGAGAAGGTCAGAGAAGATCCAAGTGTTCTTGGCCTTCTCAACGACGGCGTAGATCGACCACAAGGGCCCTAAGCGAGGGGGCAAGCAGACGGGCCGAAGTAGCAGAGCGAAGTGGACGGGCTGGGATGTAGGCCTTGACTATTGCCTATAGGTAGGAAGGAGCTGTTCCCTTCACTGCCCTGTAGGCTAGCAACAGGGTCTTGAACCGGATGAGAGAAGCTACAGGGAGCCAGTGTACACTTGTAGTAATCTATTCTTCTTCCTCCCCAGTGAACCTGCCCACCAGGCTGCAGTGTCTGGACGTGCCCATCGTGGAGGACGAGGCCTGCCAGGCCTCCTACCCTGGCATGATCAGCCGCAGGATGATGTGCGTCGGCTACATGGACGGAGGAAGAGACATCTGCAACGTGAGACGCACTGTTCACTGTCCCGTGCTTCTCATTGATAGATTAGATTAGATTAGATTAGATTCAAATGTATTGTCATTGCACAGCAGCACAAGTACAGTACAGCAAAAATAGTGCTTAAATAAGATGTAAAACACTACTACTAGGTATAAAAACAGTTAAATACTATAGAGTAGTATAGTATATAGGTATATATATATATATACACACAGGTAAGTATTCAAGTTTAACAGTAGTGATCAGGGGTATAAAGTTGTAGATGAATGCATATATATACAGCAGGCAGTGAGCAGGACGGAGTAGCTTGACACCAGGTGTGATGTGGATGTAGCCACCAAGTCATTTAAAATCCCATGTGGGAGTGTCCATCCAGATGGATAGATCCTCCTGTCGGTTGGCACAGTCCGATGGGGTAGGTTGATCTGTCTTTCATACATCTGGATGGACTGCTTTAAGGAGCAGGTGGGCTTTGGCTCTGAACCCAGTCACTTGTTCCAGAACAGCATTGTGGGTAGTAGTAGGAGTAGCACACTATATAGGGAACCAGATTCTTACACTCAGACAGCACTTGGATTTTGGACAGGCTGGACGAAACGGTGACACCCCAAATAGTGTTCTACTATATAGAACGGTTTCAGTCCACATTCTGCCTTGTACACCTCTCTCTCTCTCTCTCTCTCTCTCTCTCTCTCTCTCTCTCGTCTCCTCTCTCCTCTCTCTCTCTCCCTCGACTCCCTCCCTCCCTCCCCCCTGCAGGGCGACTCTGGGAGCCCTCTGGTGTGTTTCGGTGCCGTGCATGGCCTGGTGTCCTGGGGACAGGGCTGTGCTGAGCCCAACTACCCCGGGGTGTACGTCAAGGTGTGTGAGTTCATGTACTGGATCGAGGAAACACTGGCTAACAACCCCTGAGTGGACACCAACGGATCCAATCCAATGCTCCCTTACTCCTCCTTCCTGGCGGGGTCTCCTCTCTTCTCCAGAATCTTCCTCTCTTCTTTCATCTCTGTTGGATCTCACTGATAAACTCCTCAACAGCGTCTCCTGACGTGAAACGAGACGTCAAAACGTCTAAAATGAACCCAACGTGGAATAGGAAATTAAAGCTATGTCTACATGCTCATCCATGTTGTTGAGTCTGCTGTTGACTGACCGGTTAGATTAGAAAACAAACAATACAAATACACAACAAACAAATACAGTATGAAAATAATCTAGAGAGAAAAGGTTGGATTATTATCTGCATTTATTCACATACAGGCCATGTGGTGTTTTTGGATTCTCATGCCAGGTGATGAGGTAGCACATATCAAACGCTCCCATAAAACACCGCAGCTGCACCAACCTTCCCATTTTGATCTGCTCACAAAGTTCCTTAACTCCATCTCCATTGGTTCCAAGGGGAACATAAAACCACTTTAACATACTAATAAAACGCTAAACGCTTTTGAATGAGTACTCCATCTCCGGGAGTATGTGTGAGCTTCACCAAATAAAACCCACTATCTCCATGAGATACACACTTGGACCCTTCCAGTGATGGACTTAGGAGAGCATTCCCCCTCTCATAGAACACCTAATGAAGCGTCTTTACAATGAGGCATCCCCACACTAACTACTACCACATATTTATTTGATATTTCATAAAAAAATATAGATTTTACAAATTCATTTGCGGCCCATACAGCTGCGTTTAAGTGTGAAAACTTTATTTTTTATATAGGACTATTTAAAGAACAACGGACATGGTTGTGTCCACCTCTTTGTGGAGCGATGCTTGTTGTCTGAGGTCGGCTCTCTTCTCCCCTCGCTGGGCGGGCTTCTGTCCCGAGGGAGCAGACACCAGCCAGACTGACTGCTGACAACCCAAGACAAACTACACTAAATACAACCACTTGTCTATAGTTTCTTCTTGCCATGGGAAACTTTGGAGTAGGAAAACGCAATTGATATTAAATACTGTATCTATAAACATGGCGTCAGACGTCAGCGTCAATACTTTTACGCTTCCTTGCTTGCTTCTTAGTATTTACTAATATTTACTGTTACTCTGACCCTGTTTTAACACTTTAACAACGCTTTAGATCTGTTCTGTTCTGTTGGTTCTTTTCAATGAAAGCACATCTTACCTGGTGGCTTGAAAAGGCGGTATTGTTAGTGCTTGACTGCCAGTGTGGGCCTTGAGAAGGAAGGGAGAAATGCATGACATTCAGATATGTGTGTTGCTGTGTGTGTGAAGTGGGCAGTACAGGAGACTCTAGTGCACTGGCTCTCAACTGGTGGCTCGCAACCCATTTTGAGGGGCTATAAACTAATGTTTCAAAGTCAATTCAAGTTCCAGTGACTTACTATTTCATTGAGTTCAGCCCTAATTGTTCGCTAAATGTTTTTAACAGTACATGAAAGCAAACAAGTTACAAGATACAAGCTTGTAGTACAATGGAATGCTTACTTCCCATTCCCTTCCACAGTATGAATTTCTAAAAAATTACTATAAGAATACTATACACAATAAAAAATGAACATAAACAGAACAATAAAGTCACTGATGATATGTACATGTGTTGAATGAACACAGGCATCATGTATCACCAACGTACTTCCAATCATATTTACACGGCCTTCGAGCTCACCTCCCCGGCCGGTGTAGGTAGTGCATTAGGCGAACTTTGACCTGGTCGTAGGTCAGGAAGGCCATGTAGCCTGGGTGGGTCACTGCCAACTGGTTCCAGTTCTTTAGGAGAGATCCCCAGGGCTGAAACAGACAACATATATACAGGTATATACTGTATATATATATACTGTATATGTAATAACATTGACGTTGTTTTAGTAACGAGCAGGTCGGGGTTAGGAATCTTGCTCAAGGATGCCTACAGGTAGACTTCAGACATTAGGGTTCAAACCCACAACATTTTGATTGACAGTCGTCCAACTCCATAACAACCACTAGGCTATCCTGCAGCTGCCCCTCCCTAATAAATGGATCAGGTTGATTTAACAATGCAACGCACCTGAAACAATCTGGTGAAGATGTCGAACTCGATCACCGAGACGTGGTCGTTGCAGGTGAGGTCCAGGGTGGCTTTCAGTGCCATGGACTCCAGGCCCTCCTCAAAGGAGTGGACCGCTCTGAGCCGCCTCCTCAGGTCTGTCCAGTGCACTATACACCTCCAAGTCGAGAGACAGTTTAAATGTTTAAAATGTTTAAACAGTGGCTGGTGGCTGGTGACATCAAAGAGAAAAAATGCAACACACAACAACTGGCAAAAATAGATTTAGGTTTTTCTAATAGATTTTAGCATGCCATGGCAACTTCAGACAGTATCTTCATCACTGGAGTTACAGCAACAATACCCTTCAGAAGCTTTGTCTCCCACTGACTTCAATTACAATTACAATTTCTGGGTAAAATCCTATGCATTCTTCACAGCCAAATGAGCTGTTATGGCAGAACAGCCCAGTCCAGTAGAGTAGCATCTTTGAGGGTTACCAATGAATTAATCAGCTTCAGAATCAGGCATGGCAGAGTCATGGTCGATTTCAAGCCATCCAGGCCTACACTGTTGCGTGAGGGGTCCTGAGACAAATCCATAGCAGTCACATCCAGTTTGATGGTTGGAACCACAGTAATGGTGTCACACTAAGAAGATGGCCTAAAACCGCTTGAGCAAACATACCACTGATGACAAATGGCAGTTTCAACTACTGGAGGGACTGTGGAATTATTGACTCATCTGGAATAAAATGTTTTGTGTGTTTAGGAGTGTTGCAAGTAAGTTGTGCAATTATCATTCAGATTCAGATTCAGATTCAGATTCAGATTACTTTATTTATCCCGAGGGAAATTAAGGTGCAACAGTTGACACAGAGGGAATAAATGCACACACAAATATACTAATACCTAAAGCTAAATAACAACTAACTAAACAAAACTAGTATAAGCAAAATATAACTAAATGAAATCTAAATGTATTGATAGATGAATTGCACAATTTACAGTATTATTACTGTAATACGTAGGTATATACAATACACAACAATACGTATAGTGCAAATTGGCAGTAATAAAATACTAATAAATAACTCAGATGAATACTGAAAAAGTGACATGTGAAAAGTGAAAAGTGAAATTGAATTTACAGTGCAAAATTACAGTGAAAGGAATTTACGGTGCGTTGACCAAAAAAATAATAATAACAGTACGTTGGCCTCAGGTCACTGAGTCTCCACTGTCCCTCTCACGACCAGAGGTATATGAATTATAGAGACTGATGGCCACAGGAAGAAAGGACTTCCTGTGGCGTTCTGTGGTGCACCTGGGTGGAATGAGTCTATTGCTGAAGGTGCTTCTGTATGAGGTCAGCACCTGATGGAGAGGTTGAGAGTTGTTGTCAAGGATACTACGCAGCTTGCGCAGCATCCTCCTCTCAGACACCACCAACAAGGAGTCCAGCTGGACCCCCAGGACAGTGCCAGCCTTCCTGACGATCCTGCTGATCTTGTTGGCGTCTGCTGACCTCAACCTGCTTCCCCAGCACACGACACCGGAGAAGATGGCACTGGCTACCACAGACTGGTAGAACATCTTCAGCATCGTATTGCAAACGTTGAAGGACCGGAGCCTCCGCAGGAAGTAGAGACGGCTCTGGCCCTTCTTGTAAACAGCCTCAGAGTTCTTGGCCCAGACCAGTTTGTTGTCCAGGTGAACTCCCAGGTATTTATATTCCTGAACAACTTCAGCGGACACACCCTTGATGGAAATGGGTGTGGGGGTAGATTTCCTCCTGCGGAAGTCCACCACCATCTCCTTCGTCTTGTCTGTGTTGAGCTGCATGTGGTTCAGCTCACACCACTCAACGAAGGAGTCCACGACGCCCCTGTACTCCTCATCGTTTCCCTCGCTGACGCAACCAACAACTGCAGAGTCGTCCGAGAACTTCTGCAGATGGCAGGACTCTGAGTTGTACTGGAAGTCTGAGGTGTACAGGGTGGGAATGGGGAAAGAACCGTTCCCTGTGGAGCACCAGTGCTGCTGACCACAGTGTCAGACACACGTCCTGCAGTCTGACAAACTGTGGACGACCCGTCAAATAGTCTGTAATCCAGGAAACCAGGGAAGAGTCCACCTTCACCGCCGTCAGCTTACTCCCCAGCAGGGCAGGCCGGATGGTGTTGAACGCACTGGAGAAGTCGAAAAACATGATTCTCACAGTGCTCCCGGGTCTGTCCAAGTGGGCGTAGGCACGATGAAGCAGGAAGATGATGGCGTCCTCCACTCCCAGTTTCGGCTGGTAGGCAAACTGAAGAGGGTCCAGCGATGATCTGACCAGGGGCCGAAGAAGCGACAGGACCAGCCTCTCAAAGGACTTCGACACGTGGGACGTCAGCGGCACCAGTCTGTAGTCGTTAGAGGAGCTGGGACGTGCCTTCTTCGGAACCGGCACCAGGCAGGATGTCTTCCACAGCACAGGGACCCTCTCCAGTCTCATGCTCAGGTTGAAGATGTACTGCAGGACTCCACTCAGCTGGGCAGCACATGTTTTGAGGACCCTCGGGCTGACGCCGTCAGGACCAGCAGCCTTGCCTGGATGGAGCCTGCACAGCACTTTCCTCACCTGCTCAGCTGTGAAGGTCTGTGGGCCTTGTGTGGGGGCAGGAAGAGTCTCTGATGTGTTGATGGGGGAGGGGTGAGGTGTATTGCCATTGGTCTATTGTTAGCCAAGGGGTCAGTTAGTGTTAAGTGTTGTGGTGCCATTAAAGTGATTCCCCATCTAGGTCAACTGCCTTATTAATTGTGTGGGAGGGGTCTGCACTCCTAGCAAACAATTAGCAACCAGTGGTAATTGTCTTAAGCCGCTTCCTGAAAGCGGAAGCTTTCGAGCGGCAGGCAAACAAAGGCTTTGTGATATAAGGCTACAGTCTACATTTTCTAATTGACTTCTTCTCAGGTCGGCATTTTATTGTACTGAGATCTACCGTGTTTCTGCTTCGCTTCGCTGTGCACACTTCTTCGCAGAGGTCACACAGATGCTGGGTCACACCCAGGCACCGCCGCGATCCCCGGAATATCATCTTCTCTACTCTTTCTACCCATGTCGAGCTAGTGGTAACTCTGGGACTTTGGAATTGCCAGTCGGCAGTGCAGAAATAAAAACTAGTTAATCTCAGGCTATGCATCCTTGCTCTCCCTGAACTTCCTTGATCTTACTGAGACTTGGATCAGCCCAGAAAACACTGCCTCACCCGCTGCTTTGTCAGATGTGTACTCTTTTTCTCTCACTCTCAGGGCCGCAAGACGAGGCGTGGGTACTGGTCTGCTGATTTCCCGCGACTGGAAATACTTTCCTGTTCCCATTCCACAGTTCTCCCCCTCCTTTGAATTTCATGCTGTCCCTGTTTCATTTCAAGTCAAACTCATGATTGCAGTTGTTTATCGTCCACCCTGCTGCTTACCTCCTGGAGGAGCTTGACATGCTTGTCTCCCACTTCCCTGACGATGGTTCTGGATTGATCCTTCTCGGCCACTTCAACACCACCAGTAATGAGTGTGATTCCCCATTCCAGGCCATTTCAATGGGATGTCACAAGAAACCGACAATTTTAGTCACATGACAATTTCGAAATGGCCTTTCACACTCACAGCTGATCGGAACCCCTTTAAAAAACCGAGTCCGGAACATTCTTGATAAAACTTTTTTTTAACATCGCCATTTCCAATACTACTCAAAAATGGACACGTACCTCTAATTTCACACAGCACATGCTCGGCTTCAACTGCCACCCGCAGTACAAGTAATATTACCTCTCTCTCGCCAGTGGAATTTAATTATAAATTAACTCCACCATGAATGATTTCTTTATATCAAATCTTGAATATACTGCTGGCTCCAAATATCTATAACTTCATGCTTTACTGATGAATAGCAACATTTTGATGGAGAACCATCTCACACACGGTGCTCTCAGTGCTCTCAGACCCCCGCGATAGTCGCTCAGACGCCGAGCATTTCTCATTTGAAAGTCTTCAAAGGCCAGTTTATATTACAAGTGATGATCACTTTCCCCTTTGCCGGCAGAAAGTCCCTCAGAGATAAAGTGAGTGAAGAACTGAATTGACTGATTGAGAGCCTGGCCTTGAATCAAAGATCGAAGGTTATTTCTA
>CM051008.1:1532205-1537205 GCA_027704905.1 Muraenolepis orangiensis | reverse complement strand
CTTCCTGTTGTTCATGAAACGGCATTTACTTACTTGTCTCTCTCTCTCTCTCTCTCTCTCTCTCTCTCTCTCGCTCTCGCTCTCTCCCTCTCTCTCTCTCTCTCTCTCTCTCTCTCTCTCTCTCTCTCTCCAGTCCCTTCTACATGCAGGTGATGCTGGGAGAGCACGACCTGCGTGTGTTCGAGGGCACTGAGCAGCTCATGAAGATAGACACCATCATCTGGCATCCACAGTGAGTCACCTCAGGCACACATTGAACATACCATCAAATGCATCTAATACACACATCTGTCATTAAAACATAAATATATAATACATTTAATATAAGATATGCATCCTTAACTAACTCTTGTAAATCAATTGTAAAATGTTCTAACAATACCCAGCCAGGCGAGTCCTAATATTTAGTCATTTTTATCCAAAGAGACAGTGACTTCATATACAGGTCATTCAGGATAGTGCAGGGGGTTAAGCCAGGTTAGGCTGCAGACATTGAGGAATCAAACCCAGTATCTTTGGGCTGACAGTGGGAACACACATGCCTAGCCGCGACACCAACCCTACCACCAACATCCCTCTAGCGCTGTCTGTTCTCCCCGCGGTGCAGATACGACTACCAGACGCTGGACTTCGACATGATGATGATCAAGCTCTACCGCCCCGTGGAGGTGACGGCGTCCGTGGCCCCCATCCCCCTGCCTGGCGGCTGCCCGTACGGGGGCATGCCTTGCTCCGTGTCCGGCTGGGGCAACATGGCCATGGGTGGAGAGGGTGAGCACACGATGCCAGCTTTAACCAGACTGGGAGCAGCAGACACGTGGTACCCACGTCGACTGGCATCCTGGCCTATGTTACTATATGATGGAACAAATGTTTGTCTCTTTAACGTAGCATGTTTTAACTGTTTGGTGTTCATTATAATGATAAACTGCATGATATTTGTATAACTTTACTATTGTTGATGCGTCCTCCTTCGTTAAATATGGCATTGATCAGTATGTTAATGTTCTCTTCCTAGCCTTACAGTAACCCATTACATTACATTCCAGTCATTTAGCAGACGCTTTTATCCAAAGTGACTTACAATAGTGTGTTTCAACAAAGGAAGGTAAGAGAACAACTCATCACTAGAAGTCAAAAGTGCATTTCATTCCTCCAAGTCTCCAAGAACTGAACCAGTTCTCAGGTAGAAGTACAATAAGTTGGCAAACAATAGAAGATCTAACTAACTAACAAGCAAACAATCTACTTAGTAAGACGCTAGTAAAGCTAGTAAAAAGTGGTAAGAGGACGCGCTAGGAGGAAGGATCCGGGTAGTGTTTCCTGAATCCTGAGTTTTTAGCCTGCGGTGTAAGATGGGCAGAGACTCTACAGTCCTGACATCCGTGGGAAGTTCATTCCGGCACTTTGGGCCAACAGGACAGAGAAGGTCAGAGAAGATCCAAGTGTTCTTGGCCTTCTCAACGACCGCGTAGATCGACCACAAGGGCCCCTAAGCGAGGGGGCAAGCAGACGGGCCGAAGTAGCAGAGCGAAGTGGACGGGCTGGGATGTAGGCCTTGACTATTGCCTATAGGTAGGAAGGAGCTGTTCCCTTCACTGCCCTGTAGGCTAGCAACAGGGTCTTGAACCGGATGAGAGAAGCTACAGGGAGCCAGTGTACACTTGTAGTAATCTATTCTTCTTCCTCCCCAGTGAACCTGCCCACCAGGCTGCAGTGTCTGGACGTGCCCATCGTGGAGGACGAGGCCTGCCAGGCCTCCTACCCTGGCATGATCAGCCGCAGGATGATGTGCGTCGGCTACATGGACGGAGGAAGAGACATCTGCAACGTGAGACGCACTGTTCACTGTCCCGTGCTTCTCATTGATAGATTAGATTAGATTAGATTAGATTCAAATGTATTGTCATTGCACAGCAGCACAAGTACAGTACAGCAAAAATAGTGCTTAAATAAGATGTACTACTAGGTATAAAAACATATATATATATATGTATATATATACACAGGTAAGTATTCAAGTTTTAACAGGTAGTGATCAGGGGTATAAAGTTGTAGATGAATGTATATACAGCAGGCAGTGAGCAGGACGGGAGTAGCTTTGACCACCAGGTGTGATGTGGATTAGCCACCAAGTCATGGATGGACACTCCCACATGGACTGCTTTAAGGAGCAGGTGGGCTTTGGCTCTGAACCCAGTCACTTGTTCCAGAACAGCATTGTGGGTAGTAGTAGGAGTAGCACACTATATAGGGAACCAGATTCTTACACTCAGACAGCACTTGGATTTTGGACAGGCTGGACGAAACGGTGACACCCCAAATAGTGTTCTACTATATGGAACGGTTTCAGTCCACATTCTGCCTTGTACACCTCTCTCTCTCTCTCTCTCTCTCTCTCTCTCTCTCTCTCTCTCTGACTCCCTCCCTCCCTCCCCCCTGCAGGGCGACTCTGGGAGCCCTCTGGTGTGTTTCGGTACCCTGCATGGCCTGGTGTCCTGGGGACAGGGCTGTGCTGAGCCCAACTACCCCGGGGTGTACGTCAAGGTGTGTGAGTTCTTCTACTGGATCGAGGAAACACTGGCTAACAACCCCTGAGTGGACACCAACGGATCCAATCCAATGCTCCCCTTACTCCTCCTTCCTGGCGGGGTCTCCTCTCTTTTCCAGAATCTTCCTCTCTTCTTTCATCTCTGTTGGATCTCACTGATAAACTCCTCAACAGCGTCTCCTGACGTGAAACGAGACGTCAAAACGTCTAAAATGAACCCAACGTGGAATAGGAAATTAAAGCTATGTCTACATGCTCATCCATGTTGTTGAGTCTGCTGTTGACTGACCGGTTAGATTAGAAAACAAACAATACAAATACACAACAAACAAATACAGTATGAAAATAATCTAGAGAGAAAAGGTTGGATTATTATCTGCATTTATTCACATACAAGGCCCATGTGGTGTTTTTGGATTCTCATGCCAGGTGATGAGGTAGCACATATCAAACGCTCCCATAAAACACCGCAGCTGCACCAACCTTCCCATTTTGATCTGCTCACAAAGTTCCTTAACTCCATCTCCATTGGTTCCAAGGGGAACATAAAACCACTTTAACATACTAATAAAACGCTAAACGCTTTTGAATGAGTACTCCATCTCCGGGAGTATGTGTGAGCTTCACCAAATAAAACCCACTATCTCCATGAGATACACACTTGGACCCTTCCAGTGATGGACTTAGGAGAGCATTCCCCCCTCTCATAGAACACCTAATGAAGCGTCTTTACAATGAGGCATCCCCACACTAACTACTACCACATATTTATTTGATATTTCATAAAAAAATATATATTTTACAAATTCATTTGCGGCCCATACAGCTGCGTTTAAGTGTGAAAACTTTATTTTTGATATAGGACTATTTAAAGAACAACGGACATGGTTGTGTCCACCTCTTTGTGGAGCGATGCTTGTTGTCTGAGGTCGGCTCTCCTCTCCCCTCGCTGGGCGGGCTTCTGTCCCGAGGGAGCAGACACCAGCCAGACTGCTTCACCTAGAAGCAGGACAACACACAGGAGTACAACTCAATACACAATCAACAGTGATATACGTATTACCAAAGTATCACGTATCACAACAATCCTCAGGCCAAACTGCAAAATAAAGACATTGAGTGTCAGTAACATTGTTGGTCATAAACAAAGATGTAGGAATAGTAAATAACTAAACGCATAGCAAACATAACGTGTTTCTCGCATCAAAAGATATCAATTGATATCTAAATGGGTGTGTAGGTTGAGTGTGACTTAAATGCTTAAAGTCTTCTGCCTAACTTGGATAAAGCGCTGGGTTTTGCTTTGACATGATAAGGTGTGTTAAACATATCCCACGGCAGGTAAAAATGAATTCATGTCTTTTTACATCGTATGAATAAGTGATGATTCACACACAGTCAGTTTCCTGCAGCTTACCCTTCACAGCCGACATGGAAGGAGACGCTTTCTGTGTGTCTTCAAGGCGCTCCATACTGTTAAGGAAATAAACAACCATGGTGAATAAAGTACATATCCATTACTTTGTATACGTCATACTTACATATAATACATATTATATTACATATAATACAGCAGAGAGAAAGAATACATATTATATGACATATAATACATATTATATTACATATAACACAGCAGGGAGTGAGAAGGAATATGTTCCATTATGCACGCCAGTACAGTTGAACTGCCATATTGTGCTTAGCAATTAGTTTGTTATTCTAGTTTAGTGTTTTATTCCTCTAAACAACATGTGACTCTCTCTGGAACCCAGCTGTCAATCACCTGAGAGAACGTGGGTGTGGCTTCGGTGGTCGCAGGCCACCACTGGTCTCCTGCTTGCTGCTCTCTGGCGCCCCCTGCTGACTGCTGACAACCCAAGACAAACTACACTAAATACAACCACTTGTCTATAGTTTCTTCTTGCCATGGGAAACTTTGGAGTAGGAAAACGCAATTGATATTAAATACTGTATCTATAAACATGGCGTCAGGCGTCAGCGTCAATACTTTTACGCTTCCTTGCTTGCTTCTTAGTATTTACTAATATTTACTGTTACTCTGACCCTGTTTTAACACTTTAACAACGCTTTAGATCTGTTCTGTTCTGTTGGTTCTTTTCAATGAAAGCACATCTTACCTGGTGGCTTGAAAAGGCGGTATTGTTAGTGCTTGACTGCCAGTGTGGGCCTTGAGAAGGAAGGGAGAAATGCATGACATTCAGATATGTGTGTTGCTGTGTGTGTGAAGTGGGCAGTACAGGAGACTCTAGTGCACTGGCTCTCAACTGGTGGCTCGCAACCCATTTTGAGGGGCTATAAAGTAATGTTTCAAAGTCAATTCAAGTTCCAGTGACTTACTATTTCATTGAGTTCAGCCCTAATTGTTCGCTAAATGTTTTTAACAGTACATGAAAGCAAACAAGTTACAAGATACAAGCTTGTAGTACAATGG
>CM051008.1:1517205-1527205 GCA_027704905.1 Muraenolepis orangiensis | reverse complement strand
GGAACAGTGCCTGTTCCAAGACTGAGTTCATCAGCTGACTTTGAAATCAATACACTCCTGACACGATGGACAGGTGTGTACATACACACCTGTCCATCGTGTCAGGAGACATACATCCTGTGATACGTTTTTCATTTGATGAAAAAATAAAACTCTCGCTTTGGTTTCTCAGAAGTGTTTGTGGTCACCGAAAAACAATACGCCCTTTCAAGAAGGAAGGAAGTCCGTACTAAAATGTCGTTGTTATTCAAATGTTGAGTGAAGTAAAAATACGTACAGAGCTAGGCTAGGCTAATTTCTACATGAGAGACACCGGTTAGCATCCTTCACAAAAATACCATGACATGAGTTTCAAATCCTATCTCCGTCATGTATAAGTCATTATTCAGTCATATTAGAATGTAGTCATTGTATGTAGTCCTGTTATGTTTAAACAGTAATAGTCATGTCTTCGGGTCGGTAAAACAAAGACACAATTAAGAGTGTCCTTCCTCTGTGTTGTGTGAAGTGTACCCCGGACTGAGGAGAGAGCAGCTGAGCCACATCAAGGGGCCACGGCAGACAGGATGCAGGCGGCGCATCTCGGCTGCTGCTCATCGCTCATACCACAGAACGTTCCGTTGGCCAGAGGCTCACTCACCTACGCCTCGTCTCAGAAGACCCGCCCATCAACGCTAGTGACATGTGACTATATATATATGTATATATATATATATAGTATATATAATTATATATATATATATATATATACAGTATGCATATATATACTATATATATGGATATACCGTATATATATATATATAACTATATATTACTATATAGTTATATATATATATTAGATTAGATTCCAATGTATTGTCATTTCACAGCACAAGTACAGTACAGCGAAAATAATTTAGCATCTAACCAGAGTGCAAATGTTGCAGTAAAGTGCATGGTAATATAATATAATATAATTCACAGTTTAAATGCACAGGTTATAAGACAGTATAGGTATAAATGTGATATGAGCAGCATATTAATAGGTATATGTATATACAGGTAAGTGATCATTTAACGTAGTGATCAGGGGTATGCAGTTATTGAAAGAGGATACAAATATATAGATGTAAATGTATATACAAGTGAGCATATATAAATGTATAGCATATATAAATGTATATGTATATACAGGAGTAGGAGCAGTTCTATCAACAGATTTAAATATATATGTCAGGTACAGTAACCAGGTATCTTAGTAATAAACATGTAAACTATAGAGAGGTGGTAGTTGAGATACAGTTTGTTTTACAGTTAGTTTTTACAGTTAGTCAGAGACATTGGTGGTGATCGTTAGGGTTGAGGTGTAAATGCACACGTGGTCGGAATATGGCAGTGGAGAAATGAAATAAGCAAAGCTCAGGGCTCGACTATATTGCTATAAATTGATATATAATTGCTTAAATTTAGATGTAAAAATATTGAAGGAAAGAAAAGTTTAAAGGGAAGCAGTTTCTCGAAATGAAAATATTTCAAGGGGTAAATATATGCTAAATATAACTACACAACATGCACCCATGCGCACACACACACACACACACACACACGCACACACATATACACGCACACACACACGCACACACATATACACGCACACACGCACACACACACACATACACGCACACACGCACACACACACATACACGCACACACGCACACACATACCCACACACACACTAGTACTGTTTGTTTCTCAGTATTAGCATCACAAAAGCGCTGGTTGGGCTCAGTCCAGTCTGCCCACAACCGGGCCGGTCAGAATGTTCCCTCTGTTCCTCCATTAGCAGTCTGACCCGGTTCATAGGAACAGGTCTAGAGGAACAGGTCCAGATGAACAGGTCTGGGGTCTTAGTATGAAATCCTTCTAATTGGGCTTATTCTATGGTTGTCTCTAGTATCACACACTTAAGGACACATGTGTCTAACACACACTTAAGGACACATGTATCTAACACACACTTAAGGACACATGTATCTAGGAACACACACTTAAGGACACATGTATCTAACACACACTTAAGGACACATGTATCTAACACACACTTAAGGACACATGTATCTAGTGTCGCACACTAGATACCTGTGTGTGTGTGTGTGTGTGTGTGTGTGTGTGTGTGTGTGTGTGTGTGTGTGTGTGTGTGTGTGTGTGTGTGTGTGTGTGTGTGTGTGTGTGTGTGTGTGTGTGTGTGTGTGTGTGTGTGTGTGTGTGTGTGGAGCCGTCGATAATTAAGAGGTGAAAAGTAAACATCGAGGTAACTTGATGGGCTTAAATATGAAACACTATATGTTCCCACGTGTGGGAGAGGTTGGCCTCAGAGGTATAACTCTGTACCTCAGAGTTCCTTTGAGGCCCGGACAAAAGAACACAGTGATTTTGTTCTCCATTCTCTGCCTGATCGTAGGAGTCTGAAACAATACCAGAGCTTTTTCTCCTCAAAATATGAACAACATGTTTTGAAGATGATATGTTTCTGTCAAGAAAACCCTCAATTCAATTACAAAAAATACCCCCTCAATCTATCCTGAAGTATTAGATTAATTTTTTTGGATACATTTTTTGTATATAGGTTCGGCATATCTATTTATTTAGCATTTCAACCGTTTTGTTAAACCAAATGCTCTCCTCCATCTCCCTTACCTGCCGTTGGACGCCTCTTCTAGCATCTTGTCCCGGCCCTCTTTGAACAGCAGCAGGGCCCGCTCTGTCTTATCCAGCAGGTGGCTGACGTGGACCCTCAGATAGTCCGCCTCGTCCCCCTTGGGCTCCTGCCCCCCCGCGCCGGCCCCCAGGTGGGGCTCCCACACCTGGGTCAGAGCCTTCACCGTGTGGGACACCAGGTCTGGGAGGTAGGGCGGGCTGTTCTTCAGGCCCAGCCGGGGGTTGGAGCTCAGCAGCTGGAGCTTCCTCAGCCTCTTCAGGGTCTTATCCAGCATCCGCCGGTCCCCCCCGCTGCCCAGGGGCCGCAGCCCCCCAGTGCTGGCTTTGGGGCCCCTGTGGTCCCCCGTGGTCACATCTGATGCCATTGTTGTACTCCTAAAAGCCGACTCCTGGCTGTGTCCGTGTTGTCTGTTGTTTTTGTCGCCGATCGGTGATCCGAATGGCGTCCGATGTCATCCAGTGTGCACGTCAGTCTGTGCAGAAGTGTGTGTGTGTGTGTGTGTGTGTGTGTGTGTGTGTGTGTGTGTGTGTGTGTGTGTGTGTGTGTGTGTGTGTGTGTGTGTGTGTGTGTGTGTGTGTGTGTGTGTGTGTGTGTGTGTGTGTGGAATCAGGTCAGTGTGAGTGGCTTCCTCACGAGCGTCTGTCATGACCCACGCAGTACTGCTGTAGTGTGGCCATTGAGTCCAGCGTTGGAGCGCATATTAAAAACATGAAATCCAAAACACAACTTCAAGCTCCGTCCCTGAAACATACCGCCGCCCTGAGACTCAGATCCCTGATATCAGTTCCAGCAGAACACCGGCTGAAAGGAGAGAGTAAAAACAGACCGAGTCAAACTCGCTCCACTCCGGGCACCTCACTCAAGTCAAGTCAAGTCAAGTCAAGTCAAGTCAAGTTTATTGTCACTTCACAGTTTACACAAGTATAAAGCAGTGGTGTGAACATCTTATGTGCAATACCCGACGACAGACAGCAGTTATAAAAATAAGATAAAATAGATAAAAAATAGAATAAAAATAGAATAGAATAAAGTTAAAAAATAAAAATGCAATTTATAAAATGCAATATATCGGCACAGAAAAAGAGCAGAGTCTCCTGTCTACTTCTGGGGTCCCCCCCAGAAGTAGACAGGAGACTAGACCCACCCTGACCTGGACCCACCCTGACCTGGACCCACCCGGACTTGGACCCACCCTGACCTGGACCCACCCTGACCTGGACCCACCCGGACCTAGACCCACCCTGATCTGGACCCTCTCAGGCTGTACTCCCTGGCTCTCCAATTGAACCCAGCTGAGTGGACTACTCACTGTACAGCACCATGTCTCGTTGCAGCTCCTCTCTCTCTCTCTTCCTTTCTTGGTCTTGTAATGTTTTCTCTGTGTTGTCCCCCCTCTCTCTCTCTCTCTCTCTCTGTCTCTCTCTCTCTCTCTTTCTGTCTCTCTCTGTCTCTCTCGCTCTCCTTTTCATAACATTGATGAGTTTCCTGGTTGCAGCCCGACAAACAGGTTGGTTTTCTTTTTATTACTCAGGCAGGCAGTGAGCGAGAGAGAGAGAGAGAGAGAGAGAGAGAGAGAGAGAGAGAGAGAGAGAGAGAGAGAGAGAGAGAGAGAGAGAGAGAGAGAGAGAGAGAGAGAGAGAGAGAGAGAGAGAGAGAGAGAGAGAGAGAGAGGTGCATGCATAAAGGTAAAACCCTTAACCAAGTCTATTAAAATAAGAACAGAGATGTGTCGGCCTATGTGTTCATGTCAGAGAAAATGTTTATGAGCAAACAGCATTAAAAATAAAGGCAGACATAGCCTATATACCAAGACTTTAATTAGCAATACACTAAATAAACACGTAATGCATTGGATATTTGTTTGATCAAAATGGAGTGGAGTGCGAAAACATGATTGCGCAATTAACCGTCCGCCACAGTAAAGACTCACCTGCGTGTCACCGCCCTCCTGTGCGCCCAATAGACTGACGCTGCTTCAAAACAAACGCCCCTGACGGCGGCAACTCCGATCGCAAGACGCAATCGATGCTCATGGGAAATGTAGTCCACAGTTCCAAGATACGCTGACGTTATCTTTTTTTTTTAAAGACCCAAACACATAATGCTCTCTTGTTGATGTAGTGTTAATATTAGTACTATATTGTTAATCAACTTTGAATAATGTAGTGTTAATATTAGTACTATATTCAAAGCTACAATACACACACAAAATACTATAAACCAAAAGTAGAATTTGACCTACAATCAGTGAGAGATCTCCATCTGTCCACAAGGTGGCGGCACTGAGCCGTCCCGCAGGAGAGAGATCTCCATCTGTCCACAAGGTGGCGGCACTGAGCCGTCCCGCAGGAGAGAGATCTCCATCTGTCCACAAGGTGGCGGCACTGAGCCGTCCCGCAGGAGAGAGATCTCCATCTGTCCACAAGGTGGCGGCACTGAGCCGTCCCGCAGGAGAGAGATCTCCATCTGTCCACAAGGTGGCGGCACTGAGCCGTCCCGCAGGAGAGAGAAACAGAAACTGGAGCGGTTAGACAGCAGGACGCTCTCGAAAAAGTTACAAAAAAGTATTATATTGACAGAAGGTCTGGTTGTGCATCAGTGTTGGTATGTCTGCGCAAAGAAAACGCCTGGATACAAGAATGAGAAAACAACTTTCAAACACATTGAAACTTTTAATTCGTAGCATACGTGATCGATTCACTCAGCAGGGCTTCTCCTTTCGCAACGATTTAAGTTCCCCACTGAAAAACTCTTTATTTTTATTTATTTATTTAATTGTCCGATATATTCATTATTTCATTTATTTGCGAGCTGTAATTAGTGGCCATGGGTGGGGGGGGGGGGGGTATGATTGTATTGATCCGATGCCAAGATGAGAGGAGATGAGATGAGATGAGAGGAGATGAGAGGAGATGAGAGGAGAGGAGGGGAGGAGAGGAGAGGAGAGGAGAGGAGATGCTCGGGTGGGCTGACAGCTGCAGAACGCGACGGTTTGTTAGGGACTTTAGGACAGAGTTTATCTCCAACTTACAACGATGACTGAGGAAAGTCCCAAAGTGGCCCTGGAAACCAGAGCCTGGTGCAGAGCGCACGAGGGCCCGTGTGTGTGTGGGTGCGTGTGCCCAGAGTGTGTGTGTGTGTGTGTGTGTGTGTGTGTGTGTGTGTGTGTGTGTGTGTGTGTGTGTGTGTGTGTGTGTGTGTGTGTGTGTGTGTGTGTGTGTGTGTGTGTGTGTGTGTGTGTGTGTGTGTGTGTGAGTGAGTGAGTGTTCGTGTTCGAACCTCTCCATGAAGCAGAAAAATAACTATGCTTTTTCATCCTTTGAAGTTCTTGCTTTCTGCTCCTCAGTCCCTACTACAGCAGAAAGGTTAGTAGATTCATTCTTCTTAGCTATAGTACACCGCCCACCGGGCCCTACACACGTTTCGTGGATGAGTTCTGGATGAGTTTGCGGCTGACCTTGTGATTGTGATTTTAACATTCATGTTAATAACCCGTCTGATCCTCTTGCAAAGGTTTTTCTTTCTATAACCGATGCCCTTGGCTTTAAACAGCTTGTCCAGCACCCTACCCACAGTGGTGGAAACACTCTGGATCTCGTCTTGGCCCGTGGTGTTGATATATCAGACCTGGCCATCTCACCTTACACCTCAGCTTTATCCGACCACTTCCTGCTTACTTTCAAGGTGATGGTATCTTGCCCCCGCGATGAGGGCCAGGCTACCTATAGCTGCCGTCGCATCACCCCTGCAACTACTGCATCCATGGCAGCTAAGTTACCTTTCTCACTCGCTCCTCTCTCTGACTTTAGTGGCTCTGTGGGTAGTCTTACTGAAGACTTTAACATGGCCTTATCTGCAGCCATCGACTCTGCTGCTCCTCTTATTGTTAAAAAGCGAACCACCAAACGGCCAGCGCCTTGGTTCAATGAGGAGACTCGCACCCTCAAACAAAGCTGCAGAAGACTAGAACGCAAATGGCGTTCAACAAAACTTGAAGTCTTTCATCTTGCATGGCATGACAGCCTGCTCAGCTATAAAGCTGCATTAACTACTTCCAGGAATGCCTACTTTTCAAGTGTTATCAACTTAAACAAGAACAACCCTAAGTTTCTGTTTGACACAGTAAGAAGCCTGACGCAAAAACAACCTCAAACAGTTGGCTCCTCTCTCTCTGCTAGAAACTTCTCGGAATTCTTTGAGCACAAAATCGAGACTATTAGAAAAGACATTGATGCCTTCCCCACCCATCATCCTGAACATCATGTAAGATGGGCACTATGTGTACCTCCTGAAGCAACCCTCCTGCAGTTCAGCACAATCTCCTTGGATGAACTTGCTAAACTAACACAGGCCTCTAAACCCACTACCTGTATGCTGGACCCTCTCCCCACCAAGGTTCTTAAAGAACTTTTCCCGGTCGTTGGGCCTACTATGCTCAACATCATGAACCTATCCCTGTCTACTGGAACAGTTCCATCTACCTTCAAGACTGCTGTGATAAAACCTCTACTGAAGAAGCCCGGCCTAGACCCAGAAGTACTTAGCAACTATCGGCCCATCTCTAACCTTCCTTTCCTTTCCAAAGTACTGGAAAGAATTGTAGCTGACCATCAATCATCTGATGGTGAACAATTGATTTGAACCCTTCAGTCTGGGTTTAGAACCTTCTACTCCACTGAAGCTGCTGTGACCAGAGTAGTTAATGATCTCCTCCTTACAGGGTTAGGGTTAGGGTTAGGGTTAGAACCTTCTACTCCACTGAAACTGCTGTGACTAGAGTAGTTAATGATCTTCTCCTTACAGGGTTAGGGTTAGGGTTAGGGTTAGGGTTAGAACCTTCTACTCCACTGAAACTGCTGTGACTAGAGTAGTTAATGATCTTCTCCTTACAGGGTTAGGGTTAGGGTTAGGGTTAGGGTTAGAACCTTCTACTCCACTGAAACTGCTGTGACTAGAGTAGTTAATGATCTTCTCCTTACAGGGTTAGGGTTAGGGTTAGGGTTAGAACCTTCTACTCCACTGAAACTGCTGTGACTAGAGTAGTTAATGATCTTCTCCTTACAGGGTTAGGGTTAGGGTTAGGGTTAGGGTTAGAACCTTCTACTCCACTGAAACTGCTGTGACTAGAGTAGTTAATGATCTTCTCCTTACAGGGTTAGGGTTAGGGTTAGAACCTTCTACTCCACTGAAGCTGCTCTGACTAGAGTAGTTAATGATCTTCTCCTTACAATGGACAGCAATGCAAGCTCCTTGCTGGTGCTGCTCGACCTTAGTGCTGCTTTCGACACAATCGACCACAGCATCCTCCTTGATCGTCTCGAACACTATGTTGGCATTAAAGGTTCGGCTCTTCTCTGGTTTAGATCTTACCTCACAAATAGAAAGCAATTTGTTCTTTGTGATGATTCACAATCGTATCACTGTAACCTAAGCTTTGGTCTTCCCCAAGGGTCCTTGGTCCTCTGCTCTTTGCAATCTACATGCTCCCTCTTGGTGATATTATTCGCAGTTATGGAATAAGTTTTCACTGCTGACGACACCCAAATCTATATTCCCATCAAGTCAAACGACTCCTCCCAGATCCATAAAGTTGAATCCTGCCTGACTGCAATTAAAAGATGGATGTCCCAAAACGACCTGCAGCTTAACACAGGAAAAACAGAGATGATAATCATCGGTCCGAAGCAACGACGACCACTATTTGAAGATGTCGCACTGTTGTTTGAGGCTCTATTGTGGCCCAAAGCTCTTGTGTGAAAAATCTTGGTGTCCTGTTCGACCCGACGCTATCTTTCAGTCAACATGTAGAATATATAACCAGAACTGCATTTTTCCATCTTAGAAACATTGCTAGAATACGACCGATGCTGTCTGCCGCGGATGCAGAGACACTCATCCACGCGTTTATATCGTCTAGACTAGATGACTGTAATGCACTGTTGTCTGGGTTACCGAACTCTGCTACCAAAAGCCTCCAGCTTGTGCAGAACGCTGCTGCTACACTTTTGACGAGGACCAGAAAGTTTGACCACATTACTCCAATTCTGTCCTCGCTCCACTGGCTTCCAGTTAATGCGAGGTCAGATTTCAAGGTGCTATTACTTACTTATAAAATCCTACACGGATTAGCACCCTCATACCTGAAGGACCTTATTGTTCCCTATTGTCCTTCTCGGCCCCTCCGGTCTTCAGGAGCCGGCCTTCTATCAATCCCAATAGTCATAAAGAAATCAGCAGGGAATAGAGCGTTCTCCTACCGTGCGCCCTATTTGTGGAACAGTCTACCTCCTGTAATAAGGGAAGCAGACTGTTGAAATATTTAAATCTAAACTTAAAACCTACCTTTTTACATTGTTGTTTGGTGCCTAGGAGTGCCCCTCAGCTCTCATTACAGCTAAATCGACCCGTTAGCCAGCACTAGCCTACCCCTGCTGCCGATAGGTACTAGACTAGAGGTTCTCTACATGTTCCATGTCCACCCTACCCCATCTAACCATCAGACTGATAGGTAGTAGACTAGAGGTTCTCTACATGTTCCATGTCCACCCTACCCCATCTAACCATCAGACTGATAGGTAGTAGACTAGAGGTTCTCTACATGTTCCATGTCCACCCTACCCCATCTAACCATCAGACTGATAGGTAGTAGACTAGAGGTTCTCTACATGTTCCATGTCCACCCTACCCCATCTAACCATCAGACTGATAGGTACTAGACTAGAGGTTCTCTACATGTTCCATGTCCACCCTACCCCATCTAACCATCAGACTGATAGGTAGTAGACTAGAGGTTCTCTACATGTTCCATGTCCACCCTACCCCATCTAACCACACCGCAGTCTGCTTCTGTTTCCAGTGTGCTGCTGTGATCCCCACCTGAAGGATACCGGCCAGCACCACACACAAATCATCTTCTCATTTTATTATTTGTATATTGTGTATATTATATGTATATTATTATAATTTTTTATTTATAAAAAACCATCCCTGGAAGGAGGGATCCCCTTCTACTCTGCGTTCCTTCTCAAGATTTCTTCCTACGTAATTAAGGGACTTTCTTCTTGCCCTTAGGGGGGCTAGGGGTTGGGGGGTGTGGCTAAGGGGGGCGGGGCTTAGGGTTTGGGGGGTGTTGTAACCATGTGGCATGTCAAGCCCTTTGAGACTATAACTGTGATTAAGGGCTATACAAATAACATTGACTTGACGTGTATGCGTGCGAGTGTGTGTATGTCTATGTGTGTGTGGTGAGTGTGTGTATATATGATATATATATATATATATATATATATATATATCATATA
>CM051008.1:1507205-1509705 GCA_027704905.1 Muraenolepis orangiensis | reverse complement strand
TTCCAGGATGTCACCCCCACCCAAGTTACTCCCCTTACTGCTTCACTCCGGTCCTCTTTGCCCCCCGGGTGCCACCCCTACCCCTGTCCTACCCAGCAGAGCATCCTCTGGTCTCCAACGTTGCCATGGCGATGCGCCAGGACGAGGACGGAGACACGTATGTTGTTTTATTTGCTTTACCGAGGCCACACACCACTGTCATGAACTCCTACACACACACACACACACACACACACACACACACACACACACACCACACACACACACACACACACACACACACACACACACACACACACACACACACACACACACACACACACACACACACACACATACACACCACACACACACACACACACACACACATACACACCACACACACACACACACACACACAAACATATACACACACACACACACACACACACACACACACACACACACACACATACACACAAACAAACAAACATATATTCTAATACATGGTTCAAATTGCACATTCATTCGAATCATGTTTTTGTCAGTAGGCCCTAGCTTAAATTACCAAGAATTAATGAAATTACATTTTAACAAACAATCCTGACCAAACTAAAAGTGTGGATCCTAATAGCATTTAGGTTTGATGCTACATCCAAAAGTATATCATTTCATCTTTTCACATTCAGAATGAAACTGCTCCACAATGGTATTTCACAAGCACTGACCCGCCGCCGAGAGGAAGCACTGCCTGACTCACCTTTGAGTCACCTTGTCTTCACTCAATGTGTGTGTGTGTGTGTGTGTGTGTGTGTGTGTGTGTGTGTGTGTATATGTGTGTTTTGTAATATTTCTAACAATGGATCCCACGAAAGTAGAATCTGGTCTTTCAGTCATATGGTGATTGCATGTTAAGCGTTAAGCAGGGAACAAGATGAGGGACATTTTTTCGTCAACACAAAGCTTAAACGTCCATGCTGTGTCTTGGGCGGTTGGACACGCCCACTCCCCTGCGGTCACGTGACCAACGCCATCGCCATGTCCACCAATCAGATCAGGCTGTTGTGTTTCCATGCTACATCGCTGTCATTTTCATCTGGGCATAGCTGATGTTTACTATAAATAATAATAATAATAATAATAATAATAATAATAATAATAATAATAATAATTATAATAATTATAATAATTATAATATAATATTTATTTATATAGCACCATTCACTGATAGAAAAATAAAATGCAGTTTTTACCGTATTAAAATGCTACAGACAACATCAAACAATACTAAGTACCCTGCCCAAAGAATATGGGCTGAGAAAAATAAATGTTAATTTAGCCAAAAGTTAAAATATCTGAGTGATGTGTTCTCTTTTATTGCTTGGAGTTAACAGCCTGTCGGCAGGTTAATCAGGCGGGGTCAAACGAGAGTCACAATCATTTAATCACCACTATTTCAAAGCAGGAAGAACCATTTACATTTCCTCCCTAGATGTGATTGCCCACAATTTTGCTGTCATAATTGGGAAAATTTTGATTATTGAGTGAGAGTCGAATATCACAGCCAAGCTCTGCAACTTATGCTGAACTTCAGGGCACTTCAGGGCTCTGCTCTGAGGGTCCGGGCGCTTCCCTCTGGGCCCATAAGGGCTTCTGTCCTGTCTGTGTTTAGCTGGAGATAATCACCAGACAGCCCTATGTTAATCAAGACCCACAGATTGGAATTGTAAATGAAGAAATACAATTTTCTTTAAACAGCTGATGATTTGTCCAAGTAGGAGTAGAGAGGGCCTGATGAGGGGAGGAATACACACCCGGAATAACTTCAGAAAAACCCTGTTAGAATTGTACATTTACCTTATTACACATTCAGAGGAGCACTTAGAGACATTCACTACTCACATTGATGTAATAAATGTAATGAATCAATCGATCTGCAGGCACTTAATGCCTGCTCATTAATGGCATTAAATAGTTCTATCACTGTGTCTGAGGTGGGAAGTGTCTGCTATATAGCTAAATCGCTTAACACTAAATCACTTCGCGCTAAATGGCCAAACGCTAAATGCTGCTATGACTTGATGCTAACGGAGATGGTTGATGCCTCTTCATGCATGGTAATGTGCACCACACATCCTACTGTGGTCACCTTGAACATCATGGTAGAAACAGAAAAACACATTCTCACACCTTTCTTTCAGACTTGCCTGGTAACAGTTAGACTGTGTGCGTGTGTGCATGTGAGTGTGTGTGCTTGTGCGTGTGTGTGCGTGTGTGTGTGTGTGTGTGTGTGTGTGTGTGTGTGTGTGTGTGTGCGTTTGTGTGCATGTATGAGTGTGTGTGTGTGTGTGTGTATGTACGTGTGTGTGTGAGTGTGTGTGTGCTTGTGTGTTTGTGTACGTGTGTGTGTGCGTGCGTGTGGCTGCTCTTGCGTCAATGGGGTGTTTGTCTTCTGTTCTCAGCGCTTCCTTTTCGGGAAAAACATGCAAGTGTTCAGCTTGTAAATAAATAGTGTGGTCTC
>CM051008.1:1437205-1504705 GCA_027704905.1 Muraenolepis orangiensis | reverse complement strand
TCTTCAACCACCTCAGACAGGTAAGGCACCCTCGCTTTCTCTGCCTGCTTTCTGGCTCGATTCAGTGAGCAAAAATCAACCAGGTGATTTAAGGTTGCTAACAGACCTTGCTGTGAGTAAGATTGAAGCGCTGGAAGCTGATTGGTCGAGGCAGTCGAAGCTGATTGGTCCAGGCAGTCGAAGCTGATTGGTCCAGGCAGTCGAGGCTGATTGGTCCAGGCAGTCGAAGCTGATTGGTCCAGGCAGTCGAAGCTGATTGGTCCAGGCAGTCGAGGCTGATTGGTCCAGGCAGTCGAAGCTGATTGGTTCAGGCAGTTGAAGCTCCTATGTGGGTCAGACGTGAGGGCAGCATGGGACCTTGGCCAAGCTCAATGTCATCGGTTTCAGTTGACCAAAACAATGTCGGTGATGAGGAGGCCATCCATCCATCTATTATAAGAGTGTAGATTCAGCACCACCTTATCTCATTTAAAACCATTTGACCTGTAAACGGGTTGAGCTACTCAACCCTAACTGTTAAATGAATGTACACCATAGCTGTTAAACTGGTCTAGCTCCAAATGAAATGCCAAAAAACGGATGCTTGCTTGCTGAGCTAGTACTTTAATCGGTGTTGTTGTGGTTGTTGTTGTTCTTAAACGTTCTTCTCCTCCAAGCGTCCGTCGAGCACATGTGTCCGTCTGTCCCCACGTGTGTCCCTGAGGTAACAGGGAATGGAATGAATGAGGAACTTCTGGTCTTCTAGCTTCCTCTTTGACCTGACGCTGCAGTTCATGACACCTGTGCTGAAACTTTCCCCCGTCCCTGTTCTGGTTTGTCTGCCTCTATCGCCCGCATTGTTCAACAGCTTCCCGCACGACACGACCGCACGACACACAGGTGCCGGGAAGATCGGCTGGCGGACACGTCCTCCTGTCGGAGACGTCCTCCTGACAAGTCCTCTTGACACGTCCTCCTGACACGTCCTCCTGTCGGAGACGTCCTCCTGTCGGAGACGTCCTCCTGTCGGAGACGTCCTCCTGACACGTCCTCCTGTCGGAGACGTCCTCCTGTCGGAGACGTCCTCCTGACACGTCCTCCTGTCGGAGACGTCCTCCTGTCGGAGACGTCCTCCTGTCGGAGACGTCCTCCTGACACGTCCTCCTGACACGTCCTCCTGACCTGTCCTCCTGACACGTCCTCCTGACCTGTCCTCCTGACACGTCCTCCTGACACGTCCTCCTGACACGTCCTCCTGACCTGTCCTCCTGACCTGTCCTCCTGACATGTCCTCCTGACACGTCCTCCTGACACGTCCTCCTGTCGGAGACGTCCTCCTGGGGGTGTCGGTCTTTCCCTGAATCATGCGGCCAATTCCGTTTTTTTCTTCTTCCTTGAATGAATATGTCATGTGATCAGAGCACATGTTTTTTTTTGTGTGTGCATTTGTTTGCTTTATTCATCATTCTTACTGTACGTTATGGACGAGGAAGTTGTCCTTGTGATACAATGAACAGCCGGTTGGAGAGAGCTAGCCTGAAGGGGACGATGTTGCATGCAAGTTTGGCATCGTCCCAAGTCGCCGCAACGAACACAACTCTTACTCAGGGCGATCATGTGTGGAACTTTGCGTGTGTGGAAGGGATTGTAGAGAAACATATCAGCGTGCATTAGAACACGCTTCTGTGAATGCGTTGGATTGATCCACCCGTCCGTGTTTGTATCTGGAGCTGGAACATTTATTTTCTTATCTTCATCTGTACACGGCATTTTCCGGAGTCATGTTGTAATGCGTGGAAACCTTTGTATTTGAGTCTTTGGGGAAGCATTTCTGCGGGACTGTCCCACATACTGGCACCCAGCCAACATGATGATTTTCCTTCTCTTTTCTATAGAGGCAAGATCATTGTATCTCTCTCTCTCTCTTGCTCTCTCTCTCCCTCTCTCTCTCTCTCTCTCTCTCTCTCTCTCTCTCTCTCTCTCTCTCTCTCTCTCTCTCTCTCTCTCTCTCTCTCTCTCTCGCTCTCTCTCTATCTATCTCTCTCTCTCTCCCTCCCTCTCGTTCTCTGGTGTTTTCTCCCAGAAGCCACCTTAACCGTGCAGAGCCCAGAGAGTTCTCAGGGTTGAGGTTTCACACTCACTTACCAGAAGTGACGCCTGTGCCAAAAGATGCTTGCTGCCTCTCCTTGCCACGGACAGCCTCATGATATCCTGTCGCACTCTGTATGCAAATGTCTGTGTGCAATGCCTGTGTGCACACGCACACACACACACACACACACACACACACACACAAACACACACATATGCATATGCATAAGCTCTGTGCATGCACTATACACACACACACACACACACACAAACACACAAGCACGCACGCACACACACACACACACACACACACACACACACACACACACACACACACACACACACACACACACACACACACACACACACAAACAAACCCCCCCCACACACACATACACACACACACACACACACACACACATACAGACACACACACACACAGAAATGCACAACACTGTTATGCATGAATGTATTAGATAGGGAACTATTTTAAAAACAGTGCCTACCAGGACCATTTGACTACCAGATGATGTGGTCTGGGTCCTGTATGATCACTCCAGACTTCGTCTTAAACCATGGATGATATGAAACCTCCACAAGAGCTGAACAAAGCAAGACATTATTACCCCAAAAACCCTAAATAATTCTGTGTTTGGAACGATGTGTTCTTGTCAGTACTGAACCACTGACCTTCCAGATCCAGCCAGGGCTTGTCTGGGCCTGTGCAGCCCATCCATTGGAACAGGGATCCAACGTTAAATACATCATTCTATCACAATAGTTAATACAGTGACAAGGCAATATAGAGATAACCATGTAAAGATGACAGGGCAATTGAATGAACATAATGTGACTCAGGGACTCGTTTCACACTTTCGATGCTGTTTTCAAATGACAGCCCCAATAAAGCTTTAGTTATTTAAGTTTAATAATTTTTTTTTTTTGTGTTTTTGTTTTTCCCTTTAAAAAGTGTGTGTGTACGTGAATGTGTGTGTGTGTGTGTGTGTGTGTGTGTGTGTGTGTGTGTGTGGGGGGGGGGGGTGGGGGGTCTGTGAGGGTGTCTGTTTTTATGTGTGGTGAGTGTGTGTGATGCGTATGCATGTGTTCTTGTGTGCTTCACTATCTGCCTTCCGAGAAGTCACATGCTCAGGGCTGTTCGGCATACCTCAAACTGAGGTTGATAGGGTAGTTTACTGGGACTTTCCCCTGCTGAGCCTCTCTCTCTACCGCTCCCTCTCTCTCTCTCTCTCTCTCTCTCTCTCTCTCTCTCTCTCTCTCTCTCTCTCTCTCTCTCTCTCTCTCTCTCTCTCTCTCTCTCTCTCTCTCTCTCTCTTAGTTTCTGTGTCTGTGTGTGTGTATCTCTTTCTCCCTTTCTCGCTCTCTCTCTTTTTCTCTCTCTCTCTCTCTCTCTCTCTCTCTCTCTCTCTCTCTCTCTCTCTCTCTCTCTCTCTCTCTCTCTCTCTCTCTCTCTCTCTCTGTTCTCTGCTCCCTTTCATGCTCTCTCCTCCCCTACCTTCCTCTCCACTCAACCCCTCTCCCCTCGTCTCAACTCCCCTACACTCACCTCCTGTCCTCCCTCTCCCCTCTCTCCTCTCCCGCGACCGTCGGCTGTCTGTGTTTGCTTGGCAGGAGCGGGGAGTTTGAGGACAGGCGGTGGCAGGGGAAAGAGAAGGGGTTTTCCCTTCCTTATCCTGTGTTTTCCCTGGACTCTCTTTCCAGCGCCGTCTCTTCCTCTCTAACCCCACCCCACCCCACCCCACCTGCTCCACCTCACCCTCCACCACTCCACCCCCATTCTAGCCTCTCCATTCAGGTCCTCTCACTTGCCTAAATTTCAACATGCCACAGCGGTTACCAACAGCTAACAGGCCAATGGTGAATCCCACCAGAGAGCATAGAGTGGCTTATTAGGCAGAGGGTTTTCTTTGAAGTGGCGAGACTTTGTCAGGTGTGTGACGGTGTAGTGTCAGCTTCAAGTTCACTTTAGTATAGAAGGCTTTAAGTTCATTTGAGCTGAACAACACATAAGGCTTGCCACTGTCCACACGTATACAGCAGCTAATGTTTATTAAAGGAAGTTCAAAGTACACAAATTAACAACAGATGAACAACTGTGTGTGTGTGTGTGTGTGTGTGTGTGTGTGTGTGTGTGTGTGTGTGTGTGTGTGTGTGTGTGTGTGTGTGTGTGTGTGTGTGTGTGTGTGTGTGTGTGTGTGTGTGTCTTTGTGTGCAAGTGTCTTTGTGCGTGTTAGTTGTGAGTCAACAGAATTCAGGGAAACAGGGAGGGCCGATGGCATTGACACACTACAGGAATTCCACGAATGTTTTCTCCCTCTGATGGCACTCTTTACTGGAACGCACACACACACACACACACACACACACACACACACCACACACACACACACACACACACACACACACACACACACACACACACACACACACACACACACACACACACATATACACACACACAAATACAGGAACAACACTTAATCATCAATCACACAATCTAATAATAGCATTATGGCAAAGGCGCATTTCTACGTAACATTTCTAAGTATACAACAAAATTACTGCAGAGTGTGGGTTGGTGTCTGGTTGAAGCAGCCTCACCTGGCCCCAGTCAGACTGATTAGAGTCTGGTTGAAGCAGCCTCACCTGGCCCCAGTCAGACTGATTAGAGTCTGGTTGAAGCAGCCTCATCTGGCCCCAGTCAGACTGATTAGAGTCTGGTTGAAGCAGCCTCACCTGGCCCCAGTCAGACTGATTAGAGTCTGGTTGAAGCAGCCTCACCTGGCCCCAGTCAGACTGATTAGAGTCTGGTTGAAGCAGCCTCACCTGGCCCCAGTCCGACTGATTAGAGTCTGGTTGAAGCAGCCTCACCTGGCCCCAGTCCGACTGATTAGAGTCTGGTTGAAGCAGCCTCACCTGGCCTCAGTCAGACTGATTAGAGTCTGGTTGAAGCAGCCTCACCTGGCCTCAGTCAGACTGATTAGAGTCTGGTTGAAGCAAGTTCCACAGGTTAGACCAGCCACCACACACACACACACACACACACACACACACACACACACACACACACACACACACACACTCAGAGGGGAGCGCTAGCATGAACCATCTTCTCTGATTGTTAACCGCTACAAACTCTAAAATGAACTTTTACTCGCAATGACTCATGAATGACCCAATGTGTCCATTACACAGTGACATTTCAGTTATGTGATATTAATGCCTTGGCCCCCAGCCAAATAACATCATTGTTATCAATAGGTTGGTCGATGTAAGGTGATCATTGACAGACCTCAGCCCCGGGAAGTGTGGTTTGCTGAAGGGATTGCATGCTCTGAATCACTGTCTTCTCTGCCTAGTTTGAAGTATTCTGCAACAGTTGTTCATGTAGGACTCACATGCTGCTGCCCGCTGTGGCTTCACATCTGGGCTATTTGGGGAATTTTAGAGGCTTTTGTTGAGTGTGTTATTTTAAGGCTATGATTAAAATGTTTGACTCTCAGACTCAGTGTGCTTGTGTGTGTGTGTGTGTGTGTGTGTGTGTGTGTGTGTGTGTGTGTGTGTGTGTGTGTGTGTGTGTGTGTGTGTGTGTGTGTGTGTGTGTGTGTGTGTGTGTGTGTGTGTGTGTGTGTGTGTGTGTGCACGCGTGCGTGTGCGTGCTTCTATCTGTGTGTGTGTGTGTGTGTGTGTCTCCTGCGAAGTGTGTGTCACCTAGAGGATTGGACGAATACGATTGGTCTAAACAGCCACAAATTTGATGACCAATATACACACTTCATGTCTGCAGCAATACCTCCCTATCTCTCAGCGTGGGTTCATTCTGATGAGTTCCTGATGCTTACAGGAAGGATTTAGCCTCAAACCCTGATACTCTTCTATTTAATACTTCTTCTAACATTCTTCGATTATATATTATATTTGACTGACTGTCTGACTGTGTGTGTGTGTGTGTGTGTGTGTGTGTGTGTGTGTGTGTGTGTGTGTGTGTGTGTGTGTGTGTGTGTGTGTGTGTGTGTGTGTGTGTGTGTGTGTGTGTGTGTGCGTCTGTGTGTATGTGAGCGTGCTTGTATGCGTGCCTGTGTGCGTGCCTGTGTGCGTGTGTGTGTGTGTGTGCACGCGTGTGTGTGCGTGCGTGTGTGTGTGTGTGCGTGTGTGTGTGTGTGCATGCGTGCGTGGGTGTGTGTGTGTGTGTGTGTGCATGCGTGCGTGAGTGTGTGTGTGTGCCCTGGATGTGTTGCAACTTCCCACACCTGCATACATCCAGGCAGCATGACCTGAGTTTGTAATATTCCCATGACTAACAGACTGGTACGACCAGTTGCATCTGGCCGATAAAACAGGTTGGATACTCATGGGCTCACTTACCAGAAACACACAGAGATGAGAGCCAGATTCATGTCATGTTTTGCACAAGGTGCACAAGGTGTACTTTACAAGCAGGCATACTTTGAGCAGTGAATGTAGATATTGTCATTGTCTTCTATTTCTTTCTTACACCTTCCTGTCCTCTCTTATTCATCTCCCCGCCCAGACGCCCCTCCACCTGGCGGTGATCACCCAGCAAGAGGGCCTGGTGGAGGGCCTGCTCAGGGCGGGAGCCGACCCCGCATCCCCGGACCGCCACGGGCGCACCGCGCTGCACCTGTGCTGTGAGTACGGCCAGGCAGACTGCCTCTCCGCCCTGCTCTCCCACGGGTCCTCGCTCTCCTGCCTGGACGTCACGCACTTCGAAGGTACGTTCACAGTCCCTCCTCTTGTTTAGTTCGTTTTTTGGCCGTTTCTTCAAGAGTGGGGGCACAAATCTAAAGGCCATTTGGTATGTGGACCGATCAGACTTTTTGAAGGTGGGATGTTATTTTCTTAAATGTGCTCCATCTTGGTAACCTTGTGAGACCATTCAGAGTGACACTTATGCTCTCTTCACTCTTGTCGAATCCGGTTGGAAGTAACGCAACAGTTTTGATTTCTACCATTTCCTTGGGTACTGCATGTTTTTAATTTTATTTCGGAAGACCTTGACAACCCATGAACTAAAGCTCCCCCCCGAGTGCTGATTGGTCCTAGAATTGTAACATTTTCCGGAAAGTCTTTCTACGGGATGGAGGCCAGACTGATCTGGTTCAGCTGTTCATCAGCTGTTAGTGAGACACACTCTGTGAGAAGATCTGTTCTGGTGGACTGCGCCCCTGCCTCAGTATGAGAGCGTTTAGATTCAAGACTCACGGCTCATTTCTGACCAATCAGGACATCTTTTGCCTGATTAGTTCAGGGACTCCATCTTGCCTGTGAATCTATCATTTTCTGAATCGTGCTCTCTTTACTGCTCTTTACAACTCTCACATCTTGCCTACAGCACCTTTAAGAATTGTTCCATCAATAACTTACTTGACAACGGCAAACTAAATAAGACAGCCAAGCCTGCATTCTCTCCATCCTCCACTCATGTACGGCCCCATCCGCTGTCCATCCGCGGCTCCATCCCCATCCTCAGACCTAATCAAGAGGTGTGTGGCTGTGGCCTTCAGTGTCCAATCTGGGCGTGGCCTACTACTCACTCTGCTTCCATGGAGAGATTCAAGCCCACAACAAGCTGCTACAGGGGACCTTCTGGCTGTTCATGACTCAGGGAGTGTGAGGGGGATTCTTGGTTTGGCTGTATGAGGAAGTAACGAAATACATACATCTGGATATGCCACAGGTGCTCTCATTGCATGTAGGGTCTTGTGTGTGCTTGTGTGTGTGTGCATGTGTGCATGTGTGTGTGTGTGTGTGTGTGTGTGTGTGTGTGTGTGTGTGTTCGCCCGTTCAAAATGGGGGATTTTCTTAATACACCACCACCAGTAGCGCTATGCTTATATACATTTCAACGAAGGCTTTTGGGTACGTAGTACAAAAAATATAAAGTCAATCTGTGGTGTCAATATTGTTTATATTGTGTCATGCCGCCTCATATAACTCAGTGTATGGGGACAAATGCACCCACTGGTGCATGGCCTCCGGTACAGTTCCTTGCAGCTCTCTCTTGAGAACCACTCATCCGAAACCACCCTCACACCCTCACCCTCACGCTCTCACCCTCACCCTCACCCTCACACCCTCACCCTCACGCTCTCACCCTCACACCCTCACCCTTACGCTCTCACCCTCACGCTCTCACATCCTCACACCCTCACCCTTACGCTCTCACCCTCACGCTCTCACCCTCACGCCCTCACCCTCACGCCCTCACCCTCACACCCTCACCCTTACGCTCTCACCCTCACGCTCTCACATCCTCACACCCTCACCCTTACGCTCTCACCCTCACGCTCTCACCCTCACCCTCACGCTCTCACCCTCACACCCTCACCCTTACGCTCTCACCCTCACGCTCTCACCCTCACGCCCTCGCCCTCACCCTCACGCCCTCACATCCTCACCCTCACACCCTCACCCTCACGCTCTCACCTTCACACCCTCACCCTCACGCCCTCACCCTCACCCTCACACCCTCACCCTTACACTCTCACCCTCACACCCTCACCCTCACCCTCTCACCCTCACACCCTCACCCTCACGCCTCACCTCACCGCTCACCCTCATGCCCTCGCCCTCACCCTCACCCTCACACCCTCACCCTCACGCCCTCACCCTCACGCTCACACTCTCACCCTCACACCCTCACCCTCACACCCTCACGCCCTCACCCTCACGCTCACACCCTCACCCTCACACCCTCACCCTCACCCTCACCCTCACGCCCACACCCTCACCCTCACACCCTCACCCTCACACCCTCACTCTCACCCTCACACCCTCACCCTCACACTCGACACTGCGCTTCCTCGGGTCTTGGGCGACACACCCACCGAGCGGGAAGTCTGTCGGACAAACGGCCAGACGTACAGAGACCTCCTCTGATTAGAATTCAACATTCAAGATGTTTTTATTTGCCATATGCAAGAACAATGGAATACTCAGTCCCTCCTGCAGTGTGCATTTGTAACGGACACCAGCAGGTGGCGCTGTGCAGTGGTAAACCTCACTCCCCGACGCCTAAATAAACGTTCTAGCGATGAAGCTAGGGCCCGTGGGTTTTAGCTCTCACGTTAGAACGTCACCTCTCATGCCGGAGGTCGTCAGTTCGAGCCCAGTGCGGGACACTGACACATTTACTAAAACCCTATACCAGGGGTGGCCAACCCGCGGCTCTCGAGCCGCATGCGGCTCTTTGCCCAGTTTCATGCGGCTCTTCAGTTCATATCGAATTATATTTGTGTGTGTGTGTGTGCGCAGTGGCGTAGCGCAAAATCCCGTGGCCCCCCGTGAGCAAAATCCGCGGGGAAATATCGCGATGTGTGACGATCGTTGACGGGGGTGGGGTGCTACCACCCGATCAGAAATTAAGATATATAGATTTTTTTTCTTACATCCAACGCCAGGGGGGGGCCCCACTGCAAGGCACCCACTGCGGGGGGGGGGGGCCTTCCCTACGCCACTGTGTGTGTGTAGTGTCAGTATGAGAGCATGACAGCGCGTCTAATTGTGATGCGGCCCAAGAGCCTATCACAAAAATGCCTGCGATGCAGTGAACCAATCACCTTCGAGGGGTGAAAACCCTATCGTTGAGTAAGCACTATCTGAGTTGACCATCTGAGTTCAAATGGGACCATAGGATGTTTTTAGTAGAGTGGGAGAGTTCATATTTTTTTATAGAACGCAATTGCAAGCCATTTTGCCTTCTATGCCAGACATCATTAGCCCATTTCAAGGCTTCAAATCTTCAGCACCATTTCACCTCACTCCATGCTCACTCCATCGACCAGGAATTCCCTAAAGGTGTTGAACTTCGCAAGCAGAAGTTAAACACCTTGAAAAGTCAGGCGGAAAAGCAGACACAGTTTTTCCAAAAAATAATGAAGCACTCGGAGACCGTAACGCTTGCATCATATCCAGTTGCTTGGAACATAGCATGAGCTAAAAAGCCATACAATGAAGGGGAGTTTGTTAAAAAATGCCTAAACCAATGCCTGGTTGAAATCTTGTTTCCAGAAAACCAAAAACTGAAACAAGGTGGAGGATTGTTCAAGGCAAGGAATGTCAGAAGTCCCACTAATTTAATTTAAAGAAGCAACATGCATAGGAAGATAAAAAACTTGTTCACATTTTGTTTACTGAGAGTTTGTGTGAGAGTGCACACAATGTTCATTGTTGATAATAACTGGCCTCTGAATACTAGTAGGAGAGGTTTAATTCAATTTCTGTCAATATTATGGTGTATTATGGTGTATGGTGTAATAAATTTGTCAGAGCAGAGCTATGTGTGTCTGTCTGTGTGACGGTGTGTGTGTCTTTGGGAGGGAGGATCCTGAGTGTGTGTGTGTAAAGTTCTAGATTTTCATTTAGTCTGTGTGAGAGAGAGAGAGGGGAGAAAGAGAGTGAGGGAGCACAGAGAAAGGCTGAGAACAAAAGAGAGAAGGAGAGGGGGGGGGGGTGCGTGCGCATCTGTGACTGTGTGTATGATGTGGCTCTTTGCAGTAACATAGTAACATTTTTGGCTCTTAACCTCTGACTGGTTGGCCACCCCTGCCCTATACTATAAAAACACAGATGACAAAAAACACAAATGAGAAGACTCTCCTGCAGGGGGAGTGATTTTGTCTTGTTTTGGATCAATATGTTTCCCTTTAATACACATGCCTTGGTGTATCCACTAACCTGGGACTGCATCCGGTCCCCTTGTCCCCAGGATTGAGCGCTCTCCACATGGCTGTGCAGGCCGGCCATAAGGACCTGGTCAGAATGCTGCTGGACGCTGGAGCTGACATCAACAGCAAGGTGGGTCTCCCTGATCATTGATGGAGCAGCAGCAGCAGCTATGTTTGTCAAGATCACAGGTGTACCGTTTACTGTCTCTCTGACTTGGTACTTTTCCCATGGCTCTTTGTTGCTGTACAGGACATCAAAAGTGGTCAAAGTCCTCTCATGTACGCGGTGGAGAGCAATAATGTTGACATGGTCCACTTCCTCTTGGAGGTAATGTGTGTGTGTGTGTGTGTGTGTGTGTGTGTGTGTGTGTGTGTGTGTGTGTGTGTGTGTGTGTGTGTGTGTGTGTGTGTGTGTGTGTGTGTGTGTGTGTGTGTGTGTGTGTGTGTGTGTGTGGTAGAGAGGGGTGTGTGCCCTGATCATGGTACCGTGCCCTTTGAGTCAGCCTCTTTCAGTTTCATGGTAGGAACACCATGACACAGTTGTACTCCCTCTCTCTCTCTCTCTCTCTTTCTAATAGTTTCACTTTCCTTTCTAAGCTTATGATGATTGGGTGTTCATAAAATAGCCTTTTTAGTATTAAAGGGCCCCTATTTTACTACCAGGTGGGAAGTTGATCATCCATCCCTCTATCCCTCCATCCCTCCATCCCTCCATCCCTCCCTCCCTCCATCCCTCACTCCATCCATCCCTCCCTCCATCCCTCCCTCCATCCATCCCTCCATCCCTCCCTCCATCCCTCCATCCCTCCATCCCGCCATCCATCCCTCCCTCCATCCCTCCCTCCATCCCTCCATCCCTCCATCCATCCCTCCCTCCATCCCTCCATCCCTCCATCCCTCCCTCCATCTCTCCCTCCATCCCTCCATCTCTCCCTCCCTCCCTCCATCTCTCCCTCCATCCCTCCATCCATCCCTCCATCGCCCACCTTGACGTGGCCACCGTATCATGTATCATCTCTCCCTGCAGCCTATTCACGGGTTCCTCACCTGCCTCCCTTCTGTCTTCCCCTGGCAGAGCGGCAGCCACATCAACGACCAGTCCACCAGCGGGAACACGGCGCTGCACGGCGCCTGTGGGCGGGGTCAGGTGGACACTGTGTGGCTCCTGATGAAAAGCGGCGCCGACTCTGGCATCAAGAATAACCACAACGACACCGCCGTCATGGTGGCCAAGAACAAGAAGGTGGGAGTGGCCATCGGTTGACAGAAGATATGGAATATATAATGGAAGAAAGAAGGACAATTATATTTGAACTAAAGCCTTTAAACTACAATATCTCAACTGTGGAATAACTTCTTCCTTCAGTTGATGTTTCAGCACTATGAGTGGAAGCCTTCACTTGTGTATATCCTTATAACTTCGGTGGATTTTATAGTACAATAAACTCAACGGTTCAGAACATCTCAATCATTATACGGTGGAGTTTGATCCTGGTTTCATTATTACAGGACATGGTCAGACCGTAATCCAATGGTTCGCCCTTGACTTGGTTGTATATTTCTCCATCTGGTGGACAAAGTTAGATAGTGCAATGTTTGCTTTCCACTAACATCAATAAACCAAATAGTTTTGTTTGTCTTGGTTGGTTAGTCGCTTCAATGTCTTACTTGAAGGAAATTAAATCAATCTGTCTTTTTGTATAGCTTTTTTTAATTTCTAGTTGAATATATATTCCACTTATATTCCAGATAGCTGATGTTGTGAGAGGGAAGAGCTCCAAGCTGAGCGGAAGCCAAGACCAACCTCTGGCAGTGTCATCATCATCACACAGCAGCAACTTAACAGCCAGTGGTAAGGACCCACAAAAACACACACACACACACACACACACACACACACACACACACACACACACACACAGCACCCACAGTTATTGCATTGTTTCTTCTCTATTCCAGGGTCGTTGTCCCCCAACCAAAGTCCAAAGTCCTAACTTCCACGTCATCACATCATCAGTCATCACTTCAACCAGTCATCACATCATCAGTCATCACATCATCAGTCATCACTTCAACCAGTCATCACATCATCAGTCATCACATCATCAGTCATCACATCATCAGTCATCACATCCCTCCCGAATGAGTCATGTGTTTTCCTGTCATTATCATCAGTGACAACGTAAAAGGGTTTTCTTTAAGCAGTAATGTGTTAATTGTGTGTGTGTATTGTGCAGAATGTCTCAGAGTCAGATTCAATAAAACACCACTCTGGACTTCTGATTAAAATGCATCCTATGAATACAACAGGTGTCCAGATATGTATTTCCCTCATCCCTTCCACAACTTCCAACTTTTTTAAATATATATATATATATATATATATATATATATATATATACTGTGAACATCGAACAATCAAATAAAGTATTTTTTTATACAAAAAGTAAATTCGTCTTCAAGTTTTTTTGTATTTATTTTTTTTTTTTTAAATATTTTTAATTTTTAATTTATCTATCTATTTATTTATTTATTTATTTATTTTTATTTTTTATTGTAATTTTTAATTTTAATTTTTTTAATATATTTTTACGTGTATTTGATTCGTTTAAACGCCGGTCTCTGATTGGCTGGGCGGCGGCCCGGGGGCCGACGGGCTTCCGGCGTAAAAACACGAGCGCGCGGCCATGTTGGATGGTCCGTTTTCTGAACGAAGAAGAAGGGACAAAAGACAACACGGAGCTAATGGATTGACCGAGAGAAACACATCACAATCATAACCATAATAATAATAACATCACAAAGAATGGAGAGACGCCGTGGGGGTTGACTCGGATGTAGCCGTCTGAAGGTAAAGGATATATGTATATGTGTGTATAATTGGTGGTTGGTCTGGATTTGAGTGAATGTTTTAACTTCCCACTCGGCTAACACACAGCGCTTAGCACTTAGCATGCTACGCGGTTCCTCTTTAGCTAGCCCCCTGTTTTTAATATACGACGGTTTTATCATCATTATTATTATTATTTGACATCCCCCTTTCAAACCTAACTTGTGTGTATTGCGTTCTGGATTGATTGGACTCGACGTTGTTTTCTTTAATCTAGTTGAATCCTGTAGCCCCCGGGGGAGGCTACTTGCTGGTTTGCAGACAATTAAACAAACAAGCTAATTAACTTTGGTGGGAAGACTTTTCTTTTTGGGTTTGATGGATTGGAAACTTGAAAGTTAAATTTCACTGACTTTCCATCATTCTCATCCTCATCCATGTGCTTATGGCGTAACTTATTGGTGGTATTAATCGATACGTGTCTGAGTTCTAGTGGTTCTGGTAGCATTGACCCCCCCCCCCCCCCGCCATGCAGCGACCTCACAACACAAAGACCAACACTCAAGAATTCACCTTTCAATGAGAGAGACTGGTGTGAAACACATGTATCTGTATCACAACTACCTCTACTTCTCTATGCTTCTACTACATATGTGTTAATTAAGAAGATACTTGTTTACTGTACCTGTCATATATATTTAGATCTCAAACTGTTAGATATAACTGCTCACCCCTGCTCCTGTATATGCATTTATATATATGTTCACTTGTATTTACATTTATATATATTTATCCTGCTTTCAATAACTGATCACTACGTGTGTATATATGTATATATACCTATTATTATTATGCTCCTATCCCATTTAATACCTTGTAGACTGTCTTTAACCTGTACATTATATATTACCATGCACTTTACTGCAACATTTGCACTCTGGTTATATGCTAAATTATTTTCACTGTGCTGTACATTTGAATATAATCTAAAAAGTACTCACCACGCTATTGTGCCAATTATGTTTCTGCTCTTTAGTATCAGTATGGTGGCTTTAGTATTGTTTGCTGGCTTTATGCATGTTTGCTGGAATGGATAAACAAGTGATTTGTGATCCGTATTTTATTGAACAGTGTGGCTGTGATCGATCCTGAGGTATAAATGCTATTTGTTTGTTCTCAGGTAACCTGGAGTTTGCAGTAGACTACATCACGTTGTCTTAAGGACGTCGGCCTGCCATCCATCTCCCCGTTTGGCGCAGAAGTCGAAAGAACTTGAATACGACCAGCGTTGGAATTGGGTCAACTAACTATTGACTTTTCGTTGGGCCAGAGGGACACTTTTTGCGCTCTCAAGTATTTTTTTGTTTTGGACTTGAAGTTGTCCACGTAACAAAGCGCAAGAACAATATTTTTACTACTGGTCCAATCGAATGTAAATGACAAGAGCACTTGGACTTTTAAAGCCAAGACAAGGAAACCAATCCCAAGGAAAAAGGACAGAAGATATGAGAATATAGAAAGAATATTACTTGGTGAAAACGTTTGACAGATATATGATCTATTTATTCATATGAATTCTACTTTCTCCCTTTTTTGGAGAGTTGTCTTGTGTATATATAGACAATATTCATCCGTTTGGCTCTTCTTTTCAAGAGATCCGAACGTGGACACAATACATTCTTTAAGCAGAAAATTAACAACTTTAGTTTCCATATTTTAGAAATATTTTTACAAAAGAAATCGCAACCGAGAGTAAAAGTTGACTATAGAAAGAAAAATAGCTTTACACTGTGAATATTGGTTTTGAAGTAGCGGTTTACGCTCTCGAAGCCATGGCAACAGCAAGGACGGCAAATCCAACATCCATGATGGGATTAAACAAGCCAGCCAATGGGCAGCTACGAGGACCGCCCAGGCCTGTGGGTCTGCATCCCTCCATCCCAATACTCGGTGCCCCCCAGAAGATCAGCAGCAGCATTCCCCAAAGCAGTGGTGGTATCAAGTAAGACCGGTCTGGCAGGTCCCTGTACCACGCTACCAGGATGTTCATGAAGGGTTTTGGGGCTGGACAATTGGGTAGCGGCTTTAATTGTAAAATTACATTTCAACTATCTAAATGTTAAATGCACACGGTTGCATGTTTGTGTCTAATTTTCTTTGGTTACCTTAATTTTGACTACTTGTATTGGATCATTCTGGCCAAGAGTCTTCTACCTTTTTTTTTTATTTAGGAAGACATTTAATCAGACAGTATTATTGGCCCCCTAACCCAATATCTTCCTCCCAGATTTGGCGATGACTGGAAGAGGTCCTTACATCTTCCTCCAAAAGACACCAGAGTCAGAACCTCGGTAAGCCAGACTGCCTCTAAGAAGGGAGCACCTCATTGGATGTGAGTTGGTCCCACTGCCTCTCCACGACGTAGTGCTTTAACGAGGGTTTTCTCACAGGACGTGACCTCAACCAAAGGGAACGAGTTTGAGGACTACTGTCTCAAGAGGGAACTGCTGATGGGGATCTTTGAAATGGGATGGGAAAAGCCTTCTCCTATCCAGGTAATTACCATGTGTATCAACCATCTCTGATTCAGAATATATCCCTTTCATGTTATTAATAAGTAAATGCAAAGTCCAATTTCATTTTTTGTATTGGGCTGAAAATGTTAGATTTTTTTCCTATTGCGGTTGTCTTTCATAGAGCCATGGTGTTCAGCATCTCACCAGCCTAACGGTTGGGAGGGGAAAACTGTAAAGAGTTGTCCAGCTTTAGGAGTTTAAATCTAAATGATCACCAAAATAAATCTGTCAAGAGATAAAAACTCCTACATCCATGGTTATTATATATCAAATTATAACTGTATTGTTGTAAAATTGTAATTGAAAACACAAGCTCTTTCATACATCCATAAGTCATTATTCTAGGTCTAATTAAAACTTGCACATCTATGGTTATTCTGTATCTTATTAAAACGCAAGCTTGTTCGTACATCCATTTTATTATTCTAAATTAAAACTCGTACATCCTATGGTTATTACTCTATATGTAATTAAAACGTGTAGTTGAGGATGGCCTCTTTTTAAATTAAGTAATTAAAAGACCATCTGATCTCAGACTGCACGTCACATGACCCCAGTGACTGAAGAGCGTGGTTGAGAATTGTGACCCAGATTCAATTATTACATTTATTAGATGCGGTATAATGTTGAGGCCTATTAAAAGCAGTGTAATTATTATATGTATCTAATTAATAGTGCATGGTGTGTCTGCAGTTCAGCCTCTTAACACTTTTCTCAAGAGAGAGAATAAAGAACTTGAACTACTTCTGGTTCCTACTACCAATCTCTACAGCGACTTGTTGACCAAACTAGCCTCACGTCCTCAGTTTCCATAAACGGTTCCTATGATGGTATGGATGAGCTCTGCTCACCGTACATTGGCTTGTATAAAAATACATTTTCCCTCCTAAATTAAAAGAAAGTTGTTTTTCCTTTGACTGCAGGAGGAGAGCATCCCCATTGCCCTGTCAGGTAGAGACATTCTCGCCCGCGCCAAGAACGGCACGGGGAAGAGTGGAGCCTACCTCATCCCTCTTTTAGAGAGGATTGACCTGAAGAAGGACTTCATCCAGGGTGAGAATAACGCTCACAGGGCTGTCGAGGGAGAGTCAATGGGCCTTGGTAACGTGTTGTGGTCTCATTGGCCGGTTTTGTTTGTTTTGACTCAGCTATCGTCATGGTGCCCACCAGAGAGTTAGCGCTGCAGGTGAGCCAGATCAGCATTCAGGTGGCCAAACATCTCGGAGGGGTCAAAGTCATGGCTACCACTGGAGGCACCAACCTGAGGGATGACATCATGCGTCTGGACGAGACAGGTAATTGAACCCTGACGGGGAAATCAACTGACTTATGGACTTATCTGATGGCTCTTTTATTTCTATTATGTTTGTTGCTATGCACCAACCGCTAATTGATGGGTCAGTTTGGATATAAAAAAAAAGACTACACATTACTTGACGTCATGTGGTATGAAGGAGTTTAAAGCTCAGTGACAATGTTCTTCCCGTTTGTCCCAACATTAGTGCATGTGGTGATTGCCACGCCAGGCAGGGTCCTGGACCTGATCAAGAAGGGTGTGGCCAAAGTAGACAGGACTCAGATGATGGTGATGGATGAGGTGAGACGGCCCTCCATTTTAAAACCTCATCATCCCGTTCTTGACGAGTGTTTTAACACCCCCTTCCTGCCCCCCCCCCTCTACAGGCGGACAAGCTGCTCTCTCAAGACTTTGTGGTCCTGATAGAGGACATCATCAGCTTCCTTCCCAGGGAGAGACAGATCCTGCTTTATTCTGCCACCTTCCCAACAAGCGTGCAGAAATTCATGGTAAGCAGATATTCTGAAAAGATCTGTCAACTTGTTGATTTAGCTGATAATAATCCAACTTAATCCCTAGCTCCACGAATTGGTTTAAGATTGTAAACTTGTATTTGGTTTTATTAGTGGCACCAGCATGGCTAATGTATTGTTATAGACCTAGATTTATTTTCATTGTATGACTATCCAAAACTAGTACTACTTCAACTACTTATTTCAGTATTGCAGTATTTTTGTATTGAGACTGCATGCATAGTCATGGCTAAATGCCCTTTTCTGGTGAGTAGAACAAGCACCTGAATAAGCCCTATGAGATCAACCTGATGGAGGAGCTGACCCTGAAGGGCATCACCCAGTACTACGCCTATGTGACCGAGAGGCAGAAGGTCCACTGTCTCAACACACTCTTCTCCAGGGTAAGAGCACATGTGTGGCAAGCCAGCATGGCCATACAACCAGGCTATGAGGGGGGGGCTCGTAAACTGATGATGGCTGCTTTGCACCGTCTGGAAAACTGCCTTTTGTGCCCTTTATGCTTGTCTTTGTTGAGTTACAACAACAAACAAATCGTGAGGATTGAATCCTCTTTATTGGTCACATACATGAAGACATACAGTGAAACGTGTTCTCTGCATTTAACCCATCCTAGTATTAGGAGCAGTGGGCAGCTATTCATACAGCGCCCGGGGAGCAGTTAGGGTTAGGGTCTTCCTCAAGGACACCTCGACAGTTTTTGCGAGGAGGAGCCGGGGATCGAACCAGCAACCTTCCGGTTGTGAGGCGACCGCTCTACCTCCTGAGCTAGACTGCCGCCCGAGTTAGCATGTACTCTTCTGTCCCATAGCTCCAGATCAACCAGTCGATCATCTTCTGCAACTCCACCCAGAGGGTTGAGCTCCTGGCCAAGAAGATCACCCAGCTGGGCTACTCGTGCTTCTATATCCACGCCAAGATGATGCAGGAGTACAGGAACCGCGTGTTCCACGACTTTAGAAACGGACTGTGCCGAAACCTCGTCTGCACAGGTAGGCTAACTGTACTGGTATTTTAAACTGAGTCTTGAGTGTTAAGCCAGTATCAGGCTTGTTAAATATGATCTAGATATCTTCCTCTAACAAAGCATTCAAACCAGTACTACACCAGTATGAGTCTTCTTAAATATTAAAGTAACATAGTAAACATGATTCATAATTATATTAAGGGTCACCGGGTCTATTTAAAACCTCCTATTGTGTAGCATTATTTAACTATTGTGTATCATTATTGAACTATTCTTAACATGGTATAAAAGTATCAAAAAGGGGTGAGTATCATGAATGGACAACTGTTTATTTATTGGCAGGTGTCCTAAAGTGTGGGTTTCACTCTTTTAAAGTAGTTATAACTCGACCCTATTGGTAACCAGTTAATGATCTCTATTATGTCAACAGGGGAGATGTATTCTGCAGATTGGTGAAGCCATGTTAGTGGCAGCCTTTATAGGGACATGACATTATCAGCCCACTATGATCGCTAATCGATCAGAGCACCCTTTGATGATGCCACTGACAAATATGATAAGCTGCATACTTTACACTATGGATGACTGCATGAACCCCTGGCTGACCGCTCATTGCTTTCTCTCAGATCTGTTCACCAGGGGTATCGACATCCAGGCTGTGAATGTGGTCATCAATTTTGATTTCCCCAAAAATGCGGAGACCTACCTGCATAGGATCGGCAGATCGGGTAACTTATTCTCAAACTGCAAACGCTTTTTGACAATCAACCCAACGGCTGTGACGCACTTGAATACAGTTTTAACACCTTCCTCCCTTTTCTTCTGCAGGGCGTTTTGGTCACCTGGGCTTGGCCATCAACCTCATCACCTCGGAGGATCGGTTCAACCTGAAGGGCATCGAGGACCAGCTGGTCACCGACATCAAGCCCATTCCAGGCAGCATCGACAAAAGCCTCTACGTGGCGGAGTTCCACTCGGTGAACCCAGACGAGGAGGACTTTGACGGTGGCATAGAGAGCAAACACAAGGGTCTCGGAGCAATCTGAATCAATTGGTGAGTGGGCCTGGATTTAGAGTTTTAAAGAATTAACATGAATACTTGATAATGATAAAGTACTTTCTAAAATGTTTTCTACGATGTATAGTTGTACTGGCGGTGCCGTGGGTAAGCTTTGAAGGGTCATTATTTGAGCGTTATTTGTTTAGAAATTAGTGCTTTAGGCTATTAGTGACTGAAGTGTGCCATGAGATCAGTTTACATTTTTGACTGTGCCTCTCTATGAGCATATGAGCATGCTCTTAAACTCTGAAAACTCAAACATAATAGGCCACTTTTGACCGATAAAGTTCATGTTTGTCCACTGGCTCGGCGTGGTCTCCTGTTGATGGTCTCCTAGTCCTACTGGACACACGCCAGAGGCTGACGCCAGAGGCTGCAGTGGGCTTTAAGCTCAGGAGTCTCCCTCAAGAGTTTATTGGGGTTGTGGTCCCAACCAGTGTCTCCCACTACGTTGTTCCAAGTGCGACGGGCCAGTCCCATGGCAGCAGTATAGCTCAGGAGGTAGACCGGTTGTGGCGGTCGCCTCACAACCGGAAGGTTGCTGGTTCGATCCCCTGGCTCTTCTTAGCAAGAAACTGTCTGTCCTTGAGCTAGACACCGTAATTGATGTGCTGGATGTCTCCTTGCATGGCTGACTCCGCCGTCGGTGTATGAATGTGAGGCATGACTTGTAAAGCGCTGTATAAAAGGCAGACCGTTACCATGGTTATAACTGGATTTGTCCCGTTTTTGTTTTTCAGGGCGTGGCGTCTGGCGTTCATCACACCTTCAGAAAACATTCCAAGTGAAGATCTTCTTCCTCTGCTTCGCTGTCAAAATGGTCCAAGTTTTATTTTCATTTAGTTAAGTGGAGTTTCCAGCTAGTCAGGCTTACATTGCAGGGTTAAAGCACACATACACAGTGGACTTGTTTGGTTTTTACACAAACGGCGATCTGTCAATCAAATGGCCTCCTGCTTCACTGCCCGGGCTATCCATGTAAACTTTAGTTGAGCACACGGATTCTGTCTGGTTGTTCTGTAGTGTCGAACCACAGACGTCCTCCTTTTCCCTCATGTTAGTGTGAATTACAAGGCTGACCTAAACTATTCATTTTCATTAAACTCTTGACATTTTCCATTTTGATGAAGCCCCCCTTTCCATGCTGCCTGCGGGCAAAAAAATGAATTAAACCAAAGCTGAAGGCTTTACCTGAGATCACAAGACTGACATACGGTCCTCCTGAAAGGCTGCTTGAAAGCTGCTGTAGTGCCATGGGCCAAAACAATTATTTTTTTTATTTTTTTTGGTCCAGTGTTTACTAAATAAGAAGCTGCGTTGAACCACATGCAATTAGTTCAGCAGGACCAGTAAGGAGGGAGCTGGTCTACTGTTTGTGTTGCATTATAAATCTACCTTAAAACCTGTAGCACTAGGCAGCTCTTCTTGTCCATATATTTTTAACGGGTAAACCCATTGGGGGGCTTTAGTCAACATGGAAATGTTCTCCGTTTATTCAAAGTGATTCATTTGTTTTGTATTGAACACTCAAGTGCCTTTAACAAGTGGATCCCGTTTGCAGTTTAACTTTCCGCAGTCACACTCAAATATATATATACAAAATGTACTTTGTTTTTAGACAAATTGCACACGACACGGCCCTCTAATTCAGTTAACCACATTCATGGGTTAGATTCTGCAGTCCGTCTCCTCCTGTCCATAAGCTCACGTTACAGTGATGGGGAAACACCAGCAATAAAGGGACCATTGTTTTTGTGCCCAGGAGATCTCGTTTTTATTTGTTTTTAATGCGTCTGATGGCTGGGATTTGTGTGCTCAAGACTCGCAACTAAACTCTAGGCCAATGTGTAATTTGTCTGGTGGATTCACTTCAACTTGTAAGGAAGGATGCAAGGGCAGATTCCACTGCCTGTATTTTTGTAGCTGACATTTTTCACCTTTTTTGTTTTGTAAGCTTAAGTCTAAATGTTCAACTCTATGACCAATTCTGTCTGAGCTCCGAGGAACCAAGGAGAACCTAGGAGGACCCCATGCCTTTGTTAACTTCTGTTGGGACAGCCGGTGGTTTGGATGCAAAGTTTGTTTTCTGTGAAGTGTTTTAATGCCAGCGCCTCCAAATTAATTGAATAAAAGACCAACTTGAGCTCCATTCTTGTGTATTGAATTTATTTCATATATATTTTTTATGCTTTTAGGGCTTTTTCCATATTACATTTCAAGTTAATGTTGAATTGTGAAGGCCATGGCAGCATTCATATCGTTGAGGTCTTGATCACTCAGCACTTGTAGACATCATGCTATCCTCGGAACATCGGAGAGTTGATCATTCATTTAAAAAAAGAGAATGGAAATGTGCACTTTGTGAAGGTAATGTCTCACTGGGGTCTGCGGTCCTGCAGGTGAGCGCTAAACTTAACTGTCAGCCAATCACAGAGCACGGGCTGACGTCATCTGCACTCCGCTGTGACGTAGCGGCAGTGAACCTCCCCGAGTCGCCGGTGACTCACTCCACACCGACCTGCACACAGTCGTCTACGTGAGTAAAGACCATGCGATTAGAAAGAACTGCTTTCATTTAACACTTAACCCCCATACACCTGTACCTTTCTGTTGTCGATGCGTCGTTGTGAACTGAACTCGGGGCTCCTCCTCCTCGTCCGCTATGCTACCAAAGTGCTAGCCCCATGTGCTAAGGCTTGCCTCTAGCTACCGCTAGCATTTGGAGGTTAATGGATGCTAGTCTAGATAGCTTCCTTTAGGGAACCGGCTGCTGCCATCCGGGACGCTTTGGTGGTTGGTCTTTATATATAATGATAACCAACCATTTGGGGGGGAAATACGTCTTATCATAATATTTGGAGTGAGGTTTCGCTTCAGATGGGCCTCAGAAACCAGTATTAAACCTGATCCTAGTTACATTACCAATGTCAACGACTCGATCACTAGTGGAACCTCAATGCTACAGGGACACTGAGTGCTATTACCACTACTGGGCTGATGACGTCATTATGTTGGTTGTCTTGGGGTCCTAATCGTATACTCCTATACGTTTAACCTGCTGAATGTATACCTCTGTTTCTTATGGTCAGAATCAGAAAGTGTGTGCCATTGCTTTCAATAACGACATACCCCTGATCACTTCCTGTTAAATACTCATTTACATTTAGGGCATTTGGCAGACGCTTTTATCCAAAGCGACTTACAAGGTGTACATTAGTTGAAGCAGACAATAGCATAACACTGAGGTACGCCAACATAATAATAGAGCTGTTCACAAGCATTCATATTAACAAGATGAATAACACAATGTGGTACTGCCAGGTCACCTGCTTAAGTAGCTGTGATAAGAGCGTGTTATCAACATTAAGGATATACACTTGCTAGAATATACAACATGCTAAGAGCTGTTAATGTCAGGACTTAAGCAAGTTAGGGGTTCACAAAGGAGAAGGAGGGTTCATGGAGAGTCCAGGTTACTTACCTGTGTGTGTATATGTACCTATTATTATGCTCATATCACATTTAATACCTAGACTGTCTTTTAACCTGTACATTTAAACTGTAAATTATATTACCAGGCACTTTACTGTAACATTTGCACTCTGGTTAGATGCTAACTTCTCGTCACTGTACTGGTGCTGTGCAATGACAATACATTATAATCTAATCTAATCTAAAAACACGCATAGGAATTAGACACGGGTCTGGAGCAACACAAGCAATGTGCAAAACAAATCAGTACAAGACCAGGCAAAAACAATAAGTCCAGTGCAAATTTAGCATTTAAAAATATAATATAAATATTGGTGTGTGTGAGGGCTGGGTCCAGTGGGGGGGGGGGGCCTGCCGGAGGGGAGAGGAGCAGAGAGACTGGGGCCTGGGTGAGAGGAGGGGAGAGGTGCAGAGAGACTGGGGCCTGGGTGAGAGGAGGGGAGAGGTACAGAGAGACTGGGGCCTGGGTGAGAGGAGGGGAGAGGTGCAGAGAGACTGGGGCCTGGGTGAGAGGAGGGGAGAGTAGCAGAGAGACTGGGGCCTGGGTGAGAGGAGGGGAGAGGTGCAGAGAGACTGGGGCCTGGGTGAGAGGAGGGGAGAGGAGCAGAGAGACTGGGGCCTGGGTGAGAGGAGGGGAGAGGTGCAGAGAGACTGGGGCCTGGGTGAGAGGAGGGGAGAGGAGCAGAGAGACTGGGGCCTGGGTGAGAGGAGGGGAGAGGTGCAGAGAGACTGGGGCCTGGGTGAGAGGAGGGGAGAGGAGCAGAGAGACTGGGGCCTGGGTGAGAGGAGGGGAGAGGAGCAGAGAGACTGGGGCCTGGGTGAGAGGAGGGGAGAGGTGCAGAGAGACTGGGGCCTGGGTGAGAGGAGGGGAGAGGTGCAGAGAGACTGGGGCCTGGGTGAGAGGGGTCCAGACAAAACAGAACAAGACTAAAACAATACAAGGCAAAACAATATGTACACAAATGTTCAGTGAGCGGACTAAGTCCAGTGCAAATTTGGCATTTTAATCTAAATATAAGTATAAATAAATTGTGTGTGTTCAGTATGGGCAGTGTGTTAGCTGCCAGCTCCCCTGCCTCCTCCTCCCCGGCTGGAGGTGGGGTACCACCAGCTCCGGGCCTGGGCTCCATCCCTGGGTTCGCTATGCCTTCCTTGGTGACGCCGGCCTCCCAGCCAGCAGCAGCAGAAGATGCCGGTAACCTCCCGAATCCTGGCACGTACGAGGAATGCCACCGAAGATGTAAAGGTACTGACAACCGCTTGTGTGTAGATGTGTAGTCACACGTTTGGATTTCTGTATTCTGCTTGTAGTTGATGGAGTTTTTTTTATTTACAAGGGAGCTTGTTTGTTTTGTCTTTTGTAGAGGTGTTTCCCATGCAGATGGAAGGTGTACGGTTAGTTGTCAACAAAGGTCTTAGCAATCACTTCCAGGTGAGTCACGTTTATGGTGAATCGATGCCTTTACTCAATTATTTAAGTGTAACTTAAATGCTCAGAATACATCTTGTGTAACTGTGCCCCACAGGTCAACCACACGGTGACGCTCAGCACCCTGGCCGAGTCTGGCTACCGATTTGGTGCCACTTATGTCGGCAGTAAACAGATTGGACCTGCTGAGGTAGGAGCTGGGGTCAAAGTTAGGAGAGGTTTCAACAGAATGTTTTAAAACATTTCTTTAGAGCTGACAGCTGAGATCTCTCTTGGTCTTTTTGGTTTGTTTGCTTTACCTTCAGATCCATAAACCCACACACGTACATGAATAACATCGAACATATCGTTTGTTGACATTGTGTGTTGGTCAAAGTGATACTTTAAAGTTCTGGTGTTGAATATGTGGTCATTTTGCGTCTCAGTCATTCCCGGTTATCGTTGGTGATATGGACAACACTGGCAGCCTCAACTCCCAGGTCATCCACCAACTAACGACCGCTCTACGAACCAAAATAGCTATTCAGGTACGCAGACCCTTTAGTTTTCCTTAAACGTTCATTGTTTTTGTCAATGTTTTTTAATATATGTTTTAGTTGTTAGTCACTGGTGTCATATGTGTTGTATGTGTTTATAGACTCAGCAGCAGAAGTTTGTGAACTGGCAATGTGACTTGGAATATCGCGGAGTGGACTTCACTTCAGCTGTAACAGTAGGAAATCCAGACATCCTCGCTGGTTCTGGTAAATATTGAAACACAAACACCAAACGTGTGTGCATCATAGATTGAGGACATCATAGATTGAGGACGGCTCTGCTGTTGGTAATTTGAGAGACTCTAATCCAGGGGGAATTTACAAGGAGGAGATGCTGTGGTCCTGCGCTTGTCCCTTACTGTCTGTCATTCAAACTTTATTCAAAGTTTAGCACGCGACGCCACGTAGGACCAGATTCAATAGTGAGATTTGATGATGAATGATTTCATACAGATAACTTACAGCCATAGACGTGCACATCTTTAGACTTCTATAGAGAGTAACATATTAGTGCTTGACGCAATCCCTGTCAGTCATAGTATAGTGTCTTATAGTATAGTATACATACAGTATAGGCTTATAGTGTAGTGTTTCCCAACCTTTTTTGTCTTGTGTACCCCTTGAGCTGGTAGCCATTCTAGAAGTACCCCCTCACTCATTTGGACCTGGAGAGAGAGGTAACCTGAGGAGGTAACTTTACACATATAGGTAGATCCAAAAGGCAAGAGTTCATTCAATGCACATTTCCCCAGCTCTGGATACTTTTGCCCACGATCAGAGAACAAATCCACCAGGTTTTCCTGCAGTCTGGCAGGAAGGCTGCTGCTCTCAGTCACTCAGTCAGTCCAGCTGTTCTGACTTTGCTTCAATGTCATGTCTGTCTGGTTGAACTCAGTTTTGAGTTTGGACTGATGCGTTTTAACAATTGTGACCATCTGCTTGTTTTCAGCATCAGTAGTGGCAAGATAGCCATCAAGCAGTGGGAAACAGCTTATATCCCCTTTGTCGCATTTCGTCTCCCATAAGTTGACTTTATTTATGAATCCATTCACTCGTACATGTTAAGGATATGCGAGTCCTTGCCTTGAAGTGAGAGGTTAAGCTCATTAAGCTTGGAGAAGACATCGGCAAGATATGCCAGCCGTGCAACCCACCCTGCATCCTGAGAAACCACTGCGAGAGGATGAGAGCTGGAGGAGGAAAGCAGACACCTCAGTGCGAAGTTCAAACTGCCTGGATAGTGTTTTGACACGCGACAACCAGCGGACGTCTGTGTGAAGCAGTAGCTGCCCATGCTCTGCCCCGCTGTCTTGACACAGAGTTTGAAATAGTCAGTGATTTGTGCGGTCTGGACTGAATGAAATTAATCACCTTAACTGCGTCATCCACGACAGCACTTAACTCGGGGCTCATCCTTTTACTGGCGAGAGCTTCCCGGTGGATAATGCAGTGATTCCACTTAATTTTGGGGTTTACCTTCATCACATGCAACCCACGCACTTTCCCCGTTATCGCAGCTGCGCCGTCGGTACAGATGTGACTGCAGGATTTCCACTCAAGATTGTTTTCTTTGAAAAAGCTGCCAATCACCTGAAATATTTCTTCGCCAGTTGTCTGTCCTGTTAGCTTCTTGCAAAAAAAATATGCTCATGTATGCCAGACTCTTCAGCATAACGCGCAAAGGCCAGGAGCTGAGCCTCCCCACTCACATCCCTCATCTCATCCAACTGTAGAGCCAACTGACCGGCTCTTTTAATTTTATTCACCACCTGTCCAACAATATTAGTGGACATGTCATCGATCCTGCAGCAGATTGTGTTGTTCCATAATGGAACGGTTTTCAGCACGTCTGCTGCTTTCTGCTCCAGCGTAGTTTCAGCCCAAATGGTGTAATGCCACAGCATAGGATGACCTCCATTGCTTTGCTCGACACACTTGCCGCTTTCTTTAATGTAGTCTGACATGACTTAAATTCGGACAGTTTTCGTTTGAAAAGGTCCTCTGTTTTACCGACATTCCTGGCATGTTGGAGCTCTGGTGCCGCTGCAGGTGGGCTGCTGGCTTCATTGAATTATTTGCCAGCACTTCGCCGCAAAAAAACCGCTGTGGTGGATCATCAGATGTACAAGTCAATCCATAAACTATGGATTTGTCACTGAACTGCCGGTGTTTGGTCTTGTCCACTTTTCTTTCCATTTCACTGGGCTCACCCGGTTCCGCAGCGACGGTACCGGTTTATCAGTGCGTTAACGCGGCCCAACCATGCATCCATTTTCCAGAGTTCTGAGCACGAGTGTCACCAGCCGTCTCACAGACCGCATCGCAGGTTTCATTTTGCGGTTTCATTACGTGGGTCTTAGGTTGCTAAGCATTGCTAAAATGTGTTAATTTGTTAAAAATAATAATATATTTTAAATAAATTGCAATCCCTAATCTTTCTACGTACCCCTGCAATCCCATCAAGTACCCCCGGTTGGAATCACTGGTATAGTGTAGAAGTTCTGCGCGAGGGAATAGGGAGAAAGCATTCCGTTGTTCTGCAAGATACAAGATATTTATTGGCCATTTGCAACAGGTACATTGGAATGCTTACTCCCCATTCCCTCCCGCAGTATAAATCTCCAAAACATTATCATAGAAATTATACATACAATAAAAATGAGAAAGAAAGGACAGCAAAGTGACTGATATATGGTATGAACATCTGTTGAATTGTGCAAAAAAGAATGCAATACTGCATTACCTTTTGACTGAGTCATACCTTTTGAAACCGTCTGGCATTTTTTTAAGTTCTGCGTCATACAAGGATCAGAACGTCCATATGTATACATGGGTAGCCACAGATTATAGTGCCCAACAGTCTAGAAGACGGTCTAGACTTTTTATAGTTAATGCAACCCTGGCTGTGTTCCTCCAGGCATTCTGGTGGCTCACTACCTCCAGTCCATCACGCCAGCGCTGGCTCTGGGCGGGGAGCTGGTATACCACCAGAGACCCGGGGAGGAGGGCGCCGTGACGTCCCTCATGGGAAGGTACACAGGTAAGGTCTTCAGTGACTCCTACCCTCACCTCCACATGCTCTGAACTCACCAAAATAACTAACAATTGAACTTGATAATTGACAATTGATTACTATAATTAACTTCATGAACATCAAGTAAAAGTAGGTTAAATTATTAATTGGACTCTTTGGTTTAGTTGAAGCTTTAGCATCGTGTTTTTATATATTATATTTATAGTATAGGTTTTTTTTTTTTTTTTTTTTATTCATCTTACAACAATACAGAACAAAGAACATAGAGCTGAGGAGAAGAAAATAAAATAATACAATACAATATAAATCATTTATAAAAATAGTAATAAAAAATAATTTAGAAAAAATCAAATACAAATTAAATAAAGTCTTAATATCTTTTTTAATCTTTAAAAAAAATCATAGGCGACAATTACGTTGCTACATTGACGGTGGGGGGAGCTGGTGCCCATGCTACGTACTACCACAGAGCTAACGACCAGGTAGGCAGCCTCTCAAACCTCTTCACAACCATGCAGGGTCCATCAAACTGGTCAAGATGTCACATGCAGGTTACCGATGGGTTCTGACGTCTTCTTCTTCTTCAGTTGCAGCTAGGAGTGGAGTTTGAAGCAAACACGAGAATGCAGGACACCACTACATCTATTGGCTATCAGCTGGATGTCCCTAAAGCCAACCTGCTTTTTAAAGGTAATTTTTTTTTCAAAAGTCTCCCCCTCCAAAATGAAGGCCTCCCCTGGCTTTGTTATCTCAGACCTCTTTCCTTCTCCATCTTCTTCTTTTGGTCCAGGCACGGTGGACAGTAACTGGATGGTGGGCGCCACCCTGGAGAAGAAACTTCTGCCTCTTCCACTCACACTGGCACTGGGGGCTTTCCTCAACCAACGCAAGCACAAGTTCCAGTGTGGCTTCAGTGTGACCATTGGCTAGAGGCCCCCCCCCCCCCCCCCCTATCCAGCTTGTGGCCCTCTGGTTGGAGGGCGGCCCTCAAAGACATGGGATACACCAGAGACTCTCTCGTAGCTTTCTGAGGCAGCGAGGGGAAGAGAAAACAAACCCTTCCAAAGAGCCAGGACTGGCCAAAGCCATGCCTTCACACCGTAGCTCCAGTGTCTGTTCCCTGTACGGTGCGTTGGATTACATGACCCCATTGGCAGAGGGAAAGCCTCCGGTTATACGTGTGAATGTTTGGTGGAGAAAAAAATGATTGGGAAAGCATTTTGCCGTAGTAATGATCATGAAGTATGATGAATAAAAAAATAAACCTCATTTTTCTACCACTGGATAAACCTGCTTGCTGAAATTAAGTCAGGAGGGACAGGAACTGAGTGTGTCCTTAAACTTGAACAATGTCACTTTTTTGCTTCGAAATCTACTTAAATTATGCCAAAATATGATTATATGAATAAGACAGAAAATGGAAGAAAACCCAGTTCTGAACAAGTGATGGCTGTACTTAAAGTTACATGGTTAACTTAAAAGCTCTTAAAGTGATTGTTTGGCATGGACAAATGTTAATTAAAACCCTGACCCTTCTGACCTTTTTGCACTTGGCTGAACGATTGGCTTCTCCTTCACTTGTCTTTCCTCGGTCAGGGTCTCTATTTTACCGCCAGGTGTGAGTGTGATCATTAGCCGTTACAAGCCAGTTCAAAGTTGGCACGTGACTACCCTCTTAGGGACATCACAAGTTGGAGTGTCATTTTGAAGCTGCTTGTAAGGGCTGATCACGTCACGCCTGGTGGTAACATAGGGGCCCTTTAAATCTAGTTAATTAACGGTACCACACGCACGTTAAATATCACCACTAACCTACCTACATGTCATAACTTAATAAGGTAACAATGCACACTATTACGGATATAAAGGAAGGTTAATAGTTAAAACATTTAAAGTGTGTTTGTGTGGTACACTACTCAACGACTAGGGTTAAGTAGCTAGCTTCATATCAAGAAACGGATAACGATAATACGTAAACGATAAAGAAAACCCTCTGTCAGGTCATTAACAAATCCATTCATCGTCTACCGCTTTTCCGTGGTCTGGTTGCGGGGGTAGCAGCTTCAGCAGGGGACTCCAAACTTCCCTCTCACACTCCATCCTCCCCTCATTCGAGTACAACACCCCAAGATACTTGAACTCATTCACTTGGGGTGAGGACTCCCTCCCTACTTGGAGTAGACAACCCACCGACAATTCCTGCTGAGAACCATGGCCTCAGATTTAGAGGTGCTGATCCTCATCCCAGCCGCTTTACACTCCGCTGCAAACCGATCCAGTTAGTGCTGAAGGTCACATGCTGATGACGCAAACAGGACCACATCCTCTGCAAACAGCAGCGATTCAATCCTGAGCCCATCATACTGAAACTCCATGACGCCTTGAAATCCTGTCCATGAAAATCACAAACCGGATGGGTGACAAAGCGCAGCCCTGGCAGAGGCCAGCACCCACTGAGAACAGGCCCGACTTACTACCGAGAATCCGAACACAGCTCTTGCTTTGGGAGTACAGAGATTGGATGGCCCTCAGTAGTGACCCCCGCACCCCGTACTCCCGCAGCACCCCCACAGTATGTCCCGAGGGACCGGATCATATGCCATCTCCAAATCCACAAAACACATGTAGACCGGATGGGCATACTCCCAAGCCCCCTCCAGGATCCTTGCAAGAGTGAAAAGCTGGTCCGTTGTTCCACGACCAGGGCGGAATCCGCTTTGTTCCTCTTCAATCTGAGGTTTGACTATCATCCGAACCCTCCTTTCCAGCACCTTGGAGTAGACTTTCCCAGGGAGGCTGAGTAATGTGATACCCCTGTATAGGCCTATATCACGTTAGATTTGAAAGCCGGAAGTACCCGTTAAAAATCTCTGAAGCAGTGTATCCCAAGTTCCGGTTAATGCATTCCCCTTGGCATTCACCATGGCGGACAGTTATCGCTGGACAACATCGCTGCATAACCTTCCAAAAGTCGGTCCAGACGATGTGGTTAAACTAGTGAGTGAGCACTACAGTGAAGAAGTCTAAATCCGAATCATACAATTCCCCGACATTGTGTCTTGTGTCTATCTGGATATAGCGCCATATAACGAAGGCGATATTGTGTAGGAGCAGAGGTATGCCTATGTATTTAATATTTAATAGGCTATTTATTTGATGGATTTTGATTATTTCAATGTACCTTTTAATTTACGTGTTAATATGTAGTGTGCAGCTGTATATTTTCTAAAAGGGAATGCCTGTTATTCTTGTGAATATGAGTTGTCTTAAAAAAAAAAAAGAGCTTGTGACATACTTGGCATGAGTTAAAACCGAATTTGTATAAAATACCTATAGATAGAGATATGTATATATCTATATATATCGATATATATCTATCTATCTATATATCGTATATATCGTATATCGCGATGCAGCCTAAAAATACCGGGTTTTGGTCCGTATCGCCCAGCCCTACTTGGGACCAGTGCTTTAAATCACACACATACCCGACAATATGTGGCTCTATTCGGATGAGAGATGGAGTGTGTGTGGGGGTCAGGACCAGTGCTTTTAATCACACACATACCCGACATTATTAGCCTATTCCGCCCACTTTTCGAGACGTATATGCTCTCCTTGTCAAAGTGCAAACTGCAGACATACGCGCTACCCCTGAGAACATGAAACCAGGGACCTTCATCCTCCTTATCAGCCTCACACAAGACTTGCGGAGGAGTTTGTCTTTGGGTAATGGTGTAAACTGAGGTAGGGCTGTCCTTGTTTAGACGTTGAGCAGCCGGTACACTACAATAACAGAGAGGAGAGGCGGGGACACAGTTTGTCACGTATCTGGGGTAACTACCGGAAGTAAGAGTACACTGCTCTGCGATTTTTAAGGCTCCGGAAGCAGGAAGTGTAATATAGGCTTATAGGCACACACCCTCTGGTCCCCCTTTTTGAACAGGGGTACCACCACCCCTGTTTGCCACTCCTCAGGCTCTGTCCCAGACTTCCACGCAATGTTGAAAAGTCGTGTCATCCACGGTATCCTCCGCTACGGCTTAGGCTACCGTCCTCTTGGCCTGTCGATACCTCGATGAGTCTCACAGGCAAACAGCCCGGAGGGCCTCCTTCTTCAGTCGGACGGCTTCCCTGACCACCTGTCTCCACCACAAAGTTCGAGGGTTGCCGCCCCTTGAGGCACCAATGACCTTGAGGCCACTCAGGGCTCTCAACCGCACTTGAGGCTCTCAACCGCAGCTTCAGCATTAGAATCTTTGAACAATGACCACTCTGGCTCAATGCCCCCAGCCTCCACAGAAATGCCCGAAAAATTATGCCAGAGGTGGGAGTTGCAGGTCTCCCTGACAGGGGCATCCACCAGACGTTCCCAGTTCACCTGCACTACACGTTTGGGCTTACCAGGTCTGTCCAGAGGCTTCCCCCACCATCTTACCCAACTCACCACCAGATGGTGATCGGTTGACAGCTCTGCCCCTCACTCTTCATATATGTAGGTAATGTAATGTAATCTAGGTGCCCTAGGCTAGATGTAGGAATATATTTTTTAAATGTCATTTAACTTTGTATTGATATGTCCTGGATTCATTCCAGCATGTGATGGTAAATGTCCCACTGCCACCAGCTGTGCCCTTTACTGCCGCTAGGTGGCGTTGTAGGACTGCCTCTGAATTGTTTTTGTTGTACAGTGGTTCTTAACCAATCTATGGTCCCACTTGTGTCATTAGTCTTTAAATAACGACCCTTAAATTCAAAAACATACTTACCAATATTACAGTAATCAAACTGTTAACGTTTATTCATCAAAAATGTGATTAGATTAGATTCAAATGTATGGTCATTGCACAGCACCAGTACACTACAGTGAACATGATTTGGCATCTAACCAGAGTGCAAATGTTACAGTTAAGTGCATGGTAATAATTTACAGTGGTTAAATAAGATGTAAAAACAGATATAAAATAACTTATACAGTAGGTATGAGATATGTGCAGAATTATAGGTATATGTACACATGAAGTATCAGGTATCAACAAGTAATGAGCAGGGGTATGCAGTTATATCAACAGTTGAAGACAGTTGAAGATTAATATATATACGGTAAGTACATCAAAATGTACATCATTCAGGTATGTAAACGATAAATCTGTAAACGATAGGTAGAGGTAGGGAGGTATGACGATAGTGCAAGCAGACAGGCAGGCAGATGGTGAAAGGGTATAGTCAGCTAAGTCAATTGCTGTCATCCCCATATATTCAAAGTAATTTAAACACAAATTAACATTTTTGTATTATTAGTCATGAGCTTCTTTATAAAGATTCAACTATAGGCCACAGTAGGCTATTCATTATATGTATACGTGGTAATAGTGGCAGTACTTACACTATAGGATTAATGTACGAGGCCTCAAAGTCTTTCACATTGTGTATCGTATCACAATAACAACAACTAAAAAGAAAAAGAGAAGGCAGAAATGTGCCTTACAATGAGTTTAGAAGCAAACTGCCATTATCTAAAATCAAATGCAAATCTTTAATGTAATTATGTAGACACCAAGTACTTAACAACCGCTTTATACGGCAGGCCTTGATTACAGTCCCTGACCCCTGACCCTGAACCTCGACCCTGCTACGTGATTGGTTAAAAGATTGTGGACAAAAGACACACCCAGCTTCCACACACAGTGGGACCTTCCAATCTGACTGAGACTGGATGAAAATAAATGTAGTTTTAACATATAACATATCTTTAACCTATACAATTTAACTAAATAGATAGTAGTATATATATATGGGCGGCAGTATAGCTCAGGAGGTAGAGCGGTCGCCTCACATCCGAAAGGTCGCTGGTTCGATCCCCTGGCTCCTCCTAGCAAAAACTGTCGAGGTGTCCTTGAGCAAGACACCCTAACCCTAACTGCTACTGACGCGCTGGCTGTCTCCTTGCATGGCTGACTCCGCCGTCGGTGGATGAATGGGTAATGTGAGGACTTTACATAACTTGTAAAGCGCTTTGGATAAAAGCGCTATATAAAAGCCGGCATTATTATTATTAGTAGTATAGTATAGTAGTAGGCATTCAAAAAGCTTATTATTTATAATGTTGAATAAACAATAGCAACCAGATTACTTTAAGGTGCTGTCTTCTGTTCTTTTCTGTTCTCAGAAAATAACTAATAATAATAAGTCTTTGAGTCTTCTACTCAAAGACTTATTATTATTTTTGTAATAATAAAATCAAACGTATAATGCAGCCATGGCTCCATTTCTCCGGTCAGGGTTTAGGTTAAGGGTTAGGTCACACAGACCTGTACCGGGAGCCTCTAGTAAAGCCATGATCAGAGTTAACCTGTTCACACACAACTGAACCCAGTCTTGTCTAAAGAGGAAGAGATATGGCGAAACTGGGCTGTGTGTTGTTGCCAGAGGGCTGGAGAGTTGTGACCAATCAAGTGAGACGGTTATCATCTCATCTCCTGATTCACAGCCTCAGACAACCGCCTATCTACATCAAAACAAGGTACTGTAGGGGGAATAGAACCCAATGGGACTTGTTCAAAGGGACCAGAGCAGGGGAACGGGCCCCTCTGACGCGCTGTTGTCCCCCCAGCTGACAGCAGACACCCTAACGGCTCCTTGAGAGCCCAAGGGAGGGGGCTCCTGTGCTGGGCCCTTTACATTCTAATCACGCCCCTTTAGGACAATTGCTAACCTTTTGGCAGTTGTTTTCCATTCAAGGGCAGCCATGGTGATGCTAATGTGACGGAGAGACAGAGCGGGTGTGTGTGTGCAAAGTTTGCAATCACGCCATTTTGTGATGTAAATAAATGAATAATTTATCCAATGCATTCATGTGGTCACTCACCCATGGCCTGGAATGAACTACAGTAGTGTGTGTGTGTGTGTGTGTGTGTGTGTGTGTGTGTGTGTGTGTGTGTGTGTGTGTGTGTGTGTGTGTGTGTGTGTGTGTGTGTGTGTGTGTGTGTGTGTGTGTGTGTGTGTGTGTGTGTGTGTGTGTGTGTGTGGTGTGTGTGTGTGTGTTATCAGTGGACTCTGGACCTCCATGTGTGCCCTTGAGAGAGCGAGGGTGTGTGTGTGTGTGAGCATATTAGTTTTTCGGCCTTCCTCAGATCAGTAAACAACATGGCTCCACTAACCAATGACGTCGCAGCGATGGCTGTTCCAGAGTCTGTTCTTTAGCGAGTATTGGCATGTCCACAATAACAATATCCTGCCAGCACTCATGTTACCTCAGAGACGTGGGAGACAAATCTGTGACCAAACATGTCAGAACACGCCTTACACTACAAAAACCCAGCAGGTCCCAGGGAAAACAAAAGCCAGTGACTAACAGGACTGTGGGTAGACCTCCATTCCACCCCCCCCACCCCCCCACCCCCACCCCCAGGTGGATCTGGTTGATGCTGTTCTGAAGTTTCTGAACCTAGCCCAAAGAGAATATATATAATTCTGGAGGACTCAATCCTCGTTATTAGTCACATACATGTAAACACACAGTAACATTTGTTTCTCATTAAAAATGTCACATTATTCATATTTATATTGTTATTTTAAAGTATAGTGTTTTAGAAAAGTAACAGAAACTGCGGGAGGGAATGGGAAGTCAGCATTCCCTTGTACTTGTTTCATATGGCAAATAAAAATCTAGAATCTTCTCTGCATTTGACCCATCCTAGTGTGAGGAGCAGCGGACAGCTATTGTATATCCAGCGCTTGGGGAGCAGTGGAGGGGTCTGGTGCCTTGCTCAAGGGAACCTTGGCAGTGCCCAGGTATTTCTGGGACTTGAACCGGCGACCTTCCGGTTCCCAAGCCAAGACCCAACCGACTAAGCTATCCTGCCACCCTGTGGTTAGTAATGTGTGCTGAGGAGACGATGACCACACACCAGGCTGAACGCACACATGAGTCCCTGTGTACCATTCTCTTTGGGTATAAACATTAAACAGACAATATTAGGTTGTTTTTTTTGCACAATGTGTTTTATTTTTTCTCAGATAATTCATGATATTACAAAAAAAACCCATTGTAGCTTAAATTGACATCGGTAACAATCAGAAAACGATAAAAACCTCCTGTTCTCCTAATAATAAATACTATAGGTTGTAGTGGAGGCATTTCGGTGAATACTCAGTATAGTTCAGATAGGATCATTGTGCATCTTTCTAAGTTACTGCCTTAGTTGGTTTTCACAAAGGACTGGTAGAGGGAGGTGAGCTGAGCCTGGAGATCCTGGGCGTAGGGATCGAGCTTTTCTCTCAGGTCTTCTGCGTAGGGAGCCACCACCTGCCTCAGCATCTGGGCTCTTTTGGCCATCTCCACCTGGACCTGGTCCGCCATGGGGGCGACGGTCTCCTGGAACTCCCGCAGACGCTGGTCCACTCTCTGCTTCAGCTCCTCCGTGTAGGGCCCCATCTGACTCTGCAGCTCCTTCACGCTCTGCTCCAGGCCGCTCTTCAGCTCCTCGCTCTTCTGCAGCAGAGTGGTCTTCAGGGCCTCGGAGTCCAGGGACTCCGCGTAGGGGGCCAGCTCCTGTTTGAGCTGCTCCACTCTCTGCTGGATCTGGACCTTCATCTCCTCGGTGTAGGGCTCCAGGGAGCCTCTGACGCTGGTCAGGTCCTGGCTCAGACGCTCCCTCAGCACCTCCGCCTCCTGGCTGATCTTCAGCACCAGGCCCTGGGCCATGGGGGGCAGCTGGTCGTGCAGGGTGACCGCATACTGGCTGGCTACGTCGGCACTCTCTGTCAGACGGGCACTGGGGGGGAAGAGAGACATGATGTCAGTTTATGATAATCTTGTAGTATATGTTGATATTCAATGTCTTGTTGTCTTATTTGTATTACTAAAGATTGTAAAAGACCCCACGACTTACTTGACATCCTGTCCCAACTGGGACTTGCGGATCATCTCCAGGGTATCATCAGCTGTCTGGGTGGCCTTGGCAACGTAGTCCCAGAATGCATCAGTGAGGACCTCTATCTGGGGTTTGGGCGCGTCAGCGTGGAAAAGGTTGCCGTGGCAGCCTGGAACAATTCATATTCAGGATCAATTTTGATGACTTTCATATTGCTTTGCATCAGTGGTACTTGGTGCTCAGTGGAAGTTGTTGTCTTTTCATGGCAAAACATTCTACTCACCGGAGAGAACGGCGACCGCAAGCACCACAAACACCTTCATGACTGGCTGGTTTTTCTGAAGAAGCAAAGAAAAAGCATTTAGCAAATGAAGGACGTGTCCAAAGAATCACAATCCCTCCCATGTCAGGACCCCTCACCTGGCTGCGGGTCTTGTGTGTTTACGAGGTCAGTGTATCTCTGAGTGTGTTGGTGCCGGGCTTTTTCATATTTATACCCCGTGCGGTCGAGAGTCGTAGCAAAGAGCTCAAAGTCCAGAAACCATTGCCATGCTGTCACTGCTGGCCTCTTCCTGCTTCCCCTGCTTCCCCCAGCTGCTGCTGGATGAAAGATAAGGACTGTAATGCATAAACACCTACACATCCACCAGGTTCATCCATTATAGGCCACATTCAAACGTCACTATTTCACTCCATGGACAACGAGACCCGTTAACTTGATGTTGGGGATGTTGTCTATGTTGATGTTTTTTAATGCAAATATCTCATCCTTTCTTGAAATAATTGAGGGGATGGTCGTTAGCTTTCCATATAGCTCGGTGTTAACGACCAACAGATAACTCCAGATAGCCTCACACATGATGATGGACTTTGTCATACGGTCAAGCCCTGTGAGTGAAGTGGCATTCGCTGCTCCTCAAACACCAATGACAATACAGATGACACATGGATTGACTGTTACACAACAGCTCCATTTCCCAAGATAGAAAAAGTTCAACACTAGAAAACGCCAAAGCATCAATATACATGAACAGCGGTGCTGCGTTTGACCATGAAACTGACTCTGTGGGCTTAGCATGTTCGCATTAAGATAGATAACAGTATGGTCACAGCTCATTCATGTTCATGTACTGCATTACATTCAGACACAACATATGTCATGTTTACGAACTAATGAACTCTGGTAAACTACTGTGAGCTTACCCCTGCGTTACCTAACCCTAGCTCACCTTTGGGGTTGTTGTGACCAGTGGAACACATCAAGAATCACTCAGAAAGTAGAACCCACACAAGCTATAATAAAAAGACCCATGTGTCTGCTCAAAGTTCACCATCAAAGATAGACCAGACAGACTTTATTAACTAATCGGAATACAGCCTGAGATGAACCTGGCCCTAACAGATGGAACTGCATCAGGATCCCATGGACATAAATAAGAAATTGATTCCCAGTTCACAATAGGACATTATTTCATGATGTGACCCAACAAAGCCATACATCAAACCCTCATTCCAAACTTTACAATCCAATTAATGAATGGATCAAACCCTCATTCCAACCTTACAATCCAATCAATTTATAATAAGTCAATTTTTATTGTGTATAGTATTTTTATAGTATTGTTTTTGTAGAAATTCATACTTCGGGAGGGAATGGGGTAATGAGGGAATGTAAGTAAGTACTTTGTGGCAAATACAAATCTTGAACGTGTGTGTGTGTGTGTGTGTGTGTGTGTGTGTGTGTGTGTGTGTGGTGTGTGTGTGTGTGTGTGTGTGTGTGTGTGTGGTGTGTGTGTGTGTGTGTGTGTGTGTGTGTGTGTGTGTGTGTGTGTGTGTGTGTGTGTGTGTGTGTGTGTGTGTGTGTGTGTGTGTGTGTTCATGAAGTGTACCAGTGTGGCAGGCAGACTCCAACCTCTGGACTTAGGATGGGTTTATTACTGAGTATATAAACACTCACACACCACACACTTTGAAGAAAAAACAACCCTCGCTGACATCTCTGACTGGACCTATAGACACCAGGTAAGAACAAGCAAGAGCAAGAAGGACACAGGCGGATCGAACCATTTTGCTGTGGATTCAGACTCATCTGGGACCACTGCCTAATCGAGGGCGTCTCTTTGTTTTATAGCGGCTGCCATGAAGACCCTGTTTGTGTTGTCGCTTGTCATATTCACAGGTGAGTTTGTGTTTCCAGTCAATAGCATTTACATGTTAAATTGTAGTAGTCCGTTCAGGCATGTGTTGTTGTACGTGTGGCCTTGTTGACGTGGTGCCTCCTCCTGTATCTCTGTACCATCACCACACTGCACCCATGCAGGCTGCAGAGCCAACTTCTTATACGCAGACGAGCCCAAGACACAGGTGGAGGTGCTGAGTGATGCATTCTGGGACTACGTTGCCAAGACCACCCAGACCGCTGATGACACCCTGCAGATTATCAGGAAGTCCCAGCTGGGACAGGATGTCAAGTAAGTCGCGTGACATATGTTTGAGTATTCTGAGAGGATCACGTTCGACTTGTGTCAGTCCAGGAGCCTCTTGGGAACTCTTTGATAAGTAAGCTTTGATTTAGTGACTGATTTAAGACTTTGAACGCACTGCTAAACCTCTCTTTCCCAGTGCCTGTCTGACAGAGTTCATGGTCATGTCTCTCTTCCCCCCCAGTGCCCGTCTGACAGAGAGTGCTGACGTAGCCAGCCAGTATGCGGTCACCCTGCACGACCAGCTGCCCCCCATGGCCCAGGGCCTGGTGCTGAAGATCAGCCAGGAGGCGGAGGTGCTGAGGGAGCGTCTGAGCCAGGACCTGACCAGCGTCAGAGGCTCCCTGGAGCCCTACACCGAGGAGATGAAGGTCCAGATCCAGCAGAGAGTGGAGCAGCTCAAACAGGAGCTGGCCCCCTACGCGGAGTCCCTGGACTCCGAGGCCCTGAAGACCACTCTGCTGCAGAAGAGCGAGGAGCTGAAGAGCGGCCTGGAGCAGAGCGTGAAGGAGCTGCAGAGTCAGATGGGGCCCTACACGGAGGAGCTGAAGCAGAGAGTGGACCAGCGTCTGCGGGAGTTCCAGGAGACCGTCGCCCCCATGGCGGACCAGGTCCAGGTGGAGATGGCCCAAAGAGCCCAGATGCTGAGGCAGGTGGTGGCTCCCTACGCAGAAGACCTGAGAGAAAAGCTCGATCCCTACACCCAGGATCTCCAGGCTCAGCTCACCTCCCTCTACCAGTCCTTTGTGAAAACCAACTAAGGCACCTTCATCCGTGGAAAAGTCGGAATTTAGAAATGCTTATTCAATTATTTATTCCAAAATATTTATTTAAATATTTCCCCTATCATGCCTTACGCCCCTGCACTTGATGATTTTCATATTTATCCAGAAATATTTTTTGCAATATTTATTCCTCCATGCCTGCCCCCCCTCTCCTCCCCCTTCCCACACACAAACACACACACACACACACACACACACACACACACACACACACACAAACACAAACGCACACAAACACACACATGACGGGCGTGTTGAGAGCTGCCCCAGCGTCTCAGGATGTTTTGAACTGAACTCCTGGATACACCCTCTCTCTCTCTCTCTCTCTCTCTCTCTCTCTCTCTCTCTCTCTCTCTCTCTCTCTCTCTCTCTCTCTCTCTCTCTCTCTCTCTCTCTCTCTCCCTGCCTTTCCCAGTGATAAACAACATTCCTCTTTCCTACCCCCAACTGCCACTGGCTGCACTCACCTTTAACCCCACAAGATTCAAGATTCAAGATTTGTATTGCTATATGCACTTATTGCCATAAGTACAATGGAATGCTTACTCCCCATTCCCTCCCACAGTATGAATTTCTAGAACACAATACTATAAAAAATACTATACACAATAAAAAATGAACATGTGAAAAATAAAGTGACTGATGGATGATATGTACATGTGTTATATTGTGCCAAAAACATTTGAAACATTTTAAAGTGCCAGTAGTGCAGCAGCATCATATGGGTCCAGAGCAAGAAACAACACCCAGAACAAGGTCTTTCCAATTGTTGCTTTTGTTACAATACTCCCATTATTCTGTCTTGTATTTTCACCCGATATATTGTTTTTATAGTTTGTAATGTGGGTTTGTAGCTTAGAACAGGAAATACATTCCTGTTTAGACATGAGGAATATTTTGGAATCTTTGTCATCTTAATAAATACTTTGAAACTGCATCTATGGTATGAATGATATTATGATGATGATATCGAACTCAGATGTATGATCTGTTGAGAGAACTAGAGTGGGGAAAACATGTATTGCTTAACATGATATGATTATATAATTCACACGTATACGATACACGAAAGGTTCAACAAGAACAAGTCCGTTTTTTCCGAGCTTCGGCCCCACTGGTATCACTTCAGGGCATCACTACAGGTCATCCCTTTCTCGATGTTTGGTTCACAACACACTTTACCACACTGAGGCTAATCGTGACCACACTGAGGCTGATCGTGACTAAAAAGCAGCTGACTTATTGAGACATTTAGGACATTTGGCAGACGCTTTTATGCAATGAGGGCCAAACACATCGCAGGAAACCGAGCCAACCAAGCACTGGATGCTGCAGCCCCGGTTCAGCTACCTCTCACCCAGCTCATGCACTCACTGAAGTCACGGAGTTGACTCAGAGCTGAACCCCACCCCCGTCTTCCAGGAAGACCGGGTAGGGTTGAACTCTGTTTAGTTGTTGCTAAGTTGTTGTTTATGTCAAAGTGTTGATGGCAGGCCCTGTGTCTCTGCTTTGTTATACAATGAGCTCATCTCTCTCAGAGGTCACAGATGGTCATAGCCTGCCGGGCTAAGAAGAAGCAGAAGCTTTGTCTGTTATGCAACCCTGTCTGTTTTTCTGTCTGACAGACCGAGTCCCTGTTTTGGTTTCTGTTCTTCTAAATGTGGATGTTTTTAATGTTCATTGACCTTTGCTTTGTTCTGAGCCTCTATATGAGAATAAGCTTACGTTTTTATGTTTATTTTTTATATTTAATTGTGTCTCTACCTGTACTCACAGAGGGATGAGATTTACTGTAAATCTCTTCATGAGGTAATTATTATATGTTCCCCCCACAGAATTCATGTCTGCACCGAAGTAGAACACCATATACGAGATTATTCTAAACCAAACTGGAGTGAACAAAATACTAAATATAATCCTTCTAATCACCTTCTATTATTATGAGTTAAAGGGAGAAAGGAGAGCTGGTGGCGTGAGGGGAGCTGCTCAGCCTGTATTAAATGACTAATGTCATGTGGTGTTATTAGACTGGACTGGGCTTGTTGTAGCGCTCAACCCACAGTTCTCTCTGCAACACTCCCCCGCATATCTGGTGTGGAGCAGATGATGCCTTACAGACAGGTGCCGTCGTGCCTGTCCGTAAACAACCCAAGGTAACATGCCTGAATGACTATAGACCTGTAGCCCTCACCTCGATTGTCAGCAAATGCTTCGAGAGGTTGGTCAAGGAATTGATTTGCTCCGTGTTACCTGCCACGCTGGACCCATGGCCCTCCACACTGCCCTTTCCCACCTGGAGGGAATGAACTGTTATGTGCGGATACTGTTTGTGGACTACAGCTCAGCATTCAACACGATAGTTCCTGCCAAGCTCGACACCAAGCTTAGGTGGTCTAGGCGTGCCCCCATCCGCGTGCAGCTGGATACTGGACCTCCTGTTGGACTGCCGCCAGGTGGTGAGGATGGGCAGCACCACCTCAGAGCCACTGACCCTCAACATGGGAGCCCCCCAGGGATGCGTGCTGAGCCCTCTCCTCTAATCCCTCTACACCCACGACTGCATGGCTATGCACAGCTCCAACATCATCATAAAGTTGGCTGACAACACGACAGTGATGGGCCTGATCGCCGGTGACGACGATACAACCGACAACCGACGAGACAACCTACGATACAACCGACGAGACAACCTACAGGGAGGAGGTCGGATCACTGAAGCAGTGGTGCCAGGAGAACAGCCTCGCCCTCAACGTCAAGAAGACCAAGGAGCTGATCATGGGCTACAGATAGCAGAGAGGAGAGCACGCCCCATCTCCATCGACGGTGTTGCAGTAGAGAGGGTCAGCAGCTTCAAGTTCCTCGGCGTGCATATCTCCGAGGACCTCACATGGTCCACGCACACCACACACGTGGTGAAACAACGCCTGTATTTCCTCAGGCATCTGAGGAAATTCAGCATGGGCCCCCGCATCCTGAGAACATTCTACACTGGCACAATCGAGAGTGTTCTTACAGGGTATCACCGCCTGGTACGGGAACTGCACCACACTCGAGCGCAGAGTGCTTCAAAGTGTGGTGCGGACGGCCCAGTATATCGTTGGAGGTGAACTTCCCTCCCTCCTGGATATATACATCAAGCGATGCATGGCCAAGGCCAAACGCATCATAAAAGACATTGCCCACCCCAGCCAGGAACTGTACTCACTTTTACCGTCAGGCAGGCGATAACGCAGTATGTGCCACACAAACAAACTTAGAGACAGCTTCCACAGTCAGGCCATCAGGCTGCTGAACAAGGGTGTATAGCATATAACAATGTATATTTTAATACATTGATTTATATATATTGCTCTTTTTCTGTGCTAATATATTGCATTTTATATATGCATTTTTATATTTTTATATATTTAACTTTACAGTTTGTACTTTTTACTTATTTTTTATTCTATTCTTTTTTTTATAACTGCTGTCTGTCGTCGGGTATTGCACATAAGATTTTCACACATTGCTTATACTTTATAACTTTGATGTGACAATAAACTTGACTTGACTTGACTTGACAGGGGGTTTCTAGGGTTCCTGGGGGCCCTAGGCAAAATCGCCCTATTTTGGGGGGGGGGGGGGCCTTCGAAATTAGAGAGCGGCAATCGAACATCATGAAGCCCAATGGGGGGGGGGAATCGTCGCAATGGTTAAATAGAATCTGTCGTCCTCGGGCCCCCTTCCAGCTCGGGGCCCCAGGCAATTGCCTACTTTGCCTACACTGTTGTGATGCCCTTACAGAGACAAATAAAGACAGGGAAATTTACTTGTGTACCATTCAGTCGATCACCAGACTTGATTTTCATTCAAGTCTGCTGTCAATAGGTAAAGGGGTTATACATCTTGAACCACAGATCCTTTTGGAGAGGGGAAATCAAAGCACCAAAACCACCTCCCTTATGCCCCTGAAATCTGATGTCAAGTGAAATCCATCAAAAACCTCAATGTATGACACCCCCGCAAACTCTGAGCCCTCTAGAGGCCAAGGGCCCAAACTCCCCAAACCTCAAGGAAGAATCGGGATAATGCAGTACTTTTCCCCCTAAAACTCCCTTATGACCAAAAGCCTCCATGTGCTGATTCTAATCCTCCAGGTCAAACGGACGGCCACCAACTGAAGACCATCGTGTGCTCTTTGAATGCCAGAAGGAGGAGAAATTGTTTCTTGTTGCTTTTGTTATCATTTCAGCACATGAAATTCTGACGACAAACCGGGACTGACTCAAGGGGCAAAGGTCAAACCTGTTGGATTCACCCTGGACCTTCCAAAAACCCCTACTGTTGCTTTATCATAAACGTATCAGCGGAACTGATAGCTCAGAGCACACTGAGTGTTTGTGTTTACAGCCACAATAAAATGTACTGTATTCTGTAAAGAAAAAAACGATTTCTGGAAAAACTGTTGTTGAGGAAACTGTTGTTGCATAACAACAGTTGTTGTTATATAATACATATACATATATACATTATACATGGTGTCACATACATGTTCTTACATATGTTTACACTTTTGGACACTATTCTGTTCAATTGAAAAACGCTCCTGGTAATGATAACATAGAACTATAAATCTAAAAGCAGTTTTCTTTCTCACGTCCTTCTTCTTCCTGGTCTTAATCCAGTCTGTGTTTGGCCGTGCTCCAGGGTCCCCGAGTTACAACCTGCCCCGGCTCTCTGAGAACCCAACCGGGGCCTCTGGCATCTCCTTACAGTGTAGAATTAAGCCCTGCTAGTGAATGCCTTGGCACGTTACGTTAATGTTTCATCACATATAGTATTTAAAAAATATCATCAATGGCTGAACATCACTCTGAGGCTGAGGTACAATGATGTAAAGGACCAGGGCGCCTATACTGAACCGCTAGGACTGCCACCATCATAACATGCCATTAACATTATAATATCCTACTTTTACTGGACTTTTTGGACTCATTAGTTACTGCACTGTACTGCACTGTATTCATGATGCTGCTGCACTACTGGCACTTTAAAAAGCTTTTTAGATGCTTTATGTACAATTCGTCACATATCATATATATATACATATCATCTATCAGTCACTTTATTGTTCTTTTTAGTTTTTAATTGTGAACAGTATTTTAATAGTACATCATTATCCATTGTACTTGTTTCATATGGCAAATACAAATCTAGAATCTTGAACCAGGCCCGCTTATTGTGTGTGTGTGTGTGTGTGTGTGTGTGTGTGTGTGTGTGTGTGTGTGTGTGTGTGTGTGTGTGTGTGTGTGTGTGTGTGTGTGTGTGTGTGTGTGTGTGTGTGTGTGTGTGTGTGTGTGTGTGTGTGTGTGTGTGTCGTTTAACCACTGGCGTTGGGGGTCGTCTGTGTGTGTGATATTCATGAGGCTATCGGCGTTAGAACTACTCACCCATACCCACTTGTGTGGGGGTAGAGTTTCAATTCAAATGCGTAAAAAGGGGACATTTAAATACTGATTGCCCACAACTCTGCTGTGATTGTAACGAGCCCCTTTTATTGGAATGTTTTGAGTAAAATCAAAATCAAAATCTGTAAAACTAAAGCAGACCTAGTTTATAGTATAATATATTACACATTAACATACAAATCATCAGGTAGCCGATCCAAAAAAAAAAAAAAAAAATACAAAACACTGTAATATAACAACAGTATGTGTGGTGATTACACTATCGGGTATTCGGAGGGTTGCTCAACCGCCGACTTCACCGATAAACCAGCCGAGAACTTCGGACGGTAAGCAGCGGGGACGCGCTGCGTGGAGGTAACGATCACAGAGCCCTCCTCCTCCTCCTCCTCCTCCTCCTCCTCCTCCTCCTCCTCCTCCTCCTCCTCCTCCTCCTCCTCGCCACCACGTGGATCGGTGTGCGCGCCCCCGCGAGCGGCGCGCCCCCGCGAACGCACCAGGAGCAGCAGCGCAGCCTCCAGGGGGATGCTATATAAGTGCCCTCGCCGCCGTCCCGAGAGCCAGGAAAGGACCGGACCTCTCTCTCTCTCCGTCTGTCTCCAGGTGAGTGGATGAGCTGCCCAGGAGGAGAACACATGGCGCCAACTGCTCTTTATGAATCAATGAATGTTACATTGAGTTATGGAAAGCTTTACTTTAATTGTAGGGCAACTTTATTCACTTGATAAGTGATAAAGTGGCTTTGTTATTTTTGTTTTATGTGGACAGGCCTGCTTTAGCAACACACACATGTGTAAAGGTTAATGGTTAATGTTACAGTATGTTCTGATTGGCAATGACTAAAGTACTCAGAAAATGGCTAGAAGTAGGCTAGTAGGCTAAAAGTTAAGTGATAAAGTGGCTTTTTTATTTTTGTTTTATGTGGACAGGCCTGCTTTAGCAACACAAAACATGTGTAAAGGTTAATGTTACAGTATGGTTTGATTGGCAATGACTAAAGTACTCATAGAAGTAAACCAATGTGTCTTGTAGTTTCACCCCTGTTACTGTTACTAATAGTATTCCCTTCCTCCCCAGGTGAATCTGTTTAGTCGACCATGAAGGCTGTATCTCTGATCCTCGCTCTAGCATTCGTCGCTGGTAAGCATGTCTCATTTCACACGGCGTTCCTCCTTCTTCTGGTTGTATGGGTTCTGGTTCTAACGGCGGTGTGGTTCTAACGGCGGTGTGTGTGTGTGTGTAGGCTGCAATGCCCGTGCGGTGCTCCCCGAGCCCAACCCTTCCCGCTGGGAAGACACGGTGGACCGCTTCTGGCAGTACATCGCCGAGCTCAACACCAAAGCGGACGGCGTGGTGGAGAACATCAAGACCTCTCAGATCAGCAGGGAACTGGAGTAAGAAACTGACCAAATCGTCTATACCATCTCTCTCTCTCTCTGTCTCTCTGTCTCTGTCCCTCTCTCATTCTCTCTCTGTCTCTGTCCCTCTCTCTCCCTCTCTCATTCTCTCTCTATCTCTGTCCCTCTCTCTGTGTCTCTGTCCCTCTCTCTGTGTCTCTGTCCCTCTCTCTCTCTCTGTCCCTCTGTCTCTGTCCCTCTCTCTCTCATTCTCTCTCTATCTCTCTCTCTCTGTCCCTCTCTGCTGGGGTTCATGGAATGATCTATTTACATGTATGCTAAATGATATAGGAGACTGGCCCCTATCCGTTCGGTTCAATTCAAAAAGAGCTTTATTAGCACGGTAAATGAACAGTCACATGACCACGGCGGCTTAAAAGCTAAAAACTTAAACTTGGCCCGGTGAGATAAACAAATCACTCACGAGAGCACACACATTGCATTCTTTACTTTACGTTTTAACTTAGCAACTAGCAGCATTGGAAAGCCTATGTGTTCTTCACACACACACACACACACACACATACATACACATACACATACACATACACACACGTTTCATCTCATTAAAGCCATGCTACCATACTTATCTTATTTCCTCTCTATTTCCCCCCCCCCTCAGCACTCTGATCACTGACACCATGGCGGAGCTCTCCATCTACAGCGATGACATCAGCACCAAGCTGGGCCCCTACTCGGCCGACACGGTGGGTCAGCTGACCCTGGACATGCAGCTGCTGACCGACCGCCTGCAGACCGACATGCTGGACGCCAAGGAGCGGAGCCGCGTGTACCTGAGCGAGATGAAGTCTGTGGTGGACCACAACATGGAGGAGACCAACGCCCGCCTGGACACGTACACCCGCAAGCTGAAGAAACGCCTGAACAAGGACTCTGAGGAGATCCGCAAGTAAGCAGCTGGGGGACCCCGTGTACCCGCACTTAGGATTTTCATATTTATCCAGAAATCTTTATACTAAAACAATAGGAAAACAGTGGACACACATGTGCATACAGTGAGAAGAACTCAGTTGAAGATCAATAGTATAAAGAAATGCAAGGAAATTGTATAAACACTAGCATGAAAAGCCTATTAATAATAATTATACTCAATACTTAATAATAGTGGTTGTCTGGTGGAGATCTAACCGTGTATGTTTGTGTGACTCCTCCCCAGCACCGTGGCCACCTACCTGGGCGAGGTCCACTCCCGCACCTCCCAGAACCTCGACATGGTGAGGGGCCACGTGCAGCCCTACGTCAGCCAGGCCCACGTTAGCGCGGTGGATAAGCTGGGCAGCCTCACCTCCCTCCTGAAGAGCCAGGCCCAGGGGCTGAGCACGCAGCTGGACAGCCGGGCCGAGGGCCTTAAGGACCAGCTGGAGGCCACCGCCCAGCAGCTGCGCACCACCATGGAGGAGAAGATGGACCAGCTGGGGGACATGCTAGCCCCCTTCACCGCCAAGCTCCGTGAGCAGCTCCAGACCATCATGGCCAAGGTCAAGGAGACCTCCAGCGACTAGACACTCCTAAAGACTGAGGGGGTGTGTGTGTGGGAGGGGTGGATGACCCACGATGAACCACTGTTGTTCTTCATCCCCGGAGAGAGATGAGTTGAGGGGGGTTTTGAGTGTTACCAGTGTGTGTGTGTGTGTGTGTGTGATGTTGTCTTGACAATTGCTTTAAAGTGACTTGTCTGCACACGTCGACGTCTGCATGGTTAGATCCTGTCTCAGTGTTTGATGTTAAACCGGTGGTATCTCTCGTCTCCTTCTGGTCTCTCCTGACTCCTCCTCCACCCCCATTCTGTACTCTGTACTGTATTCTGTACTGTCCAAAATCATTTAATGCATTTCATCTGCTTTGTTGGCGTACGTTGAGTGAAATCCTCTCCCTGTTCAACATCTACTCCTGAAGGAGTGAGTTTCCCAGTGCACTGAGCGCTGCCTGTAATGAAGCCAGCCGTAAACCAACCGTTTATCACCTGTCCCTTAGAGCACCTTTTGTCTACTTTCATTACGACGTTTTACATTATGCTGCCCGATGATTCATTAGTTTAGGCTGAAGTGTAACAGCACCAATGAATAAAAACAAACAAACCCAAAAAAGTTCTCCTTTCCGCTTTCTTAAATAGCATAATTTTAACAAGACATTAACATTTGAATCAGTTATACACTTTGATAATGGACAATGTGAGTTTCCTTAAAATAATGACAATGTGGGTTTCCTTAATACACAAAGAACTGAGCCACATTACTGACTTGAGTCCTCACTAACCCAGCCTATGTTGTTGTAATACGTACAATTGATGATACAAATATAACCCATGCCTTATTGAAATGTTGAGCAGCCTTGTTGAACAGCCTTGGTCTCTGCTTTGAATTCATTTATTTTTATACGAGCCTATTTACAGAACTATTTACAATCTTTTTTTAAATAGGATTAATGGTCTTTCGTTGACCAAGGGAACCAAGTGGTCAGTTAGCTAACCACTCCCTTTCTATACTCTTCTACCCCGCTCTCTCTATGTCTCTCTCTCTCTCTCTTTCTCACCCCCTTTCTCTCTCTCTCTGTGTGTCTCTCTCTGTCTCCCCCCTTTTTCTCTCTCTCTCTCTCTCTCTCTCTCTCTGTCTGTCTGTCTGTCTGTCTGTCTCTCTCTCTCTCTATGTCTCTCTCTCTCTCTCTGTCTGTCTGTCTGTGTGTCTCTGTCTGTCTGTCTGTTTCTCTCTCTCTCTAATGTTCTTGTCTCTAATGTTCTGTCTCCCTGGTAAACGTGCTGGGATTTGCCCTAACTTTCTGTTTTCCTTAACCTGTTGTTTGTGGACACGTCACACCGACGGTTGGTGGTGTGACGTGACTGTTATGAACAACAAGTCATCTTCACTCTCTCTCTCTCTCTCTCTCTCTCTCTCTCTCTCTCTCTCTCTCTCTCTCTCTCTCTCTCTCTCTCTCTCTCTCTCTCTCTCTCTCTCTCTCTCTCAAAGTTGTGCAACATGGCGATGCAATCTGAATAACAGCAAGTCAAATGAAATAAAAAAACATACACACCGATTAATAAAGATAACTTCAAAATGAATAGGAAAATGTGATTTACATGTTGAAGTTTAAGTCAATTATACACTTATGTCAATAAGTGTAAATACTGCAACGATTTGTTTGTTAATATATTATTATTATTATTATTATTATTATTATTATTATTATTAAGTATTTTGACATGAGTCCAATAAGTGTAATTGAGCCAGGTCTGTCTCTGAGGCCAGCCTCTCTCCACGGAGAGGCTGGCCTCGCTGAGTCTGGACATGGTCAAGGACCTCCTTGATAGCGTTCAGGTATCTCTGTGGATTCCTTGCTCAGGCCGGGCAGGTAAGCATTCTTAGCATAGTAGTTACAAGACACACGGTAACTCCCCATTCCCTCCCGCAGTATGAATTTTTAGAACAATACTATAACAAATTAAAAAATACTATATACAATAAAAATCAACACCAAAAGAACAATATAGTGACAGATGATGTTTCCATGTTTTGAATTGTGCAAAAATATTTACAAGCATTTCAAGCCCGGCTTCCAGGTGGATTCTTCCCAATGAGTCGGATCCATTCCTCCTGTTTAGTGGTGAGGTTTGTCCCGGGACCAGCCGGCTGGGAGGCGTCTCCCCGGGTCTCTATGGGAGGAGGACCTCGTCACCAAGTCAGGGCCACGTTCTTTAAGGTGATGGTTTAATGGTAAAGCTCTTTTTAACAATTTTTAGAATTAGTGGCTAAGGCTAAAATTTCCAGCCCATTTTATATAATCTTGGTTCTATGACGGGGTCCTCCCCCCCCCTCTCTCTCTCTCTCTCTCTCTCTCTCTCTCTCTCTCTCTCTCTCTCTCTCTCTCTCTCTCTCTCTCTCTCTCTCCCCCTTCATCTCTCTCTCCCCTCTCTAGAAGAGTGAAGGATCATGAGCGTTGAGCTGGAGCACTGCATGGCCTCCGGAGACTGTAGTACACAGCAGTGGCCAGCAGAGGGAACCCATCGTCCTTCTTCGGGGTCTCTCCTCCCCTCCTGACCCGCCCCACGGCTGCCTCCCCTGAGCGGCCAGCTGTGTTGCTCCTCCGTTAGAGTCCAACACAAACCGCCGCTTAGGACCTCCAACCCCAAGCGACGCGTTCACTGTTATGTGAAAGCGTATATACAATGAAACAATATGCAGTAACTCTAACGAAACGTGTTATTATGAGAAGATTCGTATTATTATTAGCCTATATATGTGTGGAATATGTTATAAGATAAAGCTGAACAAGACAGAATGAAGTCTAACTCTATTGAGTGTCTGACGCAATTGAAGCATGTGCTACAATGCAGATTAAGACCACAAAGGGCCAGGATCCCATCAGCTTCATAGTAGTTAGTAATCCTGTACATTATATTAGATTAGATTAGATTAGATTAGATTAGATTAGATTCTAATGTATTGTCATTGTTCAGCACAAGTACAGTACAGTGAAAATAATTTGGGATCTAAACAGAGTGTAAATGTTGCAGTAAAGTTCATGGTAATATATAATGAACAGTTAATGAAGAATATGTAAAAAACAGTCTACTAAAAAAACTACTACTAAAAACAGGTATAAAATAACTTATAGAGTAGGTATGAGATATGTGCAGAATTATAGGTATATATATTTATATATACAGGTAAGTATACAAGTATAAACAGGTAGGGGAGCAGGGGTATGCAGTTATATTAAAATATAAATATATATATACATGTATATACAGCGGGTAGTGAGCAAGGGTGTGTAGTTATATCAGCAGTTGAAGACTAATTGATATATGGTAAGTACAGTAAAAATGTACATGAATATTATACAGGTATGTAAACAATAAATATGTAAATTATAGTTCGAGGAAGGGAATTATGATTACAGTACAAGCCACACCACACACGTGGTGAAAAGGGCCCAACAACGCCTGGATTTCCTCAGGCATCTGAGTAAATCCAGCATGGGCCCCGCATCCTGAGAACATTCTACAACGGCACCATCGAGAGTGTTCTTACAGGGTGTATCACCGCTTGGTACGGGAACTGCACGGCACTCGAGCGCAGAGCGCTTCAAAGGGTGGTGCGGACGGCCCAGTATATCGTTGGAGGTGAGCTCCCCTCCCTCCTGGATATATACAACCAGCGGTGCGTGGCCAAGGCCAAAAGAATCATAAAGACATTGCCCACCCCAGCCACCAACTGTACTCACTGTTACCGTCAGGCAGGCGATACCGCAGTATCAAGTGGTATCAAATAGACTCAGAGACAGCTTCCACAGTCAGGCCATCAGGCTGCTGAACAAGGGCGTATAGCATATAACAATGTATATTTTATTACATTGATTTATATATATATATAGCTCTTTTTCTGTGCTGATATATTGCATTTTATAAATTGCTTTGCACTTTTTGTACAGTTTTGTACTTTTTTTACTTCTTTTATTCTATTCTGTTTTATGTTTCTTATTTTTTATAACTGCTGTCTGTCGTCGGGTATTCACATCAGATGTTCACCCACTGCTTTATACTAAACTGTGAAGTGACAATAAACTGGACTTGAGGCCGTTGAAGACATTGATGGTGAAGGATATAGTGAGCGGAGTTCAGAGGTCATATGTTGGGAAGCAGAGGGGGGGGGCGGGGGGGCGGGGGGGCGGTTAGGCATCTAAGCACATACTCAAAAGGCTTGATTTCTCCACTGATTGAATTAAAGTGTGTAACTACCGCCCCACAGAGAGTTGAACATCTGAACCCCCCCCAACCAACCCTCACATAGCCAGACATCACGCACCCAACACCCATCACGGGTGTCAGCACTAACTTGGGGGGGGGGGCCATGTTGACACCCCTGGACCGCGGGGCCATCACTCCAACTCACCGTCTCCGTACGGAACAAAATACCAGAGGCAGACCTCATCTGCTTTGTGCAATAAGACAGGCGTCTTCCAGACGTCTTGCATAATACCACCCAGCACATGATTGCACACTATACTTGGTGTGAGTAACTGGCCAACTGTCTCTCTCTCTCTCTCTCCTTCCCTTTGTCATGCAAGGTTACCGTCGATCACCGACTGCTGCGGGCTAACTATACTTACTAAAGCCCATTAGGCTATTCTGTCTGACTTACTTCCCCTTCCTAAGACTATCAGACAGGGGGGGGGGGGGGGGTCATATGCCCACCAGAAAAACAACTGCTGGTTGATTTTGCAATGTTGTGAAGGGCCGAAATCCCCCATCCTAGACTGACCTCTTTACAGCTACTGCTCTGTGTTCATGATGCTGCTGCACTACTGGCACTTTAAAATGCTTTTAAATGCTTTTTACACAATTCATCACATATTAACATATCATCATCGTATATATCGTCCATTGGTGACTTTCTGTTTTTTTTTTATGTTATTTATATTGTGTACAGGATTTTCTATTGATAGTAAAGTGTTTCAGAACATTCCTATTCCTATTTACTTGTTGCATATGACAAATAAAAACATCTTGAATCTTGAATCTTGAATGAGTCTGACTAGTCTAAGAAACACAAGCCTGCATAGAGGACACAGGAGGCTAGTGTGTGTTAGATGACCATCCATGGACTAAATCGCTTTAATGGACTTTTAAAAGTATAACTTAATGTTGTCCTCTTATCTCCCAAACAGGCTGTCTGGGACAAGCCAACATGGGATTCTCAGCATAGGCAAATCATTGATTAGAGGATTCATTTAACCTAAACGTGGCTAGTGAATTAATTCAGTTATAAATACCTTACATTAGCTTAGATTAGATTCTAATGTGTTGTCATCTCACAGCACAGTTCAGTACAGAGAAAATAATTTGGCATCTAACCAGAGTGCTAATGTTGCAGTAAAGTGCATGGTAATATATAATGTACAGGTTACAGAGGTTAAAAGACAGTCTACGGGGTATACAAACAGTTATAAAAAAACGTATAGAGTAGGTATGAGATATGTGCATAATAATAGGTATATGTATATATATATATATATACAGGTAAGAACACAAGTATTCAACAGGTAGTGATCTGGGGTATGCAGTTATGTAAAACAGGATTAATATTATAGGATATATTGAGCAGAGTTCAGAGCTCATAGGTACATTCACCATGTCACCATTAGCCAGTGTGGAAGAACAGCCAGCAGCCAGGGCGTCCTACAGCATCAACTGAACTCTGAGCTCTGTATGTCCACATCATGTCCACATCATGTCCACATCAGTACCTTGCGTTTCTAACCAGGTCATCCATTCAGAGTTGTTACTATAGTTATAGTTTTGGAAGACGTTTCTTGAAGGAAATATAAGTTTTCTGTTAGTGTAGGTGTTTATGATGGAAAATATGCTCTTTGCAATGAATAAAAAGAAAAAAATCATGCAATTTATATATAGATATATGTATATATTTCTATATATAAATATGTAGAAACAAACTAGACAGATTATTAGTTCGATTGTTAGATTATTGGAGTTCAACATATTTTATATTTTGCAGAAGAATCCCATGAACAAAAAACAACACTCAATTCGATGTACTCAAACTTTTCTGAAGCACCCAATCTAGTTGATCAACAGAAGGACGTGGAGGGACACCGGGCTAAAAGTCAACACTGTGTGCGTGTGTGTGTGTGTGTGTGTGTGTGTGTGTGTGTGTGTGTGTGTGTGTGTGTGTGTGTGTGTGTGTGTGCGTGCGTGCGTGCGTGCGTGCGTGCGTGCGTGCGTGCGTGCGTGCGTGTGTGTGTGCGTGCGTGTGTGTGTGTGTGTGTGTGTGTGTGTGTGTGTGTGTGTGTGTGTGTGTGTGTGTGTGTGGGGTCCCGCCCTGAAATGAGCCTTATAAGAAGCAACGGCGACGACATGCAGACACACACGACATTGAATTCATTTTCCTGCATTTTTTTGTTTGCATCTGGAACAGGTACGCCGATTATTTGCATACATGTACAAAATATATCGTTAGTTAATTCAAAAGTTGACATTGACTCCACGTGTAGATTGTCCCTGTTGTTGTTATTAATAGCGGCCCGCGGTGGGTTAACGCGTTAACGCTTATTCAGTTCTAATAACGCTTTGCTAATTGAATTAGGAGTTGGTTTGTTTATTCTGAAGTTAGGTGATCGTGCTGAATCCCACTTCTAAAAGTGGTCTTATGGCGACACCTAGATGTTAAGTGTGTAAAGTAATGTGAACACAAGCACACAACGATACTAAGGTTATACTCGTTGTGTGCTATTCTTTTTAAATTCAGCATTCGATTATGGTTTTGGTGTACAAAACGGAAGATTTCATTTTCCAGATTTTTATAAAATTTATAAAATGCCACCAAACCATGACTTATAGCACATGCATTGACCATGGGTTAGTGGTAAATGTATGAGTGGAACATTTCAGAAATCCACCCCATCATCAAACAACTAAACAAACCTAATGAACATTTTGTTTCCGATACAGAGCTCCCTCAAGATGAAGCTGTACCTGGTAGTAGCCCTGGTGGTGCTGGCCCTGGTGGCGTTCACAGGTACCCCCCCTGCCCACAAACCATCAGACCCCCCTGTGCTGGTCCCCCCCCTGCCCACAAACCATCAGACCCCCCTGTGCTGGTACCCCCCCCCCCTGCCCACAAACCATCAGACCCCCCTGTGCTGGTCCCCCCCCCCTGCCCACAAACCATCAGACCCCCCTGTGCTGGTCCCCCCCCTGCCCACGAACCATCAGACCCCCCTGTGCTGGTCCCCCCCCCTGCCCACGAACCATCAGACCCCCCCTGTGCTGGTCCCCCCCCCTGCCCACGAACCATCAGACCCCCCCTGTGCTGGTCCCCCTGGTATCTCTTAACCCATCCCCTCCATGTCATTCCCTCCCACAGAGGCCCAGGAGGTAGAACCCGTGGCCGAAACGGACAAGATCGTCCAGTTTGGTGAACAGGTGTCCGAGATCGGTCAAGACATCGCCAAGAAGACCAAGGCTGCCTTCCAGAACATCCAGGACAGCGAGTTCGCCACAACCAGCAGGTAAAATAATAATACAACTTGTTCTTAGACTGCAGAGGGCCACTCAACGGTTTAGTTGTTTTTCACAGGATTCATGTCTGGGTTTCTCTCTCTGCCCCCCCCCCCAGGAACTGGCTGAACCTTCAGATGGAAAGAATCAAGCAAAAGTTTGAAGCGCTGAGCCAATAAGTCTCTGTTGCACCGACCCAAACACCAGCCTGCAAGAGGAGCAGCAAGGGGGGGGGGGTGCTTGTGTGACCCTTGATCTTCTGCTGTCCCAATGAGAACACCTAGCGGGGGTCCCTCCGCCTGGCCTCGTGTTGGGACACCAATAAGCCTATCTTTGTATCGCTCACAAAAATAATGATGTATCGTTTTTTAGGAAATTGTGCAATATAAGCAATAAAGATTTGATATATGTACAACAAATATATGTTTAGGGTTTCTTCATTTCTCATGGTGGGAACTAAGTGAAATATTTATATTTTGTGAAATATATATATATATATATATATATATATATATATAGAAAGTAATTTCTCATCCAATTTTTCAACAATACAGAGCATATCAAGTAGAGCTGAGGGGAAGAAAGAAAAACATATTAATTTAAAAAAAATTAAAATACAATACAATACAAATAATTATTAAGAAAGACATAACTGAAGAATAAATAAACTGTATAATAGTCTTATGTTCGCAATCCGTATGTATATTGCTATACATTATATCTATGTCGTCAGGACACAGTCCCTATAGATTGTGCCGATGGTCAGAGGACCATAAATGGTTCCCTTCTGGAATAGCTGTCCCTTATCCTTTAAAAACATAAGTATGCTGTTCAAGTGTTTGGTTTAGAATATTTTTGAACAAATTAAATGTTGGAGGTCTTGGTTGGTTCCAGTTGAGCAGAATCCATTTCTTTGCTATATACGATATTATGCCAAGCCTCTTGACAGATAAGGGGTCTAGTGTCCAGATCCGTACCAAACATATATTACCACGAAGACATCGAGAGGATGAGTTAGGATTCATCTGAACCAAACCTGGGTGAGCTACGACCTGTGCATCAATTTGTAATTTTGTTCATATATTTTTATGATGATCGAACAGGACCCTGAAATATACGTAAAGACATTTTCCCTTTCAGTGAAATAGAGCTTTTCAGAATTTCCTCTATGCTTGATTACCCCAAGGAATTAATTAACACATTTGTAGGTATTTGTATAAATCCTGTTTTGGAATTCCAAACTTTGACCTTAAATCAGAAAAAGATTTCAGAGAGCCTTTATTTAAAAGATCTTGAAACTTGTGTATACCACGTTCCTTCCACCCCGCAAACCGTCACTTTCCAGCGAATGACATAGGTTATTGATATTTTGTATAATGCATTTATGTTAATGCATGTAATAACTGCGAAAGAGAAGTGAAAGAGAAAGAGGAAAGAGGACAAAGAGGAAGAAAGCAAAGTTCTGTCCAATGAGCAGTTCTAAATTTGTTAGACCTTTTGTCTTGGCGGCCCAGTAGTACAGCTGAATGTCTGGAAGTCCTAGTCCACCCTTCTCTTTTGGTTTAGTTAACCATTTGGACTTTAATTTTACGATTTAAATTCCGCAAATTTGTTCGAGAAATTAGATGGGAAGCAAATTCCAGTGATCTAATTCTAATCTTGACCTTCTGAAGCAGCGGGGCATAGTTTATATGGAACTAATCTTTAAGTTCAGGAGACATGTTAACCCCCAGATACCTGAAGCCGCTCTGTGCCTAAAGGTAAAGGGAGAATGCTCCACTAGACATTGACGAGTTCAGTTAGTTTTGTAGCCTGATATCCTTCAAAATTTGTTAATAAGATCCACCACCACTGGAATTGATATCTCTGGGTAAGTTAGATACAAGATCGTCGACATACAATAAGACAACTTTTATGTAAGCCAAACTTTTCAAAGAGAGGGCCGGTTTGCACATATTTGACCTTGTGGATTGCTGTACATAGACTTGATCCACCCTATACATTTATTACAAAAGTTAACTAAAATGAATATGACCACTCGACCCAACTTAACGCTTTTTCTGCATCAAGCGATAATACTAACGCTGGTTGCCGGTACAGAGCCGAGTGGTCAGTTACTCAGTAGCCTCCCAATGTTATCTGAAGCATATCGAGCCTTAACAAAGCCAGACTGATCAGAATTAATAAACTGGGGCAACAAATCCTCTTATCTATGAGCAATCAATCGATTGAAGGCAAAGATACCTTCTGTTAGAATAAGTGGATATCTGATTCGGAGGGGTTTTATGATGTGTACAGCTGTGTATAAAAATTAAGATTTTAGTGATTGTGTCGCCTGTTGTATTGCGTATACATTTTATTGTAGGATCAGCAAGTAATCTTTGAAGCTGATAAGCCAAGAGTCTCCCAGGCTAATTGCGTTATACTCGTGATAGTGCTGTATGGTGAGGAACACCTTTATTTATGTGTTCAGTTTGAATAAGATTCTTCCTCAAGTTCTCATCTGTAGCCGATTGCTCCAGATTGATAAACTCCTTTTGAAGTTGTTCAGTTAGTTTGGTAGCAGCCATTTTCCTTGCAGGTGTACAGGAGATCCACTGTCCTCTCATCACAGCTGTAATCTGCTCCCAGATTACTGCAGGAATCTTTATGGGTTACCCGTACACACAGTGAAATGTGTTTCTCTGCATTTAACCCAGCAAAGTATTAGGAGCAGTGGGCAGCTGCTTTATATCCAGCACCCGGGTAGCAGTAGAGTAGTCTGGTGCCTTGCTCAAGGGCACCTCGGCAGTGCCAAGGTGATTCGGGGACTTGAACCGGCGACCTTCCGGTTCTCAAGCCAAGTCCAAACTGACTGAGCTGCCCTCCTGCCACATGAAAAACAGGAGAGGTTCCATGTTCTGTCTTTATTGTTCTCCATTGTCTGATGTCGTTCAGACTTCAGAATTTGTGAAGTGAAGAATTAAATCTCCAATGCTTGGTGTGTCTGTTGAGGAAGGAGAGTTGGAGATCAAGTGTGATAAGGATAATGGCCTATACTACATGAGATAATAGAAGAGACATAGTCCTGGGGTAAAAGGAAAAAGTCCAACAGTTTTGTCAGAGGCCAAATTTAAACCCTTCCATGCATTGGGATTTGACGTGAGGAGATGTATCCAAATTACTGGCAGCAATTAAAGTGTGAGTTTCTGACCATAAAGCATTCCAGGAAATAGTACATATTCACCCTCACAATCATTGTGTTGTTCTTTAAATGTAAAGGACGACTTTTGTGAATAAGTATTGCCGTTCCCCTCTTATTGTTTGTAAAACTGGAAAAGTAAACCTGTCCTCCCAGTCTCTCTGGAGTGTTTTGTGCTCCTCATTGGACAGATGAGTTTCCTGGAAGAAGCGAAAGTAGACTTTTATTTTTTTTTAAATGTAAGAACTCTATTGAGTTTGAATTGGGTGACCTAGAGTAGACCTCTGACGATAAACATCATCACTTTAAGTGTGTTAGCCCTAGAGATATTTGGGTCATAACTGGGAGGTATTTGACCATAGCGAAGTAAGAATAAAAGAAGAAACCAATGAGAACCCCCCTCAACCCCCCAGAAACACACAGCCTGCTCCGGATGCTAAATGCCCATCAACAACGCCCAGTACAATAAAACAAATAGATATCTGATTGTAATAAAGAAAAAAGATTGCCTGCATCCCTGAGGAAACGTTTGGCTCTTCGAAAAAATGCTAGTCTGAGCAGGGTTTAGGTCAAACAGACAAAATGACAATCAAATAAAAACCTTCCTCCTCCATTCCTCCTCCTGATAGCATGTATATAACCCTTCTTCTGCCATGTGTGGCCATTGCTATTCGTTGTACGATGAGTCAAACGTAGTTTGGTCTGGTAAGGTTAGAGTTTTGGGTGCTAAGCTATGTATGTATGTATGTTATGTATGTATGTATCACAAACAATTCAAACCTGACCGACCTTCGATTATGTGACCTTGATCTCACGGTGGAATCCCTCGGCTTCTAGCTGCGAGGACAAAGTGAAAGAAGTTTTAAATAATTTTAAGTAGGAATTAATTGATATACCAGCTTTTAAATCGCTGATGAACATTGGCTTGGAACATTTTAGAGAACAATTCCTTAAGAATAATTAATTACATACAATACACATTCAGTATGCATACGTAATGTATATGTGTAATACTAGTGTTTAGCGGAGTCTTTATCCAATAGATAAGTATACATAGTCAGTGATTTCACGTTAAAAAGCATTAAGCATTGTTGACAGCCAAGCTTTTAAACATATTGAACGTTACTTATGAAACACGGAATTATTTGAATGCCAGAGTTACATTTAATCGAAAGAACAGCCAATACACAGTACACACAATTCCTAATAGATAATATGTTCTGATCAATATTTGGTATCAAAGGGCAAGCAAAGCCCCATTTGACTAGAGTGGGGTGAAAGTCAGTGTTTATTATAGATTAATAATCAACCAGTTTCACCCCCATCTTTCCTAGGATTGAGAAACCCTCAAAGAGACACAAAGGCCACTGACCAGAGCCCATGAGATAAAATGTTGTTTCCTTGACGATTAAATTCCCTATTTAAAATGTATATTAAATATTCATACAATTACTTTCCCTGATGATACCTATTTTTCATATGGTTTTTAGAATGAAAAGGGTATTAGTATTAGTAAGTAGTGTGCGCCTACTGAACTGTAGTGCTGTCACATTCTCATATATACTGGCACTTTAAATGCTATTTGCACAATTCCACACATAACATCCATCAGTCACTTTATGGTTCTTTTTATTTTCATTTTTTATTTTATTGTTATAGTATTGTGTTCTAGAATTGTATACTGCAGGAGGGAATGGGGAGTAAGCATTCCATTGTACTTGGTACTTGCAAATGGCAAATACAATTCTTGAATCTTGAAGTATTTGTTCATCAAACAACATTATAACGACGATGTACATTTTTTGGGGAATATTTGTATCATTAAATATGTTAATTCTGAGTATTACTGTTATAACTGTACAACCCTAACCCTTTAATAAGAAAAGACAGAAGAGACAGAATACTTTGACTGGCCTGTATTCATATCAGTGCCTGTCCGCTGTTCTGCGGTACCAAAGTGCATTGAGACACCGTTATCTAGCTAAGCTAGGTCAGCTAAGTGTTTAAAAAAAGATACCAGGAGGTTAATCACTGAAACAAAGCTATCACGGCAGCTAAGACAAGGAGAGCACTACATGCTACCGTGGTGACACGGTGGTGTCTACAGAGAAGGATCCTGGATGTACACCAGGGTACTGCGTTCAAAAACACTGCTCATCTGCGTGTATGTGTGTGTGTGTGCGCATGTGTGTGCATGTGTGGGCGTGTGTGTGTGCGTATGTGTTTACGTGTGTGCGTTTGTGCATGCATGTGTGTGCGTGTGTTTGCTTGTGTGTGTGTGTGCATGTGGTGTGTGGTGTGTGTGTGTGTGTGTGTGTGTGTGTGTGTGTGTGTGTGGTGTGTGTGGTGTGCGTCGTGTGTGTGTGTGTGTGTGTGGTGTGTGTGTGTGTGTGTGTGTGTGTGTGTGTGTGTGTGTGTGTGTGTGTGTGTGTGTGTCATGGTATGCATAATGTTGTTTGATCTTCCCTGTCACGGCTAAACGCAGCTTGTTTAAAGTCTCCATATTTAACACACAATTACCAGCTGTGACCTCTGATCCTTCAGCATTAGGACATACGGTTTGCATTAAAAAGCATGAAATGATCCATACTCCTCATATGAATCAATCAGCATTGAGGTCACTCCAGTCCGTCCGTGGCGATGCACTCTCAAAATCAGTAGAAGATTATAGATAAATAATAAAACAACAGCTCTGAAGCCTCCTATGAGCCGAGTACAAGCAGAGCTCCAGCCGTCCATGTGAGGGTAACCTAAGACCAATAAGATAGGAGCTTCATTAAACACTCACTGACCGCAGGCAGGGGGGACGGCTGACACGTCGCCACAAAGGGTTGTCAAGGTAGGAGAGAGAGGAGGCTTTTTGAAATATCGTATTCTTAAAAACAAAAAGGATTATCAAATAGCTGCGATTTTAGGTAAATTCTGTTTCATTTAGTTTGTAGGTTAAACGGCGGTGCTGTCGTAGCTCTGTGCGTGTCGTTTGAACGGCCCTCTGCCCTTCGATGACGCGGGTATTCATGTTAATATTAATAATCTAAGTGAAGTCATCTATTTATTCATTTATGTGTTACAGATGCAGTGGAAATTATTGTCCGTCTCGCTCATTCTTCTGATCCAAGGTTTGTAGAAAACATACTTTTAGTTGTTTTCTATTTCAAAAAACTCTCTTTCAATTCCGTTCGTTCGTTCAGAATATCTTTACCGTTCAATTTGTCTTTTTCTTTTTGTCAAAAGCATGTGGACCTCTCATGGCCCAAACCCCTGGTCCAGGAGTAGAGGAGACTCTACTAGGAGTAGAGGAGACTCCGGGGACTGACGTAGGCCTACTGGGGAGATTGGCGGAGAAAGCCAGGTATTCACTGTAAAGCCCTGTCTTTAATAGTCTCTTTAATATGTCCTTTAATATGATCTTCATGCATGGGGTTAGGTGGAATACCATGTGTTGTTCACTTTGTTAGAAGTTCCTGGTTCCTGTTGCCTCCCTCCTGGCGTATGTTGTATTGTGTTGTTGTATTATATATGTGTTGTGTGGTGTGTGTTGTGTGTGTGCGTATTGCCATGTTGTGTGTATGTGAACCTGGTGGTAACGTCAGCATGTGTGCGTCTCACAGGGTGGCCACATCCACGGCGCAGGAGGCAGGAGGATTCCTGCTGGACTTCGCTGAGTTCTACTACTATGAGCACATCAGACCCACGACCCATTGGGCCTCGGCCGCCGCCGGCTCTCTGTGGAACAGGGTCCAGAAGACCGTGGATAACTACAGACCGTGGCAAAGCAGCCAGTCCGACTGACCTTATTGATGGCGGCATTAGAGTAAAGAACACTCGATTGGCATTTTGTTGGCACTTTGACCCACTGATGAAGTTCTTGTCGACTCTGATAAATGTGCTGTTGACCCAAAGTATAAGGTGAATAAAGATATTAAATCAAAGTGGTGTGTGTCGTCGCCGCTGAGGTAAACATCAAAGTGGGCCGTGGGTTATCATTCCTATCCAGCTGAGGAAGCGAACCTAGCAAAGGCTACACGGACCGCTAATGTGGACGTCCCACGTGACAACGTGGACGTGAAGCAGAGCCTTCTGAACCCGTTCCTATGTGCTTTATGTTTATGGGTTTGTTTGATTCTCTGAAAAAAATAATAAAGATAATAATCGGGGAAAAGGTTTATTTGACATGACAGAGGGGGGTGGCAGGTGGTCACAGTAGGGGGCCCAATCCCAGACCAAAAAACCCCAGTTTGATTATGATCAACCATTAGCCTATATCCCGTCTGCTCCCAGGTGGAAGGGTGAAAGGTCAGGACGGTCTGCGGTCCAAAAGCTGGACTGCGTGGGAAGAGACTTGTTTACACGCACCTCTTTCACCCGAATCTCCCCCAGCTGACATTAGACCCCCTCTGGAACACACACTGACCCCCCTCTGGAACACACACTGACCCACCCCCCCCTCTGGGACACACACTGACCCCCCCCCCCCTCTGGGACACACACTGACCCCCCCCCCCCCTCTGGGACACACACTGACCCCCCCCCCCCCTCTGGGACACACACTGACCCCCCCCCCCCCTCTGGGACACACACGAGAGCGAGCAGCCCGCCGCGAGCTGTATCCTGCAGGGCATCCGGTTCAAACCCATATTGCGCTTTGATAAAGATGTTCTGAGATGATTGCACAAGCACATATTTCAACATACTGGATTTGAGGTGATACCGGGTCCAATGGACTTTGTGTATGCAAATGCATGTCTTTTTCATGTCTGTGAGTCTGTGCAAAGGCGAGACAGACATCCCGTGTCTATCGAGCGCCTGTGTGTGTGTGTGGGGTGTGTGTGTGTGTGTGTGTGTGTGTGTGTGTGTGTGTGTGTGTGTGTGTGTGTGTGTGTGTGTGTGTGTGTGTGTGTGTGTGTGTGTGTGCTGACGTTGGCCGGGCCGGCCTATATCACCAGGGCCAGAGAGCAGACGAGCCACAGACAACTCACTCCCAGAGAGGACTGTCACTTCTTGGTTTCTCCACGTCTTACGCACCAGCAGGTAACAGTCTCTTCCATCCATCCCTTCCTGTCATAGTGTGTCATATTGTGTAAGGTGATATTCATTTGTATAAGCGTAAGTCGTGCATAACATTCTTTTTTATTTTTTATTTCAGACATGAACGGAAAATTTGCCTTGGCACTCATCCTCACCCTCCAGGGTAAGGCTGTTAATCCCCAGTCAGAACCGGGTCCAAACTCCAGTCAGAACTGGGTCCAAACCCCAGTCAGAACCGGGTCCAAACCCCAGTCAGAACCGGGTCCAAACCCCAGCCAGAACCGGGTCCAAACCCCAGTCAGAACTGGGCATACTCATTCTTCTAAGTGGAAGGGACTCTGTGTATGTGGGAGGACGTTAAACTGATACATACTAAATGCTCTGTAATTAGACTGTAGCTTCATCCATGAGGGGGTCTAGACGTCAAACAACTCTCAACAACTCTAAAGATAGATGCTAACGCTAGTTTCAGTTCTAGTTTCTAATTTTTCCTTAGCAGAAGATAATCTGTTAACAGAGTTGGTAGAGGTGAGCAGGGAAACACTAAAACGTTTTTTGTTTAAAGATTATATTTATTATATATTAATTATTTCGATTTATATGTTGTAGATATGTAAATTGTCTTTCTTTATGGGATCTTCTCTAGCGATGTTCATGTTTAGCAAAAGCTAAACAAGAATCACTTGTAATGTCTTAATCATAGTTTAATACACCTGGGGCCGGTGATTAAAATGAACCACAGGTTAATCACAGGTTGATCACTAAATACCCTTTGAACAACAACAACAACATCAAACCCATCACTGTGTATTTGGATTCCGTCTCAGTCGTTCCATTGTACTTGTTGCACATATTGAACCTTGAATGTTGAAGCAGCAGCGACTCTCTCTGAAGTGCATGTCCCCATCCTGCAGTCTCCCTGAGCCTGGCGGAGATCCCCACGCCGTCTCCGGAGCTGCTGGCCAAGTACGAGACAAACAAGGCAGTGTTCTACAACCGGCTTATCAATGCCGTCAGTAAGCTCAAAGACGCTGTGGTCCCAGTGGTGAATAGCATGGACAAAGAAAAGGAGATAAAGGCCATTGTGGATTTTGTGGAAAACAGCCCCCGCATCGGCGCAGTCGTCAAACTCAGCGGGTGAGAGCCAATGAGAATGAAGAGCTGAGTGTTTGCATGATGCAGTACCGTATCCTGTACTATGTGATGGAGGGGGTTAGGCATTCAATGATTGTGATTGTGAACTGTGGATTTGTTTAAAACTGATTGTTGATATTATACTGTAATATGATTGGACAAATGAGAGCAGGTATACAGCTGCTAGATGTGAAAGGACAAACCTTGACACTCCTATTCTGCATGTTGTGTTGGCACAGTGGTCTGGCCGATGAAGCAACGCCTGTGGTGAACAAGATTCGGTTATCCGCCCTGGGCATCTACGAGAAGTACCTGCGTCCCCACATCGGACAGTTCCTGGACCAGTCTATGACCGACGCCAAGTTCTTCCTGGACAAAATCCTGCCCGCCGAGTAGAGAAGAAGCCAGGCATTCTGGAACAATTAATCTCGCTAGTTGCTTGTGGTAGATTATGTGTCTGCGTCGTAGGGAATAACTGTATGCCAGCATAGGCAGTGAGCGGCGGTGCTTAGTGAAAACACACACCTTTGCTTCTGTCCAAAAAACACTTTCTCTTCATTTTGTTTAGCTTTTTGCTCAGAATGTGCGTAGAGTTACAAAAGCAGCAATACATCAGCGCCGCCTATGCGAAATAAGATCGTGCAGTACAGTATTTAGTGTTTGATGCACTGGTTAAGGTTTGTGTTTCTGAGTCTGTGTGTGAGGATAAATAAATAGAACAACAAAACATGTGTATTTGGATTTGTCAAGTCAAGTCATGTATTTGTACAGCACATTTAAAACAACAGAAGTTGACCCAAAGTGCTTGAGGCAGATGAAAATTACGTGACCTAAAAAGTTAAGAAAGACAAACTAGTTTAAAACACAATTAGAGGATGTTGAAAAATACTTGACAAAAACCATGAGGCCTACTGCAGACTGAACTAAAAGCAAGAGAAAAAAGATGGGTCTTAAAATTTGATTTAAAATTGTCAATGGGGGGCAGGACTTATTATGGGATGGGAGATGATTCCAGAGCCTGGGGGCAGCAACAGAAGAAGCCTGGTGGCCTTTGGTGGCTTTGGTGTGAGTTTGGGATGTGAGAAGATGTTGTGATGATGACCTAAGTGCCCTGGGGGCAGAGTATGGAATTAGCTGATCAGTAATGTATTGAGGAGCTACTCCTCTTTAAAAACAAATAGTAACATTTGAAAAATCAATTCTGTATTTCACAGGTAGCCAGTGCAGCCGGGCTAAGACAGGAGTGATGGGAGGTCTTTTCTTTGTACCGTTTGTTAAAAGTCTGGCAGCTGCTTTCTGAACCATTTGTAGTTTAGCCAGGGTGGAATGGGTCAACCCCCGGATAGGGAGTTGCAGTAATCCTGCCGAGAGGCGATAAAAGCATGAATAACAGTTTCCAGGTCCTTATAAGAATGGCTTTAATTTGGCTATGGTTCTAAGCTGATACAAGCTGCCTTTCACAACACTACTGACTTGTTTGTTCAAATTCAAATAGGTTCCTAATTGTCCAAGCACACCAAGATTTATAACTTCATTGTGCAAATTTGCAGACAGGGGACCTAGCGCAGTGCTTAGTCTGGAGACAGACCCAGGAGGGCCACATCAAATGGCA